>NTPY01000708.1:80330-124591 GCA_002922825.1 Brachionus calyciflorus
TATCGCGCACTCACAGTTCGTTAAACATATTATGGTAGGGCACTACGTGCCCTACCGGATAAATTTTTCATTTCTCAGCTATTTTTTTTTAAATTTAACCGATCATGGTCTTAATTTTATTGGAAATGTTTCTAGAATCAATTTTTAATTTTATTTTAGTTTATTCACAAAATGTCTCTCACTTTGATGTATTTTCTTGTTTCTTTATAAACGCAAGTACGGTAAGCTACGACAGGGAACGCTAGTACGCTATGATTCGGTACGGTACAGTCAGGGAAGGAACGGTACGGTACGCTACGGCCACGACCGCTTTTTTCATTGATTTGATATTTGTGTTTTTACGTAAAATAAGGAATGACAAAAATTATAGGATTTGCTGAAAAAAAATTCGTTTTACTTTTATGTTAGAAACTTTTTGTGAACTTAATCACTGTGTTCTGGTCAAGATAATAATGTTTGTGATAGAATTATTGTCTTAAAATGATATTTCATAAAATTATAAGAATCATAGTAAAATTTGAAAGAGAAGGGTGATCCCCCTACAAGGTATTTTTTGACCGGTTTGAAATCTTTTTCAATCGGTTCAGGTAGGTTTAGACTGTTTGTGCAAGGTTTGAAGCTTTTTCACAAAGATATGAAAGAGAATTGTGGGCCCCCTCCTTTTAAGTATTTTTGACCTTTATGCAATGTTTTAGCATGTATTTTATAGATTTTTGAAAAACATTTCATTTGTAAAATAAGGCTACATTTAAAATTAAGATTCAAAGGGTCTATTAAGCCTGACGATCAGTGTTCGTCACATTTCACGATCAATGAATTTGACGATCAATTTTTTCTTAACTGATCGTCAAAATATTTACCTAGTTTTAGCTTATTCTATTTCTTTATCTTTTTCTATCAATAATTTTTATTTCTTAAAGCATAACTAAAAGCTGGTCTAAGTGAGTGTATTCCTCAATAAAGCACCAAGAGATAAATATCGTTTAAATAGTATGCATCAATTTTTTTATTTAATTTTAATAGAATCGTTTTTTTTTATAAAAAATTTAACGGGACGTTGATAAAGCTTTCGGAAGTCGTCCCCAGTCTTAAACAAAAAAATACTATTACCAACAACTATTTTTTAAGTTAAAAAATGTTAATTTTTTTTTGAAGAATTGTATTAGGTTCAGATGATTAGTTAATTAATTTTTAGTAATAATGACCAATTATCTAATTTCCAAGACAATAAAAATTAAAAAAAATTGAAGCTGATCGTAGAATTTAATGAACAGGTAAATATTTTTTTTACCTGTTCGTCAAATTGATTGATCGTGAAATGTGACGAACACTGATCGTCAGGTTTAATAGGCCCGATTCAAAATCTTTCTTGAACTGTATTTTTGTATTAACACAAAGAATGTTAAATTTTTTGTCAATTTTTATTTTTATTTTGATGTTTTTATCTCTAAGACCGAAGGCCCGGAATGAATTTATATTAGTACGAGATATTGTGTTTTTTAAGAATACCACGTTTCTTGATTTTAAGAGCATCCTTATATTCCCTTATATTTTTATTTTAAAAATCAAACGCCAAATGGCGATATTTTTTAAAATACAGTATAACCTGGTTAATCCGGCCTGGCTTATCCGGAATGATTTCTAATTCCCAGTTACATTTAGTCCAATTAATTTTAACTCAATAATACGATATTTCCGATAAACATAAAAACATTCCAACAATCGAGCCGAATTAACGAGGTAAGACTGTAATTAGTATTATTATAAATATAAATTTCTTTGATGTATAATATCGAAAATATTGTGTTTTCGAACTAAATTCTTGAATTAATAAAATCTTACTTAAACTAAAAGGGAAAACAAATTTTTTTACTATTTTTCTAACAAAAAATCCCCTTTGTATCAGATACTTCTGATTTATTTAACTTGTAATATTGATAGATAATAAGGTTTTTTGGGGCAGGTCAAAAAGAGACTACTACGTCACAAAATTTACATGAAAATTTTAACTTGTTAACAACAAGACTAGTAGTTTTAAATATTAGACATCACTAGTTACTTTGTAAAAATAATGACTAATACTATAATTACGTGATAACGGTTTTTTCTTTTCCAAACTTTCCAGATTTACTAAATCTATTAAATAGTCACATTTGTTATTTTGCTTTAAAAAATTATTTTATTTTTCAAAAGTTTCAGTTGGTTTGTCTTTTTCAATGGGCCAAGTCTTGAAAAAAAAATTTGACAGTATAATAGAAAAGTAGGAAAAGTTATTATTTTTACTAAGTAACTGGTGATGTCTTAAATTTAAAACTATTAGTCTTGTTGTTAACAAGTTAAAATTTTCATGTAAATTTTGAGACGTAGTAGTCTCATTTTAGACCTGCCCCGGTTTTTTTCAGGGTCTAGATATTCATCTTTGTCCATTGTATCTGATATATATTAATTTTAATTGCGGGTTGATTTTTGTATATTTTTGCTAGTAACCAAAGTATTAATATATTAGCCCTAAAAAGGTCACTTATAAAGATAAAACTTCGATAATATTTGACAAATATATTTTTTTTTATTCGCTAAATTAGTTTTAAATAATTTCGAAAGTGGGAAATTTTTTCAGAAGGAAAATTTATAAGGAGGATATTTTATCTAGAGAAAAATTGCTAATTGGGAAAATTATAAATGGGGAAAATTATTGTGAGGAAAAGTAAAGTGGGGAAAACTATATCGAATCGAAATTTATCCACTCTAAAAATTATAATTATATACTATAATTTATTACAAAAACAAATAAATAATTAGATCAATTTTTCTTAATAAGAATATGCTAAATCTTTTTTTCTTAAATATCTTATATTTGAGTCTTAGAATTTAAAATTCTTGTACCTTTTGAGTCTAAAAATATATGCAAAATACCGTGAACCCTCGATAGTAGTACCGGTATAAAATCGAAAATTTTCAAAATTTTAACATCTCTCTCTTTTGAAGCTTTAAGGTCTGTGAATACATGAATAACTATAGAGGGATTACGGTTTAAATGGAAAATTAACAAAAATTGAAAGAAAATATTAAGATAATATTAATATTATTATCGACTCAAATATTTACAGTGCAGTTGAACAGTGCTAAATGGTCAACGAACGTAAAAACTTATTATCTCTATATATGTTCTTACCTTTACTTTTTTTATTTTAATAATATATTCAAATAAAATTTATTGGTCAATTTTATTTTTAATTATAAGTGGATTTTTTTCCACTAGAATTTTTTCTTAGTGGAAACTTTTCCTCTGGATTTTTTTTAACAGGAATTTTTTCGACCGGAATTTTTTCCTATTTACCAAAAGAAAAAGTCTAAAAGTCTTTAAATAAAAATAAAATTGCGTTAGACCAAGTGTTAGTAGGAGTAAAAAAGGCGTTAAGTAAGTAAAGGGTTAGGCAAAGTGTAAGTATGGGTAAATAAAACGTTTTATTCATTCTCAAAAGAAAAACTTTACCAATTAAAATCTAAAAATAAATTTTTTTACCACTATAACACTTGGTCTAACCCTAAACCCTAACTCTTTTTTCACTCCACCTAACACTTGTCTAACGTTTTTTTTTTGTAAAAAACGATTTGTTTTTTCTAACGCCCAATTTTGAATCCTCACGGATTGCTACACATTTATTAAAAAAATCATTAGAAATACTGTAGGTTAATGCACTTTGATATTGCTAAAATTTTATTAAAAAGATTAATTATAAGCATACGAAATAATTCATTTTGCTGAAAATTTATATTAAATGGTATACGATAATGGACAGGCCAGAAATTAATAATTTTTTTTAAAAACCATTTAAAATACTTCTTGATCGCTCTTATCCGAAACTTCTTACAGCATGCATAGCTAGAATCACCAAATTTCCATAAATTAAAATTTTTCTAAAATTGTTTACATTTATTTTTCCCATTCCCTAAGGTTCTCTCCTGAGTATTTCACATTTGATTCTGGTTAGATAACTGGTCAGCTTAGAAAAAGAAGATCTCGGTTTTTTAAAAAAGGCAGCAAAGATTACTTTTTAAATCATAATAATAATTTAAGGCCATATAAAGAGATGAATTTAAGTCACTCTTTAACGGAGTGCAAGATTTAGTTACACTATAGTAGCCTGTAAACTTTATTTTTATTTTTAAATAATTGTGAAGCTTCTTATGGCTTTTATTCTATACATTGTTGTTATGTAGTACCATTAAGTTTGTTTAAAAGTTACAGAAAAATGAAGTTGATTTTTGTTATTACTTTATTTAAAGTTAATTCAAATGAATTAATTTTAATATCACAGAAATAGTGTACTAGAATATTCATTGATAACTTTAAACAATTAAATAAAAGACTTTTGCGGTATTCATAAATTGTTTTAAAATTAAAATGAAAACGCTATTGTGGTATTGAGTATTCAAAAAAAGTATTAAAAATCAAATGAAAAGACTCAAGAGGTATTTTGAGGAGATAGGTCAGTTGATACCGTTGTTCAAGTAGATGGTCTAGAGGACAAATCCTGTGACAGCCAAAAAAATTCAAATGAGTTTCTAAATTATCTCCTGGTGTTATATTGAGTAAAACACCTGCCTAACTCTGGTTGAGGCCATCGAAAATCTACTTTAATTTAATTTACTTTAATTTTATATTTTCTTCTTCAAATTTTTGATGTTAATTCTATTCAATAAATAAATAATTTCGGTATTTATAAAAAGTTCTTAAAAATTTTTTTTTTGGGTTACAGAGTCGAAACGTTAATTTTTTCAATTTGAAAATTTTTAAAAAAATTATTTTTTCTCTTTCTAATCTTTTGATCGAAAGGGAAGTTAAGTCGACGTCAACCGCCTTATTTAGCCTTTTTTATTCTCATATTAACTGAATACCCCAATACCATAATAACCTTTTTTTTTAGAATTTATAAATTTAAAAAAATGAATACCAGAATAAACATTTTCTTTTATAAATACCCTTTACATTTTATTTTTTATCCATTTCATTTAAAAATCAAATTAAAATTAAAGAGATTTCTTAAATTTGCTTATTAATATGGCCTGTGTCATCGACAAACAAGTCGCTCTTCTATCAAAAATATAAATATATTACATAACTAACTAAGCATAAAAAGATATTTGGTAAAATATAATTTTACCAAGAATAATATAAAAATCATAATTTTTGATTCAAATTATAAAAATAGAGAAACAACGATTTAGTAGAAAAATGAATAAATAATGAAATTGATGCGCTAACGAATTTTATTTCTTATTCGATGTAGATTTTTTTTCATGTTTAATTAGCTTTTTCAATAATTTTGAATCGTAAAAAATGTTTAGAATATATGAATATCAAAAAGTTCCTGTAATTTTAATGTTTATCGTCCTTATTCCTTGTTTTGTTGCGTCTCAAAATAATGAATCAGTCAATTTGGAATCATTTTATATTAATTTACATGATGGAGTAATATTTTACCTAGGAATGATATGTTCTTAAAAATTTCTATAATTATTAAATCTTTAAGGACCAAATATTTGAAGATAGCATTGAACTGACTAATATAGCAAATAGAATGAATATAATTTATTCCTTTGATTTTAGAATGTTAGGTCAAATACTTGAGTTCTTCAATGAAAAGCAGCCTAATATCTATGTAAGAATTATTATTAATATTACAAAATTATTTAAATACACTTTTTGCCTGAATTATTTATTTCCGTCTGATGCCCAATTCAAGTTAAAATAAAAAGTAAAATAAACTTGATAACTTCTGAGTTGGTAGAGATTTTGAACAATTTATGTTATTCTAAAAAAAAATTAACAAAAGCATTTTTACAGAATTTTTTTCGAAACTCCGAATATTATATTATATAAAACTTATATGAAACCAATAATTTATATTTATTTATATGAGCCTGCAAAATAGTCTTCTTGAATCCGACTAAAAACATATTTAGGATTTTAAAGAAGACTTTTTTTGAAAAATACAAATTCTAATTGAAATTAGGTTAAATTATTGTCTTGGGTAGACACAGCACTTGGGTAGATAATCAGTACGTCCATCCACTTACTCCACATTTTTTTTAGTTTTTAATAAAAACCTTACTGGTCCTAGGTCATGAGTGACCAATAAAAACATTTTATCAAAAGAAAAATGTCAGAGATTTTTTCTCTTACATGTGTTCCAGAAAACTTAGAAAATTTATTTTATTTTAATTTTTTACTTTAGAAAATGTCCTAATATCTTTCTTTATTTTAAGGTATCTCTCAATTTATGGAATAGCATTGATTTATTTTTGAGTAAAGAAGAAGCAATATATTCCGAGTCAATAGATCAAATTTATAAAAACTCTTTAATTACAAACTTTACAAATATTTTGTATTCTACAATCCAAAATACGAATTTCGATTATTTAAATTTATTATTAACAAACTCAACAATAAAAAACTTAATAGACCAAGAAAACATAATAGTTGGAAGAATATTAAATTCAAAACAAACTGGAATATTCGGAGTAGTTGGATACAAAAATGGTCAAAAGCTTAGAATCAGTTATTTAAATTCAAACTCCATTTTAGATATCGAGTCTGGAATATTTTTCAGCTTAAATCTCGACTTTGAAACGGGATTTTTTTTTAATTATTCACTTCCTGACTGTAAATATTTCTATATTTTAACATCGTGCTTATTAATCATAATTTTGTATAAGAAGAGAATATTTTCTTTATTTAATTCTTACAATACGCGTATTTTTTAAGAAAATAAAGTGGGTAAAATTCAAATGAGATTCGATTAAATTTTTCATTTTTGAGATTAGGTTCAAAAACCAAATTTATATAAACCTTTTTAGCGTATTTTTTTAAATCGTTAAAAAAATTATGAATTGATTCTTAAGTTCATATCGTTAAAGTACGCTAAATATAGTGAAAACTCGCATTATAGGGCTATTTACGCCAACATTTTATTAAAGCATGAAAATGGGCCTGGTTCGAAGCACAGCTTGTAAAGTTAAGCTTATATTCTTAGAGAAATCATCTTAAGTCTGTATAGACTACTTTGAACGAATGATTTAAGAAATGAGTATTTGTGTTTCAGAATATCAGTTTAATTTTTCTATCAATGTCTTCTTTTATTGTTTCCAATTTAATTTAGATGAAATTAAAGTTATCTTGATCCACTTTTTTTAAATTTAAACTAATTAGCTTTTCGTAATTATTATTATTTATTTATAGCCTTTAATGTCATTTTTTTGTTCTAAACTATCAAAACCTAGAATATATATATTTCTACGCTTTGCTGCAAACTGACGTAATATTACGTAAAAATACGTACCGAAATCAAATAACTTCAAAGATAATTTCGTCTTAGAGCTTGCCGTTACGTTACATTAATTCTGGCTCTATTAAATTCACACTTAAATTTATCTAAAAAACGGGTTGAGGCGTAATATTACGTCTAATTGCGAAAAAGTGCACTGTTACAATGCGTATAAGGTCACCTCTATGAAGCACGTCAATCCAGCAAATCTTTAAATCAGTTGTTTTTTAAACATCTAATATATTTTAGACGTTAATTACAAATATCAGATTTTGAGTACAAAAAATTTCCATAATTTATCATCTAAGCAAATATACAGTAATTATTTCATTTCATTGTGGGGAGTTGAAAATATAGAAATCAATTTTTTATTTAAAAATAAAAAAGTGAGTCAAATAAAAATATAAAAAAATAATAAGATTAATTTGAGAAAATAAAATTCTTGTTTTAGGCTAATAATTCATGTCAACATTGGGACTATGAAATCAATGACTGGAATCAGAAAAATTGCTATGAGCATGAAAATATTAATGATATTACGTGGTGCAAATGTTCAAGTTCCGAAGCTTTAGTTTCTCTCTTACAGGTAAAAACTTTAATAAGAATGAATTATAAATGCAATAAGTTTTTTTTAAATTATAAAAAAAATTATCATTATTAAGTCTTTTGATCATTCTATTATTAATAGTCGAATAGAGAAAGATTTTAAAGAATCAAGAGTTTTAATTTGCTCGAAATCAAAAAATAAATTTAAAATTTTTAAAACTCACCAAAGATGCACTGATTGTTCACAAAGTCAAAGAACAAGAATCTTTTACACTAAAATTCTTGTTTGGAGCTTTTAAAATTTACTCCAGAAAGTAATTTTTTAATTTAAGTCAAAGTTAAAATATAACTATTAATTTTACAAATCCCCATTCTGACCCTAAATTTTTTAGGGTCAGAATAGAGATTATTAATTAAAAAATATGGATATCTGATGAGAGAAAAGAATCTGTAAATTATTTCTATGCTTTAGAAATTAAAAATCAGAATAAATTGAAAATTTGAAATTTCTTTTATTGAAATTAAAATAAAAATAATAAAAAAATACCGTATTCCATGTTATAATGTCCCTAATTAATCGACCATGCACATAAAGCCGAAATTGGGGTTTTAATGTGCTTATAACTACCGAAAACTGGGAATAAATGCCGGGTTAAAACCCGAATTTTAGAATTAAACCCAGCATTAAAAATTAAAATGAAAAAAAACTAAAAATTGAGATTTGGGTTTAAGGGCGGGAGTAAAAATTAAGTTTAAAAAATTATTTAAAAAATTAATTTAATTATTTTTTTTATTAAAAAATAAAAATTCTAATTTTAAGCGCGGCACTAAAAAACGAAATTTAAGTTTAATATCAATTTTAAAAAAGATTCTAAGAGATTTTTTCGGTACAAAAATTTTGATTTAAAAAAAATTAAATTACGGCTAAAAAAATTTTATTCTGGTAATATACTCAAAAACTTTTTTTGGTATTCTTCCGAGCTATTTTTGGCTTTCGCTTAATAAATTGTTGTGCTAATAGAATTTTTATTTTGTGTCAGAGATAAAGTAGCTGAAGATGTTTGATAAGATTACGATGCTTGAGCTAATGATGATGAAAGGGGCGATGTTGTTGGTGTAGATGACTGAGCTGATGATGATGAGGTGGATGATATTGGTGTTATTAATTGTTCTTATAAATTTTGGATCAAATACATTATTTTCACTCGTTTCAAAAAAAGTTTTTGAGTATTTCCAGTTTTCGGTAGTTAAAGTTTTCGGTGAAATTCGGGTTTAGTCCCACTGGCCCCACTGGGTTTAAGGGCACGGGTTTATTTGCAAGGGTATACGGTAAATGCTGGTAAAAATACCAACAAAAGTTATCTATTAAATTTTAAAAGAAGAAATTAAAATTCTTAACCCGTTAAAAGAAAGATATTACGACAACAATAGCTAATACTACACAAATTGTAAACTCAACAATTTTTACAACAAAACCAAATCAAACGACGTCAACTGCAACGAAAACATCTACGTCAGCGAGTTCAACGACTACTTTAACAATTTTAACGACCACTTCAAAGTCAACTTCATCCAGTTCAACTTCAACAAGTACTTCGACTTCAACTCAAACCAGCTCAACTTCAACAAGTTCATCGTCAACTACAATCTTAACCAGCTCAATTTCAACAAGTACTTCGACTTCAAAGTCAACTTCAACAACAACTCTAACCAGCTCAACTTCAACGAGTACTTCGACTTCAACAACAACCTTAACCAGCTCAACTTCAACAAGTACTTCAACTTCAACTAGTACTTCAACGTCAACTACAACGAGTACTTCAACGTCAACTTCAACTACAACTGAAAACAGCTCAACTTCATCCAGTTCAACTTCAACAAGTTCATCGTCAACTACAACCTTAACCAGCTCAATTTCAACGAGTACTTCGACTTCAACGAGTACTTCAACGTCAACTTCAACAACAACTCTAACCAGCTCAATTTCTACTACAACTCAAACCAGCTCAACTTCAACAAGTTCATCGTCAACTTCAACTACAACTCTAACCAGCTCAACTTCAACAAGTTCATCGTCAACTTCAACTACAACTCTAACCAGCTCAACTTCAACGAGTACTTCGACTTCAACAACAATCTTAACCAGCTCAATTTTAACTACAACTCAAACCAGCTCAACTTCAACAACATCTCAATCCAGCTTAACTTTAACAAGCACTTCGACGCTAACTACTCCTCTAACCAGCTTAATTCAAACTAGTTCTACGTCATCTTCAACTTACTTAACACCATCTCTTACGACAACTCCTAAAACATCGTCCTTAACTCCGATCCCATCTTTTACTGAATTTAATAGTATTTCAGATACCGTAAGAACAGTTTACATTTTTTTTTATCTCGAATCAGATTATAAATCAGTTTCTTTTTAGGTATTGAATGAAACGCAAGAAATTAAAAGTGAAAAGCTTTTAAATATTTCAAATCGAATCGTTTCCTCCTATACTTTGGCTGATTTCCAGGGCTACACAGAAAATCTTAGAGATTTCGCCATTTTGAGCGAAATTAGATTAATTGTAATTGATTTTTCTTATTCTTATATTTTTAAAACTTTATCATCCATTTATTTATTTTAGACGGCAATAAATTTAATTGGTTTTTGTAATAACATTTTAAAATTTGATTTGAATTTGAAAAACTCATTTGCTAGAAATATTCCTCAACTAAATGTCAGAGTGGAATCCTTTCAATCAAAATTAGAAATAATGAATACGTAAATCCGTCTTTATTTTTATAAATTATTCAAAGATACGATTTTTAGGCAAAAAATTAAATTTCAGTTTTTTTACAAATTTCTCAGTTTTCGCAAAAAAATTTAAATTTTTGTATAGAGATAAATGTGATAAGAGAATATTTTGAAGGACCAGATTCTGTTTTTTAAAAATTGGAATCTATTTGAGATCTTTGTGTTTTCTTTTCCAAGCATCTCTTCTTATGGTTTGTCTTTAATTGATTTCACAAGTTTCGTCGTTCTTTTTTGAAATCTTTCAAGAATTTTAATGTTGGATTTCGTATTTGGTGATCACGAGCATAGTCTTCGGTAACATATTCCAAATGAGGCCTTAGGAATAATTGAGGGCAGTAGGAATGAATATTTTCTTGGATAGATGAATGTAAGAACTTTTGATTTGACTCAGGACCCTTTTCGTTTTTGCTGCAGATACACATTGTTTATTCCATTTTAAATCGTTGGTTATTAAAACTCCAAGACCTTTTTCCCATGTTATTTCACTTAATATGGTTGTTTTTCCATGACTATTAATTTTATACTCTTTCTTTTTTCCTATGTACATCGATTTACATTTTGAAACATTGAGTTTTGTTTAATCGAAAAATATATCAAATTGTAGAGAATATTAAAAAAGCGAATATCATAACATGTTAATGTAATCCCAAAATTAAGAGAAAAAATAAATTTAACTGCTCTTATGAATTCGTTTTATCAATTGTACATTAACATAAATATTCGTTGTAATAAGAAAGTATCTGGATTGGAAAAATCTGAATTAAAAGACTTGGATATCAAACCAAACTGAATTCTTAGAAAAATATAAAAATACCTTTAAATGAATATTAAAATGAATTTTTAGATTTTTAGATTCCGTAGAAAAAATATTTTTAAAAACAAATCTTAATAATCAAAATCAGTTGGTTTGTTCAGACAGAAGATTAGTCCAATGTGGTGGAATTACAGCCGAAAATATTGCATATGGATCTGTAAAAAACTTCAATTCAATTTTAGATCATGTAAATGGTGCCCTAATATTTAGAAAATCAGATTCCAACTTATCGATTTCATTCGTTGATAGGGAACTTGAAGCGTCTATTAGATCAAGGTCATACTTTTTAAATGTTACAAATTTCGTTAATGGTTTTTATATTGAATATGATCAAATGAGAAGTAAAATACTATCAAAATTTAAATTATAAAATAATATTCTTTCACAAGAAAATATTCTATCTACAAGGTGAAAGTATATCATTTGTAACAATGAAAGATGGATCATATCAGAAACTAACATCCTTCAAATTAGATGCTTATTTGTTATCAATTACTCTAGGACGCTCAAATATCAGCAAAATTTTAGTAAACTTGTTCTATAATAAGACTCGGGTATTGATTATTATCCTCTTTCGTAAAAGAAATTCAAAATTTTTAAATTTGATTTAAGACAAGTAATTCGAACGATTGTAGATTTTGGAACATGGAACTTAAGACATGGTCCTCTAATGGATGTTTGAAGAAAAATTTAAATTCACCGGATATAAATTGGTGTCAATGTAACCACACTACTTTCTTCGGTCTTATAGGGGTGAGTCCTTTTTCTCTAGGAGAAATCACTATTTTACAAAATTTAAGCCGATGTGAAATTCTTGAAAAAATCTTTTTTAAAAAAGCAAAAACCACAAAATAAATTATTTAGGTAAATTGAACAACATTTTTACATTAGTTTTAAAATCTGTACCAAATTCTAATTTGATAAACGAAACTAACAGTTTAATTTAAAACTTGAGAAACTCTAAAGGGTAGATTTTACATATTTACGAATACTTTTGCTTAAAATTTTAATCATAAGAAAATTGAAGCTTTTTGAAAGAAAATCTTGTCTATATATCAAACTTTTTTTTTCGAAGAGAATTGCTATTATTTTAGTTTTCTTTTTGCATCTCTGGAGAACTTATTCACTCTTAACTTAGGAGACTCTAAAAATATCTAATAAATGAGTCTATAAAGGGTCTTCAAAAAATTAGTAATATCATTAACTTATTTTCTCATACACGTTTTTACTGAGTACAAAAAAATTTAATAAAATTTAAAAGAGGATATGGGCCAATTCGGGTCCAAATCAAAATGAACTTTTTGGGTATTTTCTGGTAGATCTAGTCGAGCTGATTTTAAATATATATTTATTTTGATTTTGTGACCTAAATCGTCCATAAAAGTTTAAACATGTCAAATGCTTCAAAAGGACCTATCTTGGTCAGTTTTCAAGCTAGAGACTTCAAATTTTTACCAAAATACTCAAAATTAAATGAGAATTCAGTAAATAATAATTATTTATATAAATTATCTTAAAGGTAACTGTCAAATTCAGAAAAACCTATATTTAGGGGTTTTGACCTTGGGGGCCCTTCGTGTCATTGGACCTACGACCTGAAAAAATACTGTTTAATCTTATTTCCAAGCGACATAAACATATTAAAAAATCAGATCCTCTATTAATTTTTACAATTATTCGTAAAATACCGATTGTTTTGGACCTTAAATTGTTAATTTTGAGTACATATGTCCTAAATCTTTACATTCTCTCTAAATTAAGGACAAAAAATAACCTAGACACCATTTTTGGTTAATGTCGTTTTTCTTTTGATCTCATCGAGGCTAAAACACTTTTCTCGCACTGGCGGCCGTAAAATACGATGCATAGAAAATATATATAGATATTCTTTCTCAGCTCGCTGAAAGCTTTCGATTTATATATTAAATGTCGATAAGCATGATTTTTTAAAAAACTCATTTTTGCGACCTTCCCGATTTTTACATTATTGGTCGTTATATAAATAAAGAAGAATATAAATATTATGGTATTTGAAGAGTATCTTGAAATTTTTAAGTCAGAATAATTTTTTTTTTGATTTTCTGACGTGAAAGAGTACGCTGAAAAATATAGACATGATACTTAGCTCTCTTTAGTTTAAAAACTGGTTACAAAAACGTATTTATAAAATGGTATTTTGTTTTTGGTACAAAAAATGAGGAAATTCTAATTAATCGATCGTTGTCTTTTTGATTTTAATTTTCTTACAAATTATTATTTATATAAATAGTCTCCAGAAAACGTTACCAAAGATTTGTCAACAGTCTACACAATCTTATCAGCAATATCAATTTTTTTCGCGACAATTGTTATAATTCGAGCCACAATTAAAGCTTTCAATTTGAAAAAAGAGTAAGAATTAATAGAGAAGAATTTTCAAAGCAAAAATGTAATTCTTTTTTTTTTAATAACCTTAAAGGAATCTTACTGTAAAAAAACCGGCATATTATACACTTTTATCAACAATATTTTCAAGTGTATCATATATAATAGCCACTATTATAATGATTATAATAGTATATGTAAAATACACATCTTATGATCACAGTTGTGCCATACTTGCCTTTTTTCAACATTTCACTATTTTAGTTTACTTTTTCAGTTTATTTGTAATTATTCTAATGCACTATTTCTCAGTTACTTTCAAGTTAACTAAATTTTATTTATTCAAATGGTTCTTCGGTGTTTCACTCAGTAAGTAAAATAGAATTTTTAAACCTTAAAAATCTTATAAAATTTAATAATATTTTTTCCGCAAGTAATTCCATTTTTAATAGCCTTGGTTCTTTTAATTGTTAATTTTTCAGCGCCATCAGCAAATGTTTATGTTATAAAAAATTCAATGTAAGTTTAACAAAAAATTAATGTTTTATTTAAAAAAATTTTCAAAAAGATTTTATTTTAATAACTACAAGATGTTTTTTGGATACAGGCTATACTATTGGATTTATAATGGCGCCAATATGTTTAATTGTAGTTATAAATTTAGTAATTATTGTAATGATAATTCGCGCTAAGATAATTAAGTATGACGATGACATTTTATACAATTCAACAAATGGCTTAAGTCAAACTAAAGCTGATGTGCTTACAATTTTAGGCTGTTTATTATTCTCAGGAATAACATGGGTTATTCTGCCTATTGGATTAATTCAACAACAAGATTTCGCCAACGGAGTCATTTATTTTTTGTCAATTCTAAACGCCATGCAAGGAATATTTTTATTTGTACATTTTTTTGTAACATATCAAGTTATCCTTGGTCAATCGAGATTTTCATTTGTGCGAAACATATTTCATTTTGGATCTGATGATTCAGAAGATTCTGATGATGAGTATTCAAAAACCAAGGAAAATTAAAATAAAATGTTAAAAATTTTCTTTGAATTTTTTTGAATGATTTTTTCATTTTTAATTGTTGACTTGTTTGAAAAACATTAAATCTAATTGAAAAATAAATTTTTATAGAAATATTCTTTTTTAAATTTTATAAATTTAAACCAGCCTTTAATGTCATGATAAACAAGTTTGTCAACTTTGCTGTCTATTAAATGATATTCTTTGACACGTTTTAGCTATTCGTATATCCTTTTCTTAAACATTTCATTTTTTATTTAATTCGTTTAATGCTTAATTTTTACTCAATTCAAATTAGGTCTATCCAATTTATAAATATGATTAAACAAAATCATTTTTACTTTAAAAAAAAATTTTAGATAAGATTAAAAATAAGAATGAAAATAATAAAGTAAAGATAGATTTATGAAGAATGGCAAAAAATATTATGTTTATATACTGTTGTTGAATATAAAATCCAAAAACTTCCTTTTTGGATATAATGTCAATCTTTCTCAGACAAAAATAAGAATTTTAATTTGAAAAAGTTTTTAAGAATATATGAGTTGCGAGTAGGTGCAAAAGAGTGAGTGCAAAAAGCTTTAAAATTACATAAGAAAAAAAATGTTGTCTTATTAGATCACAATGGAATAGGCTTACATTTATGCTTACTTAATTTATTACAATATTTACTTTTTTTATTGTAAAATTCATAATTATTTTACTGAATAAAAATATATTTGCAATATTTTTGAATGCAAAAAAAAAAAGAAAGCCAAATTTATAATTTTTTATTAATTAGTTTGCTCTGTTGTTCGCTCGTTCTCTTTCTCTCTCTCTCTCTTTGTTCAGTTCTCAATTCTTTTTCTCTTTATTTCTAAATCTATGTTTTGAATGACGATTTTGTTACATTATAATAATAATAATAATAATATTAATAATAATAGTTTGAATTTTATTTTCGAAAGAAATTTCTAAAATGGATGATGTGGATGGGAAGATATTATATAGATTGCAAACTTATTATTTCTAAATTAATTTAATTTATCATTTGCATTAAACTTAATTTTGCCTTTTAATTCTAATCTAGACATTTAACAAAAAAAAATATTTCAACTAAAATGACAGAAATGGAAAGGGAATCAATCGGTGGCGCCGTTCTAGTTGATCCGTTAGGAGGGTTAATTCTTGATCCTTCAAATGAGCTTAAGTTTAAGGGTCCGTTTGACGATTATGTTACAGTTTCACTTTGGATTAAAAATCCAACCGAGAAGCGTATTGCATTTAAAATAAAGACAACAGCTCCAAAGCGTTATTGTGTTAAACCTAATAGTGGTGTTCTAGACTCTCAGCAATCCATGAAAGTTAACGGTAAAATGATTTTTTTTTTATTATATAAAAATTTTAAGCAGACTAATATTTGTCAAAATCAAAAATTTTATGATTATCATTTAACAAAAAATTTTGATTAATTTTGAATTTTACTACAAATTTGAAAATAGCCAGTTTAATTAAATTAAGAATATCATAAATAACGTTTTACTAAAATTCAATTGTCGCCTTCATTATTTTGCCTTAAAACATTCTGAATCCAAACAATTTTAAGCAAGGCAATACATTTCAACTAGTTTTTTTCTGAACTCAATTATTGAACCGCTTCTAATATCGCTATTAGGTTTAACCAATTTTTTTATTTACCTTTTGTCACATGAAAAATTCGATGAGACAATCTAGTTTTTTTTTTATAAATGAGAAAATCTGTTTAGGAAAATGTTTCATATTACTTTGAACTTAAGAAGATCAAATAAATAAAAATACAGTATCTACATAAATCATAGCAGCGCGGACTAATTATGAAATCAATCTTCTATTTGAGTTAATAGAATTTTACCATTTTCACTTCAGTTTTATCTATCTACCGTAGACTCTTGCTAGATAAATAAGTACCATAACTTAATATGCGTTATACACTAAGTATCATCTAGTCCATGTGAAAGTGATACTGGCAGTTGATGCATACTCTATCATAGGTATTATAGACGTGTTTCTTGTGAGTTATTTAATAATTGTGCGATTTATGTCGAAAATTCAAAAAAATTAGAAAAATAAATAATTTTTTTTAAACTATATTAAAATTTCTTCTATTAGAAAAATTAATCCGAGTTATAGTTTTTTTAGTTAAAACAGATTCAAAGTTAATTTTGTTTTTTTCGAATTTTTCGACATAAATTACATCATTAGTGTCATACATTAGTTTTAAATGCATTAAGTCATGGTATTTCTTTGTCTTTAAAGGAAATACGCTAAATCTGTTTAAGTAAAGTTAATTATTTTGGAATTAAAATAATTAACTTACAAATTTTTGTTTTTTTTAAGTTTTGCTTCAACCATTTAACTACGATCCGAATGAGAAAAATAAACACAAATTCATGGTACAATATATGTACTTGAACGAATCTGAAATGCAACTGAGTGTAAATGACATATTAAATATGTGGAAAGATGTGGCACCAACACGCTTACTCGATATAAAATTGAAATGTTTATTTGAACAAACCGAATCAGAACAACAAACCAAACAGGATCAAACAAAAACAGAAAGTAAACCAGTTCAACAAGTTGCCCAACCACAAACAATTCAACACGAAACGAAATCCCAAAATCGAAATGTGGAAGTGAGTTCAACTGCAAATGATTTCGAATCTGCACCAAGTTCACTCGTTAACAAATCGTCGCAGTCAAATACAAATACTGCCACAAATAATACTATTAGTACGACTAGCAATAATAATAATAATAGTAATAATATAGCTCGTTTAGACAAAAGTGATAATGTTGTTAATGAATTAAAACAAGTAAAACAAGAAAATGAATTATTAAAAAAAGAAATAAACAAATTAAAAGTAAGAACAAAAAAAGTTTTTAAAGCAAATTTAAATAAAAAATATATATTATTTTTGTATTTGATAGGAGGAAGAGGTGCGTTTGCGAAAACTTGCTCTTGAGACGCCATTTTCTTCGCGAGCTAAACAAACTGGATCGACTGAGCTACTTATCGATTTACTTCAGAATCGTTCATCGGTTGTTATAGCTGCTCTATTAGCGATCATAATTTATCTTATTTTATTCAGATAATTGGTCACTATTTTTCAAAGGAACCCGTTATGATTTTTTTTCTTTATAATCAAATTAATTTAATAAAAAAAAAATATCATAAATACTATTATTAGACCTCTAAACTATTTGCACCTTGTGAAAATAAGACATTTAAATTTAAATTTAATCGGATTTTAAAAATATTACAACTCCATAAAAATCAGTTTTACGTATTTGTTTTCGGAAGCGTTTGATAAGATTTTTTTAAAAAGCTATTGCGATTATTGAGAATTGAAGAAATGAAGAAAGTTAGTAAAAAATATTGACTTTTTTCTAAGTCATTTGTGATTAAAAATAAATAATCCTATTTTTTCTTCTATTTTTGTTCTAAGTTTTTTTTTTTGGAAAAATTTTATTTTTATAAATGTATAATAAAATTAACACGATAAATATTAGAATAAAACGATTTAGAATTTCTTAAATTTTTTATTTTGGTAGTGATAAATTTTTCAAACAACGTTATCTGATCATAATTCATGCATGAATAAAGTCTACTGCAATCAAAATAAAATGAGGTCTAGGTTCTTGACAACCAAAAATCAGGTTTTCACACACAAAAAAGTTCGAAATCGATTCATAAGTAATTGAGAAACTAGAAACCCAAATGAGAAAAAGGAGTAGACCACGTTAAGTTCCTAAAGCACCTGTAACTGAAAAACGTAATAAATTTAAAGAAAAATCGAAAAAACCTAAGACAAAGCGAGTAGAAAAGTCAAAGTGTGTGAAAATCTTTTTTTTGGCTGTGATTACCAGATTTTTTAGTTTTCAAAAGGTTTTTCCCAATAAAATGTAATAAAAATGGATAATATTTAAAATATATAAAATGATATGGCAATTTTTTTTTAATCAAGCTTTTTTTCTTTTTTAATTTAAATCAAAGCCCAACAAAAAATTATAAAAGAATTAAAAAAATATATTAACCTTAATATATTTTTTATTAAGGTTAATATATTATCTAATTCTTCGAACTAAAATCGAATTTTATAAAAATTAATTGTCATGTTAATGTCCAAATTTTTTTAAAACAAGTTTATTTTAAAACCTGACTTTTATAAGACCGGATTTTTATAAAACTCGATTTTTTTGAAATGGATTTTTTTAGATACAAGATTTCTTTCGAATGGATTATTTTAAATTGGATTTTTTTAGACCGGATTATTTTAGACTGGATATTTTTAGACTTTACCATTTTTGGAGAAAGTAAAATTAAATTTAAATAAAAAAAAAAAAAAAGAAATACAATAAAATATAATAAAGACCACATTGTACAATATACTGGTATCTTAACGAATTAAAAAACCTAGAATGATACACTAATTAAATTTTTGAGAATATTCCTGTAGTAGGGAATTATTAGGTTATTTAGGCAAATTTTAATAGAATCGGTTAGACCGTCCTCAGATGCCAGGCCGGTTTTTAATACTATCTTTAGTGAGTTTTCTATTAAAAAACTTACATCTTTTTCGAAATAATTTTTAAGTTTATTTAGATCATCTGCAAAAGATCTAAATCTAGTGTTTGCTGATCGTTCAGGTAAATTTTTCATACATTTTTCATACTAGAGCTATACTTTATAGTATTAATGAAGGAAAGTTTTGAAAATAAATATAATTCATCAAAATTAAAAATTTTTAAGGCTTTAAGAATATTTGTCATATGACATTTATATTTTATCCCTAACATTATTTTTATTAGGTTATTTTGTGATTTATTCAAAAAATCCTTAGTTTCATTTTTTAGAGTAGTAATACCAAGACCATATGTAAATTTGGAAAGACAATATGTTTTAAATATAAAAGATTTAAGGGAAAAAGAAATTTTGTTTCCTTCTAACCCTAAAAATGAAATATTAAAGAAATTGTTATAAACTTTTTTATATTTTTCTGTGGCAATTGAATCAAAATCTAGATCAGAATTGATTATAATACCTAAATAAGTGATGCTCTCAACTTGTTTAAGCATCTGATTGCTTGATATAAAATTTAGTGTTGAATATCTGACTACCAAATGACATAATATTTGATTTTAGGGGATTAAATTTAATTTTCCATTTTTCTCCAAATAAATAAATAAATTTATTGATTCGGCAATTTTTTTGTGGCATGAAGTTTGTTAAAACTCGAGCCTCGACCAAATTGAATATCCCAATTAATTCAAAAATCAAGACTTTACCAATCGGTCGCGTCAAAAAACACTTTATAATTTTAGTAGTTAAATCTCTAAAAGTCAGCGGGCGGGTGTTAAGGTTGAGCTTTTGCGTGGTGGAAATGGCGGGATAATAATCTGATTATTGCTGTCGATTATTTTACGAATTTTGAGTTACTAGAGCTACAACTGATGTACTACAGGTTGTGTACACTAAAATCAATTCGTCATTTAAAATCGTTCAAATTGCTATAACTTTTGAAAATGAAGTGATAAACTTATTCTGTAAATTGCTACAAAGTGTAACAATTTTGATACACACAAAAATATAGGTCTGTTAAAACTCTGTATCTTTGCTAAATTTGCACGCCATTGGAAAATTTTCTAAATGCAATCTGCAAAATTTTTGCTGCTGACCTTTATTGGGTCTTTGTAGCAATTGCTACATTTTGTAGCAATTTACAGAAAAATTTTAACAATAACCGTTCAAAAGTTATTTGAATTTGCATGAATTGAAATGACAAGATTCGTCATCCACTCCTCTCCTCGTGGGGGAGGAGTTGTAAAAGTCTAATAAAAAATCTTTCGATTAAAATTTTTAATAGATGTTACGTGACTTTAATATTCCGTTCTTTTTTTACAATATTGGTTATCCGTATTTCAAATCTTTTTATGTAAAAAAACTCTTTACGTAATGAAGGGGGTTGGTGTTTTAATGTTTTTTTGTGTTTTATTGTGATAAACGTTCTTTTTAGATGGATGAATCAAAATAAACTGAAAATAATTTAATATATATTTTCTAACAAAACATTGGTTCAAAAGAAAAAAAAATTAGAATTTTTTATTAGGAATAGGGTCATTTGGAAAAGGAAAGAAATTTGATCTAAGAAAAGATTGCGTTTGAAACAGTCCAGAAACCTTTTGCAAAAATATTAAAAAAATCATACAAATTGGGTAAACAAAGCATACAACTAAAGTTAGACTTATTATTAAAAGAAAAAAAAGGAACTTAGAAGACTTATTTTAGAACCAGAAACTTGAAGTTGAAGCGGGTTTTTCTACTTTTATATTATATTATTTGAAAGTTTTTATATTGTTAGCGGGCTTTAAGTTGCTTACGTCACTCTTTTGAATGAAATTGAATAGATTCGAAAAGTCTTAGTGGCTTTTTATTAAAAAGGCGCTCTTTCTTTAAATTAGTTTATATTTCTTTCAATTTTTGTTGTATTCTTTTTGGATATTTAATAAATCTATTTAATAAGTTTTGTTTTTATTTTCTTTTTTTTTTTCGAAAAGACCCGCTAACAATATTCATGACTAAATTGTAAATTCACTGAAAAAAAAAAGCGACTTGAAACGGTTTTTAAGTCACTTTTTAAGTCGGACTGGGTGTCTTTTTTTAGTTGCTTTTTAAGACGCTTTTAAAAAAGTCACTTAAAAAAGCCATAATTTAATATATTAATTATTCTTTTTTTTTTAAAAAAGGAGGAGTTTATTTTAAAATAGGAGGAGTTAAATTGAAAAGTGACTTCTTTATATGTATAAGTCGGTTTTTTTTTCAATTAAATTGAATTAAGTCGGCTTTTTTTTCATTTAGACATTTTTCTCCGTCTTGAGTCGCTTTTTTTTTTTCAGTGTTTGACTATGCTTTTTTAAATTTTTATTTGTTTACTATCAAATTTATACAACGTAACCTTTTTTTATGGACGTTGAGCAGGTGGTCGGGAATCGGCCTCAGCCTTAAAATTAATAAATAAATAATAGAAATTAAAAACTCAATATTGGTGATATGTGCACTATTACATGGCGTATTTAAAATTTTTGAAAGTGCGTTTGAATCTTTTATTTGTTTTTCTTTCCTTTTCTTAGTGTTTTTTTTATCTTTAACAATCATTTGAAAAAAATTTAAAAAATTAAATCATAAGAAATTTTCATGTCAGAAATGTGATTGTTTAATAAAAAAAATATAGTGAATAAATTTGTTTTAATGAGCGAAAAATTTTTAAAACATCATCATTTCCAAAGAAAACAAGTAAACAGCCAAGATTCCCTTCTATCTTTAATGTGGTAGGTTTAACCATAATTTAAATGAGATTTGACTAAAGAAAGGAAGTCATGGGTGTAACTTCCAGCTTTGTGAAAGAATGAAAACTTTTAATCTGAAAAAGTTTGTAATTAATAGAAGAAAAAGTAATCGCAAATACTCAAAACAATTAAATAAAATACACAATCTCGAGAACAATTATCAAATAATAATCGTCTATTAACTCATTATCAGAGACGACCAAAAAATGCATTTGCTTTTTTCGCATTTTTATTTTCTAAATATCAATTTTTGCAATTTTTAAGTTTTTAAATGCATTAAAAAATTAAAAAACTAGATATTTAAGCGGCTAAAAATCGCCTCTTTGAAAGGAAAAATCGTACCCTAAACTACTCTACACTGTAAATATTTTGAGTGTATTATATTACACTTAAATGTGTATTTTAGGCTATTTTACAGTTAAATGTGTAAAAAGTATTTCCCACTTTAATGTGTAGCGTTTTTCAATATTTGATTTGTTAATTTCGAATATTTTACAGATTTAAGTGTATTTATTTACACATAAAAATGGGAAATACTCTTTACACTCAAAATATTTACAGTGTAGGATATTCCTGGCAAAGTTTAGTGTGGTCTATAAAAATATCATAAAATTAAAATTTTTCTGATGACTATTCTTCTGAAAAAAGGGGGTCTGTGGGTCCGCATATAAACATAGTTTTACGGCAGATTAAGAAAACTAAAAATTAATTTTTATTAAGAAATGGTTTTTTTTATCTTAAAAAAAATTAAATTTTTATTAAAATATAAAAAAGTTGCGACAAATTTTTATGGATAGCCTTAAAAAACTAATTTCGAAATTTTTTTGCATTTTTATCGCATTTATTTTGCATTTTTTGGGCTAAAAAGGTCGCATTTTGGTTGTAGGGAAAATTTGAAAATAAAATTAAAAATAAAAATAATAAAAAAAATTATAATATTTCAAATTTGAAACGTAAAATTATTTGTGGGGTATTTTTGCAATTTTATGTAATTGCAACCCCACTAAACGCTAAATTTTCGATGTTGCGGAAACGCTTGAATAATGAGAGTTTTAATCTCGTAGTTTGACTGAGAGTTTAACTGTTTGTTAAGAGACGGTTTACGTTTAAGAATGTGTAACAATTCTTTGATTCGAAGCTTCATATCAGTATCAGCTTTATCGATGATTTCAATATTATCATAATCCATAGTGTGCCCAGTACTCGACTCATGTTGACAACAAGAGCAACATTGAAATTCACCAATGGGAAATTGGTTACGACTAATTTTTTCAGTCTTCTCACATTTGTTGTTTGAGTAAGGGAACACAATACACCTTTTTACTTCAATACTGCCTTCAATATTTTCTAATTGTTTAGGTTTTTTATTTTCAAAACGCTTAAACTCTTCCTTAATAATATCTTGAGGGTATTGATTCTTTAAAAAAATCGTTTTCAATTTCTGCTCTTCAGATATAATATCATTTTCTTCAATACAAATAGCCTCAATTCGATTTAAAAGACACGAAATTAAACCTATCTTGTATTTCTTAGCTGTAAGACTAGTCCAATTTAGGTATACTCCTGTGAAGGTCTTTTTATGGTAAATAGTTGTTGTAAATTTACCTAAACTTCTATACCAAAGTGTCTAAGAAGGGGAGTGTTTTATTACATTCATGTTCAATAGTGAATTTGATATTAGGGTGCTGTTTATTCAAAAAATCTAGACAATTTTTAGCATTTCCCTTGAAGGTCCTATTGGTGAGCCCATAGCTACACCATCTGTTTGATCAAAATATTCTCAATTTAATTGAAAATGTGATTCGTGGGTACACATAATCAGCAGATGTTTTAGCTCATCTCTTTTCAATCCATGGAAAAGAGTTCTACCCTCTTTGTAATCAAGGTCTAGAATCTGTTCGATAGTCTCTAATGTTGGAAGTAAATGGTACTAAAAAAATTATTGAACAAAGAGATAAAGACCCTATTAGATATTTAGTGCCTTACGAACAACTTTTTAAGACTATCAAAATTATTCACAATTAGATAGTTACCAATAGGAGGAGGTCAAGGTATCATTAAATTTAATTGTACTGGCAAGTGTTTAAACATGAGATGTACTTGTCGAAAATCTAACCTTTTATTTAATACAAGATGTCATGTTTCAAACAAAAGTTGTACTAATAGATAAACAATTACCATTTTTTACGCTTTATTTATTTTTTTTCAAAAAATTTTCGATAAAAAAAAATTTCAATAAATAAAGATATTTATTTTATTTTTGTTTTTTTTTTTCAATTTTTACGTTTATATACTATTAACATTAAATTTTATTTATTAAAACAAAATAATATAAAATTTAGTTATGATTTTAACAAATACCGTATTCCCTTGCTGAATTATGCCGCATCAAAACCCAGGAATTCGGGTTGTAGCCAATTTTTTGATTGGACGGTTTATTTTTTAACCAATCAAAAAAATTTTTTAAAGTGTTGGTCGGAGTTTCTTATTCAAAATTTTATGACGTTTTCTATAGGGTTTTAGGCTTCTGCAAATTCTAAATTATCTTCTTCGTCAGACTCATTTCAGTCTTTAAATACAATAATACATTCTTAAAAAAAGAGAAAGAAATAAAAAAAAAGTCTTCCTCTTTTAAAAATCAAACAATAAAATTTAATTAAATTTTTCTATGAAAATTACCAAAAAATCTTTACATGTATTACATTTTTTATTGTATGTCCTGGTTAAGGTGTTTTCCCCAAATCAAATTTACCTAAACTCATAAAAAAAATTACTGCTGCGACATGATTACATCAACGCAGCGTGCTCCTTCCTGTTTTACAGATACAAATCTATGAAATATCGTTAAGTACATTATAATTGGGTTTAAACATGACAAAAAATTTATATTTCATACTTTGGCGAGATTGTATTTTTAAATTTATTACTTTGCTGTCTAGTTCATTCTCAACTCTTGCTGATAAAAAGTGAAAAAAAGTGCGTCATCTTCATTTACTTCAAAATGTTTAGATAGATAACCATATGCCAGCTCAAGTTGATTATTTCAAAACGTATTTTTTCGCCATCGTTTAAACCTTTTTTAAAAAAATTTAAATAATAATTACTTGGAAATTTCGAGATCAAACTATATTTATTTTTTAAATCTTAAATACAATCTTTGAAGCCACGTTCGAAAACAGTCAGATCATTTTTCAAAATAAGATCTCTTAGGTTTTTATCTCTGTTCAAAACATCTTCCATAATTGATGCATTGTTATCTTTCGCACCTTAATTTCCGCATATATCAATTATTTTTCCTAATGTTGTAGTCAAACAAACGGATTCACCAAAGGTCCCTTCTTATGACCGAACACACAATCCAGAAATTTAACCATTTCTGAATTTTGAGTTCTCGTGTAAACTGATTTGCTCGTAGAAATTTGGGTACAAAATCTTTCAACATTGATTTTCTTCCTTGAGAACATATATTGCTAAGTGTCTGTCTATACTCAATATTGAAAAAATTAGCTATCATATTTTGATCAAAACCATTTTTTGACCAAAATAAGTAAATAGCTAGAGCTTGTAATTTTGTTTGATTTTCTGACTTAATCAAAGACTTTAACTCGTTTTGATAAAAAAAAATTCATCTTTAGTAAATCCGGTTATTTTCATACAAATTTAATGAGTTACGCTTGAAAAGTCATTGAACTTTTGGACAATAGACATTTTTTCTTTTGGATATTTAAAACCATGAAATAATAAGTCAATTTTTTCTGAAGTCATTCCGATGGACTCATCAACAAATGGTATAGTTACTAAAAGCTCATCTTTTACATAGTTATTTTCAGAAAGATGATCACTACACGATCTAGCTCCAACAGGGATTAGAATTTGTCTTTTTATATAAATTTCCACTTCGATTGGTAAGACCTTCATTGGTTTTGAGCCTGTTTTCCGTTTACAAATAAAACAAAAGCCATGGGACCAGTACCCACGTTTTATTGATAATGTTATTCTTCCATCGTTTGTTGTTTCTTGGCTGGTAATATCATTTGTCGCTTCGGAATTTTCATAAAAATCACTCTGCAGTTCAAAATTATTGATATCTTGCGTTAGTTGATAAATCGAAGCATCCGATATTAGCTGAATTTGTTGCAACATTTTCAGTCATTATTTCATCAGATGTTGATGAAGTCAAATGATCGATTTGAATTGTTTTTGTTACGATAGCATTTGTCATAATTTTGCATATAGTGCCTTTTACAAATAATATCACCAATTCTGAAAACTGTGTTGTGGAATCTGCTAAGTCTATCTGATAAATAAACGGTGGTTGAAAGAGGACAAGAACGTGTTCTTAAATTATCGGGAGGCATTTTTAAATGTATATTAATAAGTAATATTAGTTTATTTTTAAAAAGAAAATTTTGAAAATGTTAAATATTTGAAAATTTTTTAAAAATTGTAACTTTTTTATTAAAAAATGAAGTGGACATTTTTTTTCAAAGAAGAAAGGATTTTTTCAATGTTCAGAAAAGAAAGAGTTAAAGCCAAATAATTTGTATTTTTGGTCATTTTTATTCAAATAATTTTTCAAATGAAAAATTCTACAAAAAAAGCTATAAATTATTATTTTTAGAAATTTTCTTCATTTTCAAAAAAAACGGGCCAACTTTCAATGGAGATCCGGCACAGTCCTTTAAAAATTGACTGTCCATAATGTAAGAGACATACTTTGTTTTGAATAGGAGGAAACTTGTTTGAAAATTCTTTTATTGCTGCTAACTCAAATCCAGTCGTTATTTTTATGAGATTTAAAAGAGTATTTTGTTGCTGAGCTTCTTTAACTATTGTAGCTACCCTAATCACTCGATAGTAGTACCGATATAAAATATTACAGTGGTTGTAATATACATGTAACGTCAACCGTCAACCGTAACTTTTGACCGTAACCGTAACCCATGTTAACTAGTCTTAATTTTCAATTTTAAGATGTTTGAGTTATGGTTACGGTTGACGGTTGACGTTACATGTATATTACAACCACTGTATAAAATTTTCATAGGCTTTGGTTCTCCAAACTCACTTTAGTAATTAATTAATTTTTGCTATTTTTTTAAATTAGCGAATAAAGTTCATTTCTTTTATCTTGATAATTTTTTAATTTATTCGCTAGCGAAAAAAATATTTTTTTACAGCCAAAAAAGTACACGACGCGTATTTCACTGCTTGTTGCATCGTGATCGAAGAACGGCCTCAGACTTATATTTTAAAAAATTTAAAAAAAAATAACATAAAATTTTTTCTATATTTATTTTAAATGGTAATTATAAAAATATTTAAAATAAGTTAATTACAAAATTGTATTTGATTTGATATTTACATTCTGCTAATAATTTTTCTTCTCATTTATGAGATGCTTTCTCAATTAATTTCAGTATGTCATTTTGAACACCGGTCGTTTCAGACGAAACTTAAAATAAATTATATAGATTTGAATTTTAAAATTTACTATCTTTTAAAAATAATATTACCTATCAAGAAAATACTGTTTTATTTTTATTTAAAAATGGTTCTATTTTAGAATATATTTTTAAAAAATAAGATCCAAATCAAACTCATTATATAATTTAGGGTTCGCTTTGTAGTCGAGTTAAAGCTATTTGACTCTAAATGTAAAAATTGTTTCGATTTAATCAAATAGTGTCTTCGTTTATCTTTTGAATCTGAGCTATTATTCAGATTTATTGTATTTTCATTTTGTTTGTTTTCATCCTCCTGGCTTGATATTATCCTTTTACCGGAACTTTCAGTTAAATGAAAGTCTGATTTCAATTTTGATAGTGTTGTCGATGTTTGAATTTTAGTTAATACATGACGGTCTGTTGTTGCTTCTGAATAAATTTCTTGTACCATTATATTTGAACATATCTGTCCATATTGGTTAACAGAACAGCATTGATATTCTCCGAAATCATGCTTTTTTGCATTCTAAAAATATTTAAATTTACTTTTTTGAAAAAGAAAACAACCATTCTATTTGCCTTACCATTACTGTTAATATTAATAAGGTTTTATGAAATTCATTTTCATTAGAAATATCGTATTTGTCAACTCTTAAATGAGATGATTCATAAGAAATCGATCGTTCGGAATGGCGATTTATTTCCTTATTTTCGTTCAATTGAGCATCGTAAATAATGCCATTTTTTGTCCAGTAAAGCCTCTCAATAGGATTCGCCTCGATTTTACATTCCAAAGAAAATTTTTTATTCAAGAATTGAAAAGTTTTTCGTATTTCTAAGTCAACAATCGGCAAAACTAATTAAAATAATAATATAATTCATTATTTTTTAAATTAATTAATAATCAACAAAGCATCTTACATTGTATTTCCAGAGAAAATATTCTACTAGTAGCAGGAGGCACACTGTTTTTAGCAATACATTCATACAAATTGTGATCATTTCTCTTAATTGATGAAATAACAATTTCATTTTCTTTAACATCTAATTCTTCCTTTTCACTTTGAAAATTCTTATACTTTTTCCATCTATACCATTTTATTAAAGGCTCTGGTTTCGCATCCGCATAGCATTTTAATTTTAAAGTAGAGCCTTCTTTTATATTTTGACTGCCTGGTGGCGTAGAACGAAAATCATCCATTGTAGGCGGCACTTAAAAATTTTATAAAAGAATTAAAAATTTACCTATATTGGAAGCCAGTTTAACTTATTAAAAACTTAATTTAACGTATGAAATGATAAATCGATTAACTTTTTGGTAATGAATTGTCCAAAATTAAAAATCGTAGCTTTGTAATGAATTTTCGTTTTTTTTTCTAAAACTAACAACATGTATAAATCATGTAATATCGAAACTTAAAGCATTCAAGTTTTTAAAAAGCTTTATTATCCAGCGATTTTCTTAATAATTTTTGCTAGAAATTCAACGGAGTCGGATACCTGAAAAACACTCGCCCGGGTACGCAAACAGAAAAAAAATCTTTTGATATGTTTTTATATATCAAGAAATTTCTTTTTTTTCTGCTCTTTCATAAAATCAAATCAAAATTATTAAACTTTTTTTATTTAGCATTCAAATTTTAAAAAAAATGATAATTCAAAAGGGTGTTTCTACCTATTTCGCTAGACGAGCCTGGCTGTTCTCATTTTAAAATCATTTTTTCTAAATTAAAATGTTCAATAAAAAAAAATAATTTCGATTTCATTTTCTGAAATAGCAGAAATGATTTTTTTTAGAACACTCACTCGGGTGGGACTTCTTGTCAAAAATGGGAGGCGTGTGTTTTTCAGGTTTCTGAGATGTCTCACTCAAATTCATATAATTATAAGTTAATAAAAAAATTTAATTTCGGACATTCTTTTAGAAAAATTATCCATTTAGCTTCCATTTTGAACAACACATAATGTCAATAAATTTTGTAAAGTTTTGGTTTAACTTCTCTTAAACTTGGATTTCATAAGGATTTTTAAAATGAATTTTAATTTGGAAGCTTAATATAAATTAAAAAGTTAAATTAAATTCATACTTAACACTTGAAGATTAATGACCTTGAAAAAATTCCCATTTGTTTTGCATATATATTCACCTTCATCATCAGTTACAACATTATCTATAACCAAATGCCACTCACTTAAGTATCTATGTTGAATGTTCAATCGAGTATCACTATTAATTTTAGTGGCGCCTAAAGCTAGAATGTCACCATCTTTTACCCATATTACTTTATGAGAGCCTAAATTATTTATGAAACATGGAAGAATGGCTTGTTGTCCAACTTTTACAACTACATTCTCTAATGTTTTATCTTGAGTTGTTGGTAAAATTGATGTAGACTGTGTTGACACAGAACGATAGTCCTCACGATAAAAATACTTTTCAGCATCATCAAACTCACTTATGGCTATGGATTTCATAAATAAAGATAAAAAAAGGAAAATTTTCAAAAACATTTTTATTCTAAATATATGGATTTTTTAAAATTTCATCTAAAGATTTAAAATTTATATATTGTCATTTAGATTGCAATTAATTTCAAGTAGCTTTTTAAGCTTTGTTATTCTAAGACTAGACTTTCATTAGGACTGAGAGCAATTCGATTCTTTTTATTTATTTTGAAATATTCTTAAAGAAGCCAGCTTAAAGCCAAAACTAGTTATCTAATGACTTTTATTTTCTCTTTTGTTCTATTTTCGAAGTTAAATATTTAAAGTAAGTTCCTGGCAAACAAATATGCTTATTTAAAAAAAAAGACCTCTATTTGATCTAAACAAAAAAATAAAACTTACAGATAAATATTACAAGCCCTTAAAAAATCGATTAATTTGATTAAATACCATTCTAGTGTTAAAATTAATTTACACAACAACATTCTCTTAACTTATTTTTTGCTTTAAAAATATCCTCGATTGCAATAAACCATAAAAAATCATTAGCACTTATTTTTATAATCTTTTAATCATGTTCGAATTTTATCACTTGAATAAAAATGGACCATTAGGTTTTTCTAAAAAGAATCTAGGAAAAATTGGAAAGCAATATTTTGTGTCTAAACAAATTACAAGTTTTAAAATATTAACGATTTAACTTTTAGAAGAATCTCTGGAATGAATCGATATGGCTTTTCTTTATTTTCTTTCTTTTCTTGCTCAGAAATCCGTTAAGCTAAGAAAATACCTTAAATAGTTTTTATTTTTTTTACGATTGTTATTGTTTTGATTCTCTTCTATTTTTTTCTCTCACTCTCGAACTGCAATTAAAATAAACTCAAAATGAAAAACTTCAAGATTAATTAAAAATTCATAGGTTGAAAAATGATCTCGTTTTTGAAAATCATAAGTAAAAAAAATAGAAAGAAAATAAATAAAAAGAGGAGATTTTCTCCCTACATGATTCCAATTCGATTAGGATCTTCAAATAACTGATCATTATCTTAATAGTAATCTAATATTATATTTTCTCAATTATATAACATTCAGTACTTATGAATTGAAAATAAAATTAAGTAGTTAGTATGGACTTTATACTTATTAGCTTAATTTATTAAATGTGAATGATAATCATTTTATTTTGTTACTTTTTTTAAATTTTATTATAAAAAATTCTATAAAACCAAAACAAAAAAAATATCGCGTTCTTTTCTAAAATAAAAATTTCTAAAATAAGAATAAAACCACCTCTATATTTGTAAATTTTAATTAAAAGCTAATGAAGTGAAAAAAAGTAATTTTCTTTTTTTTTTTCTTTTAAAGAAAATTCCCAAGCGTTTTAAGTCATAAAACACAAAATATCATAGAAAATGAATTTGTAAATTTATTCATAACACTCAATAGACGTATCTTTATAAAAACATATACATACAAACTACAGCTTTGAAACTTTGATTTTTAGCCGGAATTAATTACCGAAATAAAAAGCTTATAATTATTTAATAACTAGTTAAATAATCAATTTTATAAAATTGATGTTTTTTTAATTAAAGTCTCTTGAACCGATTTGGGTTCTATGTGAAATGGCGAAAATATTTTTTTCTATATTGAAAGTATATAGTTTCAAAAGAATTGAAGCTATTTATGAGTCAAAGCTAGAATTTCAACAAAAAAAAAATAGGCACTTGAGCGATTCCTGTTTATAAAGCTTCTGTACATCTTTTAAATGAGGAACTCCAATAAATACAAGAAGCTTTATTAATTGATAAGTTTTTTTTCTTAAACCATTGTTTTCGAGATGTTTTAAATGAATCTGTAAAGCTTAAATGGCTGTTTTTTTTTATCATCTAGTAAATGATCCCTTGTTACCTTGTTGATTCTGATTTGCATGTTAGTAAATCTTAATCTCTTTTCTAAATTTATTGTTTTAGTGGCTCGATTTTAAAGCTAATAGAAGCTCAATATATGATTATGAACCTTTTTTTTTTGCACTAATTTAGTCTTAATAATTTTTCATAAATCTATCTTAGATAATGTAAAAACTACTTACCACGTTAAATAAGTTAAATTTATAAAATTTTAAGTTTTTACAATTCAAATTTATTCTTGGATTAATTTTACCTAAATGTAAAAGTTCTTCCAACAATAAGCCGTATTGCAATTTTGGACTCATTTGAGACCTTTCATATACTATGAAAAATTTCAATTTAACCTTATTGGTAAAAATGATTTGTATGAGTTAACCTAAGTTTTGTTTTTCAAAAAATTAAAAATTCCACATTTTTTGGGCAAAACTTTTTCAAAGCATTTAATTAAGAGAAATCTTTAAGATAAACAAGACCTTAAACAAATTAATCTATCTACATAACTTAATTTTATTCTCGTACAAGGCACCAATAAAACATTATTAAATCAAAGTTGAAAATTTTATAGTAAAACAAAATTTAATGACGTGAAGAACATACTATCCTGGACATTCATATGTTCCAAAAATGAATTTTTGTGAATATTCACCAGTATTAATTTGTATTCACGTGAATTATTTTGAATGTTCATGAACGCTAATGAATGTTTACGAAGTAATTTGAACAGAAATGAATTTTCATTTTTGGAACAAATGAATGACCAGGATAGTACAAATAATAAATTTTATCTATGTCCTTTCATAAGACTCGATCATTTGACTAAGAAAAAAGATATTGATAAATATTTATGAAAATTTAATAAAAAATTAATATTTTTATTAATTTATTAAAAGAAACTTTAAAATTTATCTTGTTATTCTAAATATTCACCGCTAATTCCAAATATAGGATATAGGTATCTTTTATCATAGAAAAGTTCAATGTTTTCTTTTTAGTAAAAATTTATTAACTAACTGGATTAGCAGCAATCAACAGCATGTAGTTAATCTTATTCGAATTAATCAATAAAACCATAAATAAATAATTTTAGATTAAAAATAAACATTCATAAGCTGTCAATTCGAATAATGTATCGAATAAATAAATCAAAACTGTACTGTACTCAACAAGAGGTGATTCTGGTCGAATTAAAAAAAAAAATAACAGCATGCTCTATTATCAGAAAAAAAATACATAAATGATAATCATTTAATAAAAAAAATTATGAATTTCGGCCAAAAAGCTTAGTACATTCCGATTTTAAATACCAAAATTTTTCATAAAAAATAATATATTTAATTAAAAATAATTTGTTTTTAATTTTTAAACCTGTGAAACAAAAGTTTTATTGGATTTAATTTATGACTGGCGTGCAAATATAAATTTTTTAATTAAATTGTCAACAACTCTAATATTTCGCGATCCTAAAGCCTGGTAATAAGCCAAAAAAGTATTTTTGTTAATGTTGTTGTTGTTTTTATTTATTAAGAAATTTGTAAATAAAAATTTTTTCAATTTTAAATTGTTTATTTAAGCTTATTATTAAAAGAAAATCTACAATAAATATTTCTAGTTAAATAATCTTAATTAATAACCAGACAAAGATTAATAGTTAAACAGATTTGAATAGTCATATTCAGTCAGTAAGGGATACTACAGAGGAATAACTTAATTCGATTAATTGACCAGAAAAATTAAAGAATCAGAGAATTATGCAAACAAAAGTCTGCTTTATGTTTTTTAGTAAAATATTTTATGGGCTGTTGAATGAGAAAAAAAATTAAAAAACTTTATTTAAATAAAAATAAAATTTAGGCCGGGGTAATCTTAAATCCTAATTGTTTTTTAATACCCAATTGATTTTTACTAAATATTGCAACGACACATACAAACACGTTAATTTAAATTTCACTAGATTTAACTATGTCCTTTTGAAACCAATACTAAAAACTAAATATAACAAGAAATCTTAATTACAATTTTATTCTTTTAATTTTTAGTTACTATTGTTGTGGTCTAATTAAAAAAATTGCTATTAAATCAAATCAAGAAAATCTAAATTTATCAAGATTCTATTAAGAATATATCTTATCGAGAGTCCCGAGAGATAATGCTCTTTGCTTATTTACACTTTAAAATTAGACTTCTTCTTAGATTTAAATATTAACTTATCTAAAAATCTCCGTGCCTAAACTTGGTTAAAAAATAATTCTAAATTAAGTCTTCTAAGAGTTCTTCTATCACATTAATTTTATAATTTTGAATTACTTTTTTTAAAAAGGTTGATCCCTAAATCCTTTAGGGATCATTCGTATCAAAATAAAACTAAATAATTATTATGATTAATTAAAATTTTATTTATATTTAGAAAATAAAAGTTAAAAATAACTGATACAAATGCAATTTTAGTCTGAGGAACATTTTCTAGATAATTTTGACAAAAAAGCAATTAATTTTAACTTTCTTTTTTTTTTGAAAATTATTGATAACTACTTAAAAAGTTTTTCCTAAAAAAGTAAGAATCTTTTTTTGCGAATCTGAACCAAAAAAAAATCATTTGATTTACTCTTTAAAAATATTTCGAATATAAAATTCGATTTCGTCCAGACTAGTGAATCCATTTAGCAGACAGTTCGAAATAAAATCGATTAAAATTTTCCACTAGATAAATTTTATTCATATAGATTTTTTTTAATTTAATTTATATTTTTAAAGGATTTTATTTCTTTATTCAAAAATCGAAACAACATGTTTTTTAGAATGTAATGAGAAAAACCTAAAAGCTATTAATCATACAGCTTTATGTTTATCTCATAATTTATCATTTTCGTTATCCAAAACTAGAATCAAATTATTTAAAACTTTAAGACAAATTATTTTTTTTTATAAAATTAGAATTTTTATAATTTTTTTTATTTGAAAAAAAGTTCTCGGATAAAGAACGGAAATTTGTATCTTATCAAAACTCACCTGGTTAAAAATAATCATTTTGAAGACCTTAAACCTTATGTTTTGCGGAGAATTTGATTGAAAGATTTTTATCTTGCCCATTCAATCATATCGGTCATAATAAATATTTTTTTATTATTTTACAACTTTTGACTCATCTCTAAGATTTACTTTGATGTTTGTTAAATGAGAAGATCAATACCGATTTACCCATGAGTAAAAAAAATTACTTTAAAAAAATAATGTCTATATTTCGTGAGGATTTTACTAAACGGAATTATTTATCTAGATGGGAAATTGCATATTACATAACTCTAAATTAGGATGAAGATTTGTTTTTTTGTCCTAAAAAATCATTTTTTTCAAGAAACTTGATTGAAAATAAAAAAAAATCCAAATTAAAAAAATTATTTACTTTACAACAAATTAATGAGAAAGGCTGTAAGCAAAATTTTATTTTAAGGATTCCTTTTAAATGCGATCATAATTGATATTTTATAGAGATAAAGGAAAAAAAAATAACAAAAATAATCCTTATCTCTAAGTATTATATAATTTCGATTTTGTCAAATTCAAACTATCTAAATTCGAATAGTGATCAAGTATTTTAATTTATTAAAAACTCAACACGCTGTAATATTCTTTAAGTATTAAAGCCTTCCTAAACCTTCAATTCTTATTTTGATCATGTCATATTTTGATTAATATCCCTGATCTTAATTGAATATGAAATGCGATTTTTAAACTAAAAACGCTTTTTAAAGTGAATCGCCGATGTCTAGTCCATTTTAATTAAAATAGACCATTAAGACAATAATTATTAGTTGACAAATTGCTTTAAGATTCTATTTACGATATAATTTTCTCTCTTTTATTTTGTTTTAGTTCGATCGATATTATTTCCCTGTATCCGTGTTTAGTGAACAATAAAGAAAACTTTTAAAATTTGAAAAACTAAAAATTTACTTATCCCATATTGTATTTCAAATTCATTTACCGAGTCAAGTTTCCTTGTTTTTGAAAATATAGTCAAGTCACGCAAAAAATTCTTTAGTATTTTAATGACCTTTTTTTATTATTTCTTTTTATGTACGTAATAAACTATTTAGCCTATTTGAACGAGCTACTAAATTTTTGTTTTCTATTGATACAAAAATTTTAACGCTTATTTTCTAGTACCAAAATATCTAGTATTGGCTTTATGAATTAAATTTTTCGATAAACAAACTAAATGCCAACTTAATTCGAAATTTCAATATTTCTTAAGTAAATAAAAAAAAATGTAAATACCGTTCTAAACTGATGCACAATTTTATTTTATTATTTAACTCTTCTCATCAATCAATTATTTTTTCGTTTTTATTAATTAAATTAGGCATCTTAGGAAATTTTTTGCTTAGTACTAACGTCATTTTCTGATGTGTACCCTGAACAAAGATATGATTCAATATTTTGATTTTGATTAGTTTAATGAAATGAACTTTTATTTTATCAAATTATCGATTCTTAAAAGTTTGTTAAGCTCAACAACTAAAAAAAATTGATAAAATCTTAGACCAAATTAAAATAAAACTTTTATAAGGTCAGATTTCAAAAATTTTATAATCAAATTAACCTAAACTTGATTTTTTAAAGTTTCATTTGTTTTTTACAAGATTAAATATATATTGAATATAAATATCGGTATAACTCTAATTTGGACAATGAAGAGGCCTATTATCGTATTTACTCGAAATTAGGAAAGATTCGAATTATTTTCTTATTCTTCTAATTGTTGAAATAAAACTGTTTTTTTTTAATTCGAATCATTTCAATTGATTTTGAATTAGAAAATAAAATCTTATTCTTTTATTTGAGTTATTTTTTGAAAAAAAAAATCACTCGATTAGAAAAATTTATTTGATGTACCGATATATTCTTAATTTCGAGTAAATACAATACGGTATATTTTTTTGAAAAAAATTGAAATTTATTTAAAAGAGATATTATTTTATATTTTTTAAATTGTAAATTACTGCATTTCTCCCGAATTAACTTCGTACCCGTACTCAAAAAAAGAAATTTCAAAAAATGAAAAAATCATTTGAGAACGCCGTTAATTAGAGAGAAATGCAGTATTTTAAACTTTCTCTCGTTAGTACAAAGACATACTTTTGTTGTCAAATCCTTGACAAGGACCACATAATATATTGCTTATTTTTCTAACCTATCTAAATGTAAATAATTTTATAATTCTATTCTATTTAAATTGCAAAATTGCTCAACGAGTTTCTGTTTTGGTTTTTTTTTTAAAAGACCACTATCACTATACCGATCTTTTTCTCAATGAGTAAACATAACTTTTAAAACTTATTGAACATAATTTGTTTATCTAAGATGATTATCTTTTAGCCATCTGGGATTAAGGATTTAGGGTTAAAATTATTTATATTGAGTAAAAGACCAAAATGAATATTGTTGAAATACTAAATATTTTAAATAAGAATTTAGAAATATTCCATTTTAATTTCAATATTTAAAAAATTACACAATAAAATAAGTTTCAAATTTAGTATTATCTGGTTAGTAAACAATAATAAAAGAATTTGGAAATCATTAACGTTAGAGAGAAATCTAAACAAAAGAACTAACTACATGAAACGTTTTGTTGAGATTAAATATTAAGTTACAGTAAATTGAAGCGTTAGATAATTATCTTGGCCTGAGGTGAGTTTAATTTTTCATTTGATTTAAAATAGAAAATGAATCAAAGAGCGTTCTTTAGTTACAATGATGTAAATCGAGCATGTTAGTTTGAAAAAAATATATATAAAAACAGTATGATATAAAAATTTTAAAACTATTTTTATCGTATTTCGTCAAAATTAAGAACACTTATGATTTAAAAAAAAATAAATTAAAAATTCAAATTAAACTACTTTTCAAAAGCCACAAATTAATTTTCTATTCTTTTTTTTTAAAAATTTTTTAAATGATATTCGGAAGAAAAAAACAACAAAATTACCACGACTCTTAAACTTTAAAAACCATTTGAATATTTATGAACGATTATGAGAATTTTAGAGATATTCAACCTAATTGTATAAATTTATTTTGTTTTCGAGTTTTCGTAGCATCTATGTAAAATTAAGAAAATTTAAGTAATTTGTTTTTGAATACAAAAAAATTGAATATTAAACGAGATCTAATTAATCTTAATTTCATTTATCATTTCTTATCTATTTTGCTCAAGTTCAGTTTATTAATTTGAATTTTTTATATTTCAACTAAACTAAAAAACACTTGAATTAAAAATTTTCTATGTCCCTTTAAGCTTACGAATAATATTATAATGAAATTTTAAGAAAAAAAAAGATGTCTTTCTTTAGAGTCCCTAAAAGTAATTCTAAGGGATCACGAACTAAGAAATTTCATATGAAATTCAAAGGAAGAACTTAAAGAATATACAGTAGTTTCTAATTAGATTAAAATTTTATTTTTAAAGGATGAGGATCCGCTGTCAAAGAATAATCTAAAATAACTCAAAAATCTTTCAAAAATAAAAAATAGTTTTAAAACTTTTTAATTAGTTTTTTTTTTATACAATTAATGCAAATTTAATACGTCATATTTAAAAATTATACTTTTAAACCTGCAGTTGTAATATCTGTTAAATTTTAAATTAAAATTGCTAAAAAGCTAATAAAAAAAGAAATTAAAAATAGACATTGATAAATTATTTTAACAATTTTAGAACTCTTTTCCTGTCCCAAATAATAACATCTTTAGTCGATCATTCATTTATTGAAAACAAATTCATTTCTAATATTGAATTGCACTTGAAACTAAGAAGAAAAAAAAACTTATCGAGAGATATCCTATCGTTTTTTTTTTAAAATCTTTGAACGAAAAAAAAACTATTTTAATTCTAAAGAATTCCAAACCATTACTTAAACAGGTAGACAAAGAATAGAATTTGTTATAATAGAAGAAAATCGATCAAAATTTTTTATTAATATTAGAAATATATAAACTAATAAAAAAATATCGCTCTTAGTTGGGGAATAATAGTTGTTTATTTTTTATAGACCATTTGGATCAATCTCTTATCTAAAAGCTTTATCCAACTTATTACAATAAATATTTGTTATTTCTAGCAAGAGACTTGAACGAGTTTTTATTTTTCATATTTCTTAAACAAAAATGATTATTTAATATCTTTTATATTTCTGTAGAGAAAAAAAAAAAACTCTCCAGCAATATTAATACAAACAAAAGCTGTTATATTTAGTTTTTGGTTCCTTATCTAATATTTAGAAAGAATGATTATTAATCTATTTATTTATTTTCGTTATTAGAATTATCGAAATAGAATGTCAAATTGACGAATAATTCAAAAATTCAACCCTACAGCCTTAAAAAATATAATAAGGAAATTAGAGCTTCTAAAAGTTATATATTCTATTTTTGTGGCAATAGCGATCAAATCGATTTTTTTTAAAGTGGGATAATTTTGTCTATTTTTTTAATTTTGATATTGAAGACTTGCCTATCATTTCGAAGATTTTTCATCAAACGATCTAAAAACTTGGTCAAGTGTCTACTAAAAAATGAAATAGATAAAAATTAATTAATTAACGCGATAAAAACTATGGAAATTTGAATTTTATTTCCAAAGCTAATTATTTACACGAGCATACTTATGTTTGCTTAAAGCTTTCTTCCACATGTGAAAATCTGCAATTGTTAAAGTGGAATGCTATATGAATTTTTTACAATTTTAAGGCCTGACAAGAGAAAAATTGTATTTAATAGAAATTATTATTTTTCTTAAGAATAAATGTTATGATTAAATTAAACTGGGATAGGGGATGTAGCTCAGTGGTAGAGCGTTCGTTTCGCATACGAAAGGCCCCGGGTTCAATCCCCGGCATCTCCAAATTTTTTGATAATTAAATAGTAAAGTCCAAACCGAATTCTTGAATGTAAAAACCATAAAACTTGCGGTTTAAATTTAAATGCAAGCAAAATTTTTGGATAAACTTTTTAATTAAGCTTATCAAAGATTTCATTGAAAATAAGACATTTTTGAATGATTTTTAACAAACGGAAAATTTTTTGAAATTTAAAATCTCAACACGATATCAAAATTTTTCTCCGTAAAATTATAAATTCATTATTATTTTTTCAAAATTTTAAATCGAAATTTTTGATTGAAATTGAAAATGTACATAAATTGAAGAAAGTTTTTATATTTTGGAATAATTTTGGAATATGTTTATAACTCACAAAGATTAATTTCTTTTTAGGATCTCTTTTGGGCGTCATCCTTCTCCATACCTAAAATCAATATAATTAAATATTAAAGAAGTCTTCCATTTATTCAAACAATCTTAATTATATTAGGAACAATCATGCTAGATTTTAAAGAATTAAAAATAAAGAGATGCCAAAACATTTTTAAGATTTCATAAAACTATGTTAAGAATACAAGTTTTTTTTTTCATTTTAAATCCATTTAAACTATTGATTAAATTCTTTCTTATTTTAAAATATAGAAATATTTGAAAAATTTTGATCTTTGAGTAACAAACAAAAAAAAATAAACAAAAAATAGCTGAAATTTTATTTCTTTTATTCAAAAATTAATTTAAAAAAATGTTAGTTCGATTTCTCTTTTGCTTGTTTCAATCCAAGATAATAACCCGTATGATATCCATTCATGTACCAACTCAAAAGCATTGAATGTAATGCATCATTTTCATCCACATTACCCTTTGTTTGTTTTAGGATATCAAAAGGCATAGGTGGTGGTGGCATTTGGATACTAACAGTATCCTGAATTACTGGCTTCATTTTCTCCGAAATTTTACTTTTTTCCTCAGACAATTGAATTTTATTCGATTCAAGATTTTTATATTTTTTAGGAATAAACTCATAAATCTCATCGATAAATTTCTCTTCCTCATTCATGTAATACAAGTATTTGACAATACACTTTTTACGATTGTTTTCGTCTTGAAATATTCTTATTATATTAGCGGGATATAACAAGCCATCTTTGGAATAAATTGCCATGCATAAATCTTCTAACTTCCAGTCGTTAGGATCTCTTTTTTTCAAATCGTTTACTTCTGCATTAATAGAACCCTGCTCCTCTTCTTCGTCTTCGTCATAATAACCTTCATTTTCCTCCTCAAATTCGTTTTCTTCTTCGTATTCTTCTTCATCATCATCTTCCTCATCTAAATCAAGGTCATTTGGAATTTTTTCTTCTTGATTATCAACGGTTTTTTTGCTTATCTCTTGTTTTATTTTACGTATACTTTTTTCGTAAGCACGAATCAGTGCTCTGTCGTCCCAAACATCTTCAGAATTTTCGTTTGGGTTTTTCCGGCTAAATAAAACATTTTCCTTATTATTCTTTTGCTCCATAATAATGTTTCTAAATTATTTTAAAAAAATTATTTTTATCCTTTTTAAAAATATTTTGATCCTAATTTTGAAATTATCTTAATTCAGAATAAACGTAAAATTAGTTGCAGATAAAAATAAATTTTCTAATTTAAGGTTAAATAAATCTAAATTATAGTTATAAGCTGCGATGGCCGAGTGGTTAAGGCGACAGACTTGAAATCTGTTGGGATTTTCCCGCACAGGTTCAAATCCTGTTCGCAGCGAATTTTTTTGTTTGTACTTTATTGATATTTATATTTTAAGCTATGGTTAACTAATTAGGAAAACAATAGAGGAGATCGACAAATCTAAAAGAAAATCGGCCTCTAGTGACGCCATGAATCCAGAGCTTAGTATTTTTACTCTGGGTTTATGATCGATTCTTTTCATTCCAAAAACTTTATAATTTTAATGAAAGATGTTAGTTTATGCATTAAAAAAAATAAATTACGTAATATTTTAGGCCTATTTTCTATTAAGATCTGACTAAAAACTTTGTCTAAACCAATAAAGCGGTTCTAGTATAAATGTAACGTCAACCGTAACCATAGCTCAAACAACTTTAAATTGAAAATTAAGTGTAATTAACACGGGTTAAATTTTTGTTCCCGTCCAAAAAGTTCTTTTTTATTGGCTACGGTAACGCTTACGCTTCTTTTCAATATAACTGCTGCAACTGCTCAACTTTTTAATTTTCATCATTAAAAATTAAAAAAACCCTTGTCATTTTAAGATATAAAAGTTATTTTTTATTTTTAGTTATTCACCTCCAGTACTTGACCATTTTATTTGTGGAAAATTATAGTCGCCGAATACCGCTAAATCAGTGAATTTCTTTGAGTCCACTAGATTTTTTGCAGTAGCTATCGATCTTGTGAGATGATTTGACACTTGACGATCAGTATTCGGTGGTCGGTATTGACAACCAATCAAAATTTTCTCTTATCCCACGATTATAGAACACCAGACTTGTTCTCCTAGCTGGGTACGAAAGCTTTGATCGTCAATTTCTATTGATTTTATGCTATTTTTTATATAAATAGCTACTCCACCACCATTTCCGCTATTTCTGACTTTTTTATAAAGAGTGAAATTTTCGACTTCCATTAGTGAGTCTTCTTTGAACCATGTTTCGGATACACCAACGATGTCAGGGTCTAATGTGCATAAAGTTGTTTTAAACTCGCTCATTTTGTTGACAAGCGAGGTTACATTAAAATACAAGCAGCTAAGTTTTGTGGCCGGTGTATGAGCTGGACTAACAAGATGTGTACTTCAAAAAATGAGCAAAAATTTTACTTTGCCGATTCTAAAGCATTTAATAAAATTTTAAAATGGGGAAAATCAATTAAAAGACGTTTGAAACGGTTAAAATATAAATTCAAATCCTTAAGAAAGAAAGATTTCTTTGGAACAACTCACCATACAAACGTTGGTGCACACGATGAAGACTCGGAACAGTTCCTTTGGGAACGAGTTTCACATTAATGTGGATGATGATATAAAGCGATTGTTATGTTAAAGCATGTTAATACATTATTCCCATTAGTAAAATGATAAATTTTCTGCCAAGGGTTGTTGGTAAACGAGAAAGAGCGATAAAACGCTTTCTTTATGTTAATAGTCGAAACAAAGGAATAGCTAATGGCGAATACATGTCAATGTTTGAATCAAAATTGGCTTACATGCAAAATGTCTGTAATAAGAACTCTGACATGCATGCCACAGATAATTAAAATTGACTGGGTTGTGCACCTAATGGACTAGACCCCAAAACAAGTACCTATAAGTAAAATACTAATTAAAATTCAATGCGATCGGAAATTCAGATCGCAACAAAAAAATCAAATCAAACTCAGCTAAAATATTAAACAATTTGCGTTTAACTCAATCAACCGAGACTTTAAACAATTCAACGTTTTTAACTGAGTCGTCCAGTACAATAGATTCAAGCTAAAAAAAGAAGTAACTAAAAACTCAACTTCTCAAGTTAATTTTAATGACTGTTTAAGCCTAACAAAAATAAACCAAGAAATGAAAACTATTGATAGCATTCAACAAAACTTTTGCTTGATTGCGAAAGCTTAAGTAGACAAAAAGTCAGAGATCCAAATTGAGAAAAATCGTTTCAGATTTTGAACGGCTCATGGAAATGATAACGCAGATCAAAGACATCAGAAAAAAATAAAAAGTTAATAAAATTTTTATTAACAATTTCTTTTTTTTCTATGATTTTTATTTTTTGTAATTTTATACTTTTAATTATTTTTATGTGTATTCTTACGATACACTTTATTTTGCAGTTTTTGATAGTGGTCCAAATAGGGCTCTTTGCATTAAAATAAATAAATAAATATTTAAATTTTCTTGACTAGTCAAGCGCTTTTATATTCTTTTCACTCTTTTTTTTTTAAAAAAAAATCCAAAGAAATATATTTAAAAATGCTAAAATTATTTTATTTATAAAATTTAAACTAAATTAAAGCTTTACATTTCGATTAAATTGATTTAAAAATTTTTAAATAAAAAAGTTAGTAAAAAGGATTAAATATAAATAAATGTATACAACTCATTCAATTCAGATTAATCTTATTTTAAAAAATTCCTTTGAATTTTCATCTTTAGTTCGCAGAATTAGTGACATAAAAATGAGGAACTAACTAAAATACCCATTTAATTTGGCGATTTGAAGTTAGCACTCAATTCACACATATCAATACATCAATTCAGCATTTAAATAAAAATAATACATTTTTTATCCAGTTTAATTTAAATAGAAAGGTTGTA
>NTPY01000708.1:148571-167596 GCA_002922825.1 Brachionus calyciflorus
GCCCCAAATAAATAATTAAAAAACCTTTATCATTTTAGATTCCTTAGATCACCTATTTTCGGAAATAGTATTTTTTGTTTTCTGAAAAGAGTTGTCCCTGAGGGGCAAAATTTACATGGTTACGTACACAACCCCTTTCGGTAGAATAAATGTTTTAAGCAATTAAAGTAAGACATTTTTATGATCCCATGAAGATATTAATTCTAATTTTGTCCTTTAACACTCAAAGCACCAACGGTGTAAATTTGACACTTTTTCAAAATTTAAACGCCATTTTTTCTTTAACCATCAATCATATTCAGATGTTTAAGTATTCATTTTAAAGCTTTAATAAAGAGCTTTCAAATCTATTACTTTTCATGTTACAATCTTTCTGGAACCTTTGCTATATTGACAAAAATAGCCGGTTCTTTGAGTGTTAAACATCAAAATCCATTTTTTTTTCATTTTATTTAAATATTTAGAAAACTTTTTATCATGAGCTGCGATGGCCGAGTGGTTAAGGCGACAGACTTGAAATCTGTTGGGATTTTCCCGCACAGGTTCAAATCCTGTTCGCAGCGAATTTTTTTCTTATCTTGAATTTAATCCAGCTTTACTCTTCTATTTGATAATAAATCAACTACTCATAAAAAAATAGTAAAAAAAAAAGCAATCCACATGATATATATTTATTATAAAAAAAGAGAGAGAGGGCGAAAGGATGCATTTATTAGAATACAAGATAATTTTTTATAAATTTCAAGCTAAACACGTATGCAAAATTTGCAAGTTTTTAATTTAATATATTATACTTAATTTTTGTTTTTCTATTTTAATTTTTGAAATCTTTAATATTAAGCGCTTTAGATTTTTTTTTGGATATACTGAAATAAATTTTTAGAAAAATAAAATTTGAAGGAATAATAGCATATTTTTTTAATCTTTAAAATTTGTTATGCCTTTTATCATAAATTGAAATGATTCTTACTGACATTTTACTTTGATTAGCAATATTATTTGATGTTCTTTTTTAATTAGATTTAACCAAAATTATAGCGAGGAATGGCATCACGAGGTGGGACTTCAAGACCTGTGGGTACAGACGGCACTGATTATATGCATAGAGAAAAAGTTGCTTCTCAATACGCAATTAGGTATTATTTATATATTTTTTTAATTCTTCTTATTAAAAGATTCAATTCTTGTTCAGAATCATTAAACTATGTATCATTTTTCTTATTATAGCGCAGAAACTAAAAAATTTGTTCGTTACTCAATATGGATGCATTTGATGATGTCATTTATTATAATTATACAGATTATATTTTATTTCAGTAATAAATATTTGAGTGCACATGTCGAATTTCCAGAAGTACCAAAACCAAACCTATGGGAATATATCTGGTTATTAAGTTTAATTCCAGCTGCTGCTGGTTATATGTCTTTAAATCGAAGTCGAACTTCATTGCTTAAATTTTATTATATCGGTACAGTTGTATTGGGTTTGGGGCCCATTTTATCAACTATGTTATTTAATGCTTCTGATTTATTAGAATATGCTCAAACTAAACAAACATCAAATTCATTTCACAATTTTCCAGTAATCGTTTTTTGGTACATGTATTTGTTTATTGTAGTTCAAATACATGCCTTTGGAATCTATTTTGCTCGTATTTTGCTTAAAGTATGGTCTAAAGATAACAAAAAAAGAAAATAATAATCAACAACAAAAAAATAAGAATTTATAGCGTGTCATTTTAAGTTTTTTTCTAAGCAGTATAAATACCATCATTAAGTTGAATGTTATATTAATTTATTCATTATGTTTTTCCAGGAAAAAAAAATTTTAAATTCAATAAAATTATTTAAAAGCAATAAATTTTAAAAAAAGTTTCATTACCATATTAGTTTTGTCCATTATACCGGATGTTCAAAAAAGGCTGTTCTTTTCTTAAGTTATTAAAAAGCCTTTAAATTTAAGTCTTTATTTCAAAAATGAGAATTTAGACTTTTTTGTATAATTCAACGAAAGGAAATGAAAAAATACTTTGTTGCATTTGACATTTTTAATGTTAAAAATCTTTGATTCGTAATTTTTTTCAGAAATTATTTTGCGTTATCTAAAGGCCAAAAAAAACAAAATTTTCTGAAGTTATCTATCGTCATTTTGAAAAAAAAACGTTAGAAGCCGTTAGATAGCGTTAGATAACGTTAAATGGCGATTGTTACAAGTGAATCGCCACCACTATAATATTAAGAACAAAAAGAATATGGATTACAATTTAGTTAATCATTAAAAATAATTTTTTATAAAAATTGAAACATTTTTCTAAAAAATTATTGATGCTCAAAAATTATTCGGATAAACGAAATTGATTTTTTTCGGACCAAAGAGAGTAAAACCAGTGAATTTTACAAAAAACAGGTACGGCTCCGTCATTTTGTGCTGTCACTGTTAATTAAAATGAAAATAATTAAAATTAGCTTAGATTTTAAAATCTTGATCACTTTAAAAGTTTTGAAAAAAATTTTCTCAAAATTTTTACATCAGTAAAATAAATGATCGTTTGGTTTGATTTTTGACAGGCTCAAAAAATAAAATTAATCATTAAAAATATTCTAATTTCAAAATAAATTTATAAATTTTAATGTAAAATCAATTAATATTGGCTCTTAAAAGCCCTTTCTGCCTTGGAATATTTTTTTAAAGCAATTTTCAGCACCAAAGTATAAAATGTAAAAAATTTAACTTTATAAAGAAGAAATATTCCAGCTTTTTCTCAAAGATTTTTTCTATTTAACTATTTTAGTGTATCTCTAAAAATTAATTCACCTTTAAAAAAAAACATCGAAATTTAAAATTCTTAGGATTAATTTTTTGTTACCATAGTTACCAATAGCTTATTGCACACAATATATTAAAATAATTTTATTCTTTTCATAATATTTAATAATTTTTAAACAGAAGTAAGAGTAAAGCAATTTAAATCGATTTTGCCGAATTTCACCTCTTTTGACTTTTATTTTAGCATTACAAATGGTCGCTAAATAATTCTAACATGAGCAATACACAGACTATTTATAATCAGCAAAACTCTTTGTATAAATTACAAAATGAGTCCTCAGGATTTATAACAAATAGTTTCCCGGTTCGACGGCTTGTTAGAAACGCAGTTGACTGTGAGCATTTAAATTAATAAAATTAATATTAAATTTATTTTAAAATTATTTTTAGACGAGCAAGGTTGGATTACAGCTTATAAAGCTGATAATCAAAAATATTTTGATGCTGTTTTGACCAATAAAACATTAGAGCAATATGAAAAAGAAGAGTCAAGCCGTGAAAAAAAGGTTCCTCAGCGAAGAATATTGAAAAAATTTGATTTCTTAGAGTCAACTGAAGAACGTAATTCGAAAAACCCATTTCTTCTTGACGGATTTTTCTTGGTAAATAAAAAATTAGTTTGATCTCTTTGTTGAATGATTTTTATCTTTTTTTTTTGTTATTAAAAGATGCAACTTTTTTGTGTAGAAGATCCACTTGATTTGAGTATAGCTGATGTGAGTGATAAAAATTTGAATCAAATAAAAGAAGATGACATGTTGTTATTCGAAAATTTGACCGAAATAAATGCAAATGAAAATAGCCTTAACTTTGAATCGTTTTGTAAATTTCCTAATTTACAAATACTAAATCTAGCTTGTAATAACATTAAGACAATTCGAGTTAAACATGAAGACTTTATTCATTTGTTTTCGCTTGATTTATCATTTAATAATCTAACGCCAATTGATGTAGCTCATTTAGGAATTTTGAAAAATTTAAAAACTCTAAAATTAACAGGCAATAATCTAACGTTTTTACCTGATACATTCTCAAAGCTTTATGTATATACAAGAGAGTAAAATCATATTTATAAACCATAGATTAGAAACTTGTCATTAAAAAATTCTTTTTAAAGCAATAAGAAAATAGTTTCTGAAAAATTTCAAAGCCTAGAAGAACTATTTTTGGACCAAAACCAGCTGCGAGAAGAAGATTCATTCGATGTATTGTCTGTATTAAGAAAGTAAATTCACTTTAATTTTTAAATTTTAGACATTTTTCTTTAAAAGCAGAGTTAAGATATCTTTTATTTCTTGATAAATTACAATGTAAACAAGACAATCGGATTATTATTTTTAATTGACAGCCCTAAGATTTATTTTTATTTTTTAAATCCTAACTAAAAGTTTAAATTGAATTTAATTTTTAAGTTTTAATCTAACCTAGACACTTGCGAAATATTGCGAGCACCGAAATCTAAATTTTCGGTTTGAATCAAATTTTGCAAGAGTTTATTTAGTTAATATTCTTTAATTTTTTGACCAATATATATAGGTTTTTGCCTAAATTTAGTAGATAAAAATTTTATTTGAAAAATCTAAAAATAGGCCGAACTTTTTAAATATCAAAACATATAGAGTCAGGCATCGTTTTTGTTAAATGCCTCGGTAACGGCAAAAATGTCAACAAAATCAAACCTTAAAAAATTCGGGTAAGAAATTCCAGGATTATGTTGACGAGCTTCATTTCAAAACCATTAAAAAATTCGAGTGTTAACAAAATCAAGGTCATACTGAATTGATTTAATTAATTTAATTTAGACTAAAACGTTTACACATGAATCAAAATAATATTAGTTGCATACCAAATTTGAAAATATTTCGCAAAAACCATGTTTTTCAAGAATTTAACAAATCTTATTATAAACGGAAAAACTCAAGTAAACAAATAAATCTAATAAGAAATTCAAACACTATGTAAATTTGACTTTTAAAATTTAGAAACTCGTCAAAAAAGCGCCAGTCAAAATCGTAAATCATTTATAGAATCTAAATCTAATGAGACAATGGTTAAAGATCTAGATAGACCAAATAGTGAAATGAACATCCACAATTCAAATACATTTCGTAATTCATTTATTTTGGAAGAAGAGGAGGAAGACAACATTGAAGAAATAGCTAATTTGTCTTCGATTGAAGAAACAAACAATAAATTATCGAATATTTCAAGTGAAAAATTCGATCATAATTTTGAACTTCCTTTTCCAGAATTAGTTTATATAAATTTAGCTGATAATCAAATTGCAGAAGAAGATGATTTAATTGCTATAGCTTCATGGCCTTTATTAAATGAAGTGATTTTATATGGAAACCCGATAGTTTATAATAATGTCGGTTTTACACCATTAATTAAGCAATATCTAATAGATCGTCTTGGAATGAATATACATAAAATAAGACCTTTAAAGCCTCTTAAAACTCCGATTATTGTACCTCAAAGAGAACATCGAGTAGTTGAAACAGCTATTCCTAAGGTCTCAAAAGTTCCAATTGAAACAAAGATGCTAACATATTACCAAGAACTATTGAATGATCAATCTATCACAGATAGATCGAATCTTTCATCAGCTAGCTCCGTTTCAATAAATTCTAAAAAGAAAACATCTGACGATTCTTTTGATAGCGGTGGACACATTAAAAATGACATGTTTAAACCATTTAAACAAGATAAAATTTTAAGTAGTTTCACAGAGGGTATTTATAAAAGGATTCATATGGTCATAACAAAAATTTAATAAAATTAATTTAATTAATTTTTAAGAATCTCAATATGCGCATGATAAGACGGAAGAAGCGACTGCAAAAGATTTCAATTCTTTTTTTATGACACAAGGCGCAGAGGAAGAAGCAATTTTAAATTTGAAAAAAATGAATTCAGAAAAAAATGAACAAATTGTCTCAGACATAACAAAAATAGAATCATCGCCAAGAATTGATAGCAGATTTAAAAATTACGAAATTTTACTTAATATCGAAAATGAAGATCAAATAAAAGTACCAAAAGGTAATTTTTTTTTTGTAAAAATAAAAAGTCCAAATTTATTTTTAATGATAGTTTTCTTATTTTTGTAAGATATTGGCTCAAGTGTACGAGCATTGAAACAAATTTTAGATCATCCGACAATAATTCGAGATCCAATGAAAGATTTAACAAAACAACAAGTTCCATTAAGAAAAAGTGTAAAAATAGAAAAATTACCAAATAGGCCAATTAATCCAACTACCAATAAACTAACTCAAGTCAATGAAGTTTTAGACTCTCTTAGAGAACGCAAAAATATTAAGGAAACAAATTTAACAGACGCAATAATCAAAAATGAAAACGATCAGGAATTTTTACGAGCTAAAAAAATGTTAGACAAAGCTCAAAAAAAATATGAACAAATTAAGCAAGAATCATTAGGACGACTTTTTTCACCTAAAGTTAAGAATAATATTAGATTTAATTTCGAAAGAGTTAAAACAGATATTGAACAAAATTTTGACGAGGAAAATGACGATTAAATCATTTTTCCTTTTTATTTTCAAGTTATGATTTTTATTCATTTATTTTTATTGAATTTGTTAACAATAAGTTTTGATTACAAATAAAAATGATTTCAGCTAAGTAATCAATGTTTTTTTTCCAATAAGCTACCCTATCATTGAGACATGATCAAATAGCTCTTTTCTAAATATCATGTTTATCTCTTAATTCTATAATTATCGTATCAAGTCTATTTCGGAAAATAATCATCCGCCAATATTTTTTCTAAGATATATAGCGGTTCTAATATAAATGTAACGTCAACCGTAACTTTTGAAAGAATCACTGTAGAACAAAATTTGAATGAAAATAATTTACCAAAACAATCATTAAAAGTTAAAATTACGCCTTAATTTATAAGATGTAACCGAACTGAAGTTTAAAGGATCAAATTTTATGACACATTTAGTTAAAATATCTTATTTTAAAATATTAATTTTATGTCTTAAATCTAAAATTCTCTCAAACCTAAAGAGTAAAGACATTATTTTTTTTAATTTTATTAAAACAGGAAACAATAAATATTTTGCCATTTCGCGTTCCTAGTTATTTTGACTTTTTTAGCTATCAGTTTTAATTAAAAGATCATATAATTAAAGTTTTCAAAAGATTAATTGAAAGTCGTAAATAATTCAAAAGTTAATTAGAGGCCTAAACTTATCGGGATACAAAGGCAGATGTAAATTATATTATCTGTAAGAAAGTATGGTATTAAAAAAATATTGTTCAAGAAAGTACGGCTCATTATAAAAATTAAATTTCAATGTAAAATAAATTATAAAAAATAGTCCTATAATACTTTTTGAAATCTATAGATTTTTTCCTCCAGTTAGATCTTTTTTTCAAGAATTTAACAAAATAATTATTAATTTAAAAGTTTCAAATTAATTAATTTAAAGCTTAAAAATAATTAAATAATGGATTCTTACTCTTTACTCGACTACTCTAACGATAAAAAAACTATTTCGGGTGATCCGTCGAATTTTTTTCTTTTGATCAACAATTTATGCGATCGAATTAAATAATGCAACGATTAAATAATGCAACATCATTATTTAATCGGAGTTCCTAGACATTTTAATTTAGCCCGTTTTTTTTCAACAGCCTCTTTTATGTTATTTTTCTAAATAAATTTTAATAATAAAATACGATCAATCTTAATGGCTATTTATTTTTAATTTATACCAGATTTTTTAATATCATATTTTTCTCATTCCTTACTAGAATCAACCGTACTTTTTTAAAACCATTCAAAAATAAGACCGTACTTCTAAAAAACTTACTTTTTTATGCGTACTAATTTAAGACCGTCCTTTTTTACAAAGGCTCGATGTAAATATCACTATAATAGATTTAATAATTTATATGAAGTAAAAAAATAGAAATTTAAAAATTTTTTATTTAAAAATATTTTTTAATTTAATTGGAAAAGTCGAAGAAAAAAAAAGAAAAAACAGTAAAATCTACAAAACAAAATAAATTTAAGTTTAAGCTCGAAAAAAAAACTTGAAAAATATTGAAAAAAAAAATATCTGAAAAAGGAACTTAACTTAACTCAAACGCGGATATCAACATTGGAAGAGATTTTTATTATATTCAAGAAAAAAAAATTCAATTAAATTGATTCAAAACTCTAAACAAAAATAAAGTAATTAAAACTTGTGTTATTAATCTAATGGAACCATGATAATTTTGACCAAATTAGGTCGTTGTTTAGTTAAACTATTTGACTGTTGTTGCTGTTGGCTTGTTAGACAATTTAATTTAGCCGGAACTGATACTGTTTTATTCATATCTGTATAATGATCCGATATTTCGAATTCTATCATAAACTTCGATTGATCATCTATATTATTTAATACTTCATCTGTCGTCTTTACTAATACACCTTTAGCTTTCATGAACAATTCATATTCGAAAATTCCATTTATTATTTTTTCATACATTATCAAATTATCGTTTTGACTTGAATCACTTGTGTGCTCCTCATTGTTTTCCATTTCAATTTTATCAATTTTATCTTCTTTATTGTTTTTCAATGATTTGACAAATGCTGAATAAACATTGAAAATTTTACTTATTAAAAAGCTGCTTTTTGATTCAGTTAAAAATATAGCTGAATAATAAGACTGATTTTGAAATGTAACAAATATAGTAAGCTTTGGTTTTATTTGAATATTATGTGCCATGTTATAACACCGTATACCATCTGCATTACCACAAAGAGTAATCAAATCCTCTTTTGTCAGTCTTAATATATCATTTGATGTGTAATTAGAAAAAATACTCAATAAATTGAAAAATCTATTTTGTATTAACCATTCTTGTACATATTTATTTGAACAATCATAAGGTAAAGGACATGATTGCTGCGAGATTGAATTATTTGAATAATCTATTTGAGTGTAAGTTTGATTAGCTGTTATTTGATTTTGTTGTAAGTTGACTAAAGGTGATACTGAAGGCGACGCAGGTGATGATAAAGATGAAGATGATGATGCCGATGATGATGATGACGCTAATGAAGACATGTTATTATAACCAATATTAAAAACTTGAGGTGAACTAACACTTGATGCCATGTTGCTTGTTTTTTGAATTTTACTCGCTTTATAAGTTGGATAATTGGTCATAGAGCTAAAAGAAGATGTTCGTTTCATTCGGTTATAACCATAATCTAAATTATTACTTTGAATTTGATTATTTACCATATTATTTTGATTGATTTGTGTATATGAGTTGTCTAAATAAAAGCTAGATTCTGTTTGACTATTGATTGGTTGCATGTCTAAAGATGTATAATGATTTAAATACTGATTATTTTGAGATACATGACTTGGATTCATAAATTCCATACTTGAATTGTGAACAGTTGGATATGCATGATTTTGTTGAATAAATGAGGAGGTGGAATTCGTTGTTTGGGAATAAGTACCATTTGTAATGTAGTCTGTTTGATGTGAATATTGAGAATTAGATGATTGAAAGCTATCGATTTCATGGTGATGATGATTATTATTATGATGATGATGATTATTATTCAATTCTTGTGCTTGACATTGAGATTCTTTTACAAAAGGAAGAAGAGAATACAACCAATCGTATGAGCAATTGTTCAAGAGAGTTATTTTATTAGATGGCTGATAACGTTTACGCAAATCAGGAGGATTCAATCTTTCAATTTTAGAACGGTCTGTTTTTAATTTGCGCTGAGCACCCTTAAGTCTAAATAATTGAATTCGACAATAAGAGCCTGCCAAGTGTTTTACCTCACTAAATTCAAGCCATTGACGGTTTTGATTTGACGGGGTTGGTGTACGAATTTGTCTATTCATATTTGAACTATCTAAATCATCTTTAATGAATTTAATACTATTTGGTGACGATGTTGAATTAGGAGGTGATAGAATCGAAACAATTGAATTTGACGATGAATTATTGCCATTTTGATTTGATTGATAACTCAGCAATTCATTGGTAAAATTAATTTTTTGATTTTGTAGAGTGACTTCAAATGTATCAATTTGAAAACGCATATGTATACCTTTTTCACCACCATGTTTGTGCGGAGCAAATGCTGTACTTGTACAATTACATCTAAAAAATATATTTGCACCAGTTCGTCCATTCCATAATATTTCAGCAGCATTTATATACGCCTCAGACATACGCACCTCTATTATACCATAGCTTGAATTTGAATCAATTTCTAACATTCTCATATTTGGATATTCTTTTTCCCACTTCAACAAATTTTAAGAAAAAAAAAATCTTTAAGTAAATTTTATTTTTCAAAATTTTTTCATATGACTGATTTCAATAAACTAATTTTTTCTAAAAAGTATGTATTTTCAATTCTGTCTGACAATGTGAATTTATCAACAAAAACAACAAGAAAAAAAAATTCCAAAATATTAAAGTTTACATAAGTTCCTATTTAAATAGGATTGATTAACTAATTTGATCAATATCTCTTAAATATTACCAAGTTACTAGTTAAAATCACGCCATTTCAAATTAATTGCTAAAAATTTAAAGATTTTTGCAGATATTGAAGAATGATTTTGAAAGGCTTTGGAATAAGTTTATTTCTATTGGACAAGAAATTATTAAAATTTTTTTTAAAATAAAACTTAATATAGAATTCTATGGTCTATTAACACGAATCAAAATGATATCAAAATAATTTCAGAATACAGCAATTTTTTTTAATCAAAATTGAAATTTAAAATGGTTTGATAGGGAACTTTTTCTTAATTTCTAATATTCTTCATACGCCTTTAATTCATTCAGCCTAATTATATTTTTAAGGCCTTTTTTACTAAAGCTTAATCAAAAATAATACCTCTTTAATTTCTTCTTGTTCCATTTCTTGTAACTTTCTATCCCAAAAACAAACTCTTACAACACTCAAATAAGTCAGCATATTAGTTCCACTTGAATCTAGTTGATGCAAGTTTTGATTATTATTCTCATGTAGTTTATCATTTAAGTCATGTTCATTGGGATCTCTTACAATTTGATTTAATGTTGTATTTTCAGATTGATTATTAATTAAATAACTTCTAGTTTCGATAGTCTTTGTTTCCAAATTTATAAATGGTTTTATGTCTTCATTTTGATAGGATGAATAATTTTGATCAAGTTGAGCTTGACTTGTGGGTATTTCATTAGATGATAATTTAAGCTCATAATTTTGACCTTGATTCAAGTAAGTTAAAGTGTCTTCATTCATTTTAACTGCAGGCGAGGTCGGGGCCATTAACACATACTGAAATCTATTCATATTTGATATGTAATCAGAAGACAGTTTAACATTATAGCTCGCTTTATTCTTTTGGTAATTTGTGAGAGAAGTATATTGAGATTGTCGGGTTGTTTGGTTCAAATATCTTGAATGCATGTAATCTGAATCATTTGCTTTACTTATTTGACTATCTACATCAACATCATCCATTAAACAATCAACAAATTGAGCTGTAGATGACGCTGTCGAAGTAGTAGAATTATTCGTATCGATCATTTTATCAGTTGTGAATATCATTTACAAAAGAAAAAAACGCTTTTTATTTTGCTTACAAATTAATAAATTTTCATACTTTTTTATTCATAAAAAATTGAGTTGTATCTAAAAAAAAATAGTTCAATTTAAATTGATATTACATAGCTTAATAATATAAAAATTATTTAAATTTTCAAAGCGATCTATTTTATAATTTCAAAAAAAAAAGAAAATTAAATTGTACAATATTTGTAATTTATAAATAACTAAATTGAGAAATGACGCTCAATACGATCATGTTTAATTATGGTACAAGTTTGGCAAAAGAATATTGATGAGCAAAGAAAAGGTGTAAGAAAAATTTTTAGAGAGATAAAGCGAAAAAAAAAGCTTTTCTGCTTCAATAAAGATCCTTAGATATTTATCCAACACAATTTTCACCTATCATTATCTTCACAATTTTATTAATAATATTATTATTATTATTAAATACAGAAATAATAATATTAATAGTTGCAAAAAATTAAGCAATTTCTTTTAACAAAAAAAAAACTTTTGTCTAAAAATTTTCAATTTTATTATTTTTTTGTAAAAAAAAAGTGTTTATGAAAAATTATTTTTTTTCATTTTTTTTTCAAGCAGGTAATTTTAAAAAATTTTTATTTATTTACTTTGTTTTTTTTCTTTAAATTTTGTTTCATGATGGCTTATTTATCTGTTTTTATTTTCCTATTGAGTTCTAGGTAAATTTCTTTACTATTGTGACAAATTTATAGCAAACTGATCATTAATTTTGCATAAAGAACCTCTTCAGAATTTTGAAGCCTTCTAAAATCATCTCTAGATATTAAATAACTAACCTTTATTTTAGGAAAAATAAAATAAGCTTTTTGTTTATTGACATGGTAAGATGTTACTTTTTTCTACGACTTTTGGTGAAAATTAATTAAAAAAACTGAATGAAGAAGACTTTTTAAATATTTTTTTTTTTACTTTTCTTTATAAACTTGCAGGGTTTTCTTCTTATCTAAATCGAAATTCAGAATTTAGAATCTTTAAAACAAAAAATTTTAAAGGTAAATTATAAAATACAAATTTTTAAATTACAAGCAGTGAATGCTTTTTTTATTTAATAGCGGGTTAAAAACTTTCTAAAGGAACTTTTGATTTGTTTAATAGGATGCATTCATATTTGAAAAATTATCTCTCTTTCTTTTTTTTTTTATAAAATTTAATAAATTTGAATTCATAAATAAACTTGTCTAAAATGAGGATGTGTCGGCATTAGAACCCAACTACAATAGTTTAAATATACGCCTTTTTTATGACTATAAATTTTTGTTGCTTGAAAATCCAACCATCATAAAATATTTACATTTTTTTAAAACAACTTTGGTTAAAACTCAACAATTTTTTTTTACAATGAAATTAATATTTTCTATCTTCTCTTCTTTTGTTTATATTTCAAATAGTTTCAAGATTTATGATTTAAAATTAAAAAATAAAAACAAAAATTTATTACCTTAAAATTGAAAATATGGCTCTTGCAAAATTTCCTGGCTAAAATAACTTTTGATTTCTTACAAAAGAAAAAAAAATTAATTTTAGAATAATCTCTCTTAATCTTCTTAAAAAATGGATAATTACACAATTTATCTTTATTAACTTAATGCATGCTTTTAATAAATTTAAATTAACCTTTGAAGCGAAACTTCCTCGTGTATTTACTAAATGTTATATATCTCAGTTAAAGATAAAATCTGATTCACAAAAAAAAAATTTGATTGGTACACTAAAACCCAATTCGTCAGCGAATAGCTTGACTAGTATAAACTAATACATTTTTAGGACTTTTAATTTAAACATTAAATGCAGAATTTAATGGCTTTATAAGCGAGTTTTAACTTGTGAAAAAATAATTTTTCTTTGAATCAACTTTATTCTTTGATAACCTTTATCTAATTTGTAAATAAAGTTTAATAAACTGCTCCAAAAATAATATTTTTTCAAAGACTTGAATAAAAAACACCAATTTTATTCATTTAATTTTATCATTTTCAAAGTAAAATTAGAAAAAAAAGAATTAAATATTTCAAGTTTAATTGATTTATAGCACTGAAAATATTTACAACAAAATTTTAAATATCAGTTTCTTTTTCTCTCTTTTTTTTTGTTTAAATTTTAAAAGTTCTAACAATTAGTACGAATTGGTTCCCAATAGAAAATATTTTATCTCTAAATGTCTCACCTTAATACAGGTTCTTACGTCACTGGGTATTAAAGTTAGCAGCATCAGTACTTTAGTCCTCAAATAAAAATTCTTAGCATGATTTTTTTTCTATATTTTTTTTTATTTAGCAGATAATTATGTACCATCTCATATTATTGTAAGAATTAGAAAATTAAATAAACTTTATAAAATTTTGAGACAGTTATTTAAATAAAAAAATACTTAAGACAGATAACTTTAGGGAATCTCACGACCTTTTTATAAAATAAAACATTACCTGGATTAAGAATGCCTCATAAAGATCATCAACTTAGAAAATAATGTTTTTTCATTTTAATTTTCAAAAGAAATTTCTTTTTTATTTAAATTATTTTTTTGAATTTAAATAAATCTTTTAAATCGCAATTAGATTTGATTCGTAATAAGTCTCTTGAATACTTTAAAAAGAAAATTCTTGAAAAGAAAATAAAAAAAAACGTAAAATTTTGAAATTCAGGATTCTCCTGCTGCGATTCTTTTTCATTTTATTTTGTTTAAATTTTTTTTATCTTTAAAAAATAAGAGTTTGTGAAATACTTGAAATTTCGTTTTCTCTTGAATAGAAATTTAAACAGAATGCATAATAATGATTTTGATATACGCTCTATAATAAATGTGACACGGTTCGTCAAGAAATGCGAGAAGTTACGTCATAATTTTAAAAAATGTCATCAGGTGGATTAGTGATTGAATTTTTAAATGAAAATAAACAAAAAAGAAAAACCACAAATTTAACAAAAAATATTTACCACATTCCAATTATATCATGGTAATATTTTGGGCGAATTCCGAAAAAATTTAATTATTTTTGCTTTAAAGCTTAAAGAAAAAACAACAAACACCTAAATGAAAAAAATTTCACAGAAATTTAAATTAGCTCAAAATTTAAACTTTTGAAATTTGATTGATTTGTGTAATTTAAAACTAGGGTGATTTATTTTTAAAGCTTTACTTCTAATTTTGGGACCAATTTTTTTAGAGGATGTACCTCATTTTCTGTACTCAAGTATTAATTTTTGAAAATGACAGTATTTTAATGAATATAATTTATTTACAAGATAACTTAACTTTTTCAAAATTTATTCTAAACTAAAGAATTCTAAACAAAAAAATCCTGCTGCGATACTTTCGACTAATATAAAAATATTTTTTGAATGAAGTTTGCTTTATCATCTAATTTCAACAAAGAAAATACGAATGATGATGATGATCATCATCATTTTATTTATAAAAATGATCCACTCTAGTGTTTTTATTGGGTATCTCAAAAATAAATAAAAAACAATTTTTTTTTAAACTTTTTTATTTAAAAAAATAATAAATAAATATAATTCTAATTCTTACCTAGACAGTATATCAGAGGATTTTCGAAATTTTAATTTGTTGAATCGCTAATAGATCATCATTCTAAAATTGTTTAAATTAACTTGAATTTTTTTTCTCTTCATAAAAGTAAAGAGCGTATCTTAGCGTGTTGCCTTTTATTGATTCATTAGCCTACTAAATCTTTTGGATTTCAAGTGATTTTTTTTTCGAAACAAAAAATGAAAGTACCTTTGAAAAAATAAAAAAATTCAAACACAAATAATAAAAATGTTTTTTATTAGTTGCAAAAAGTAAAGTTTTAAAATAATGACAATTTCTTCTATTCAAAATTTAAGTATCAACAAAAAAAATGACAAAGAAAATATTTAGAGTACTAAAATCTTAGATGATCATAGATGCGTAGCAATTGTTTCATCCATATTCTCTATAAAAGAAATTTTTCACATGTCGAAATGTCTTGAAAATTCCTAATCCAAAATAATTTAAACATTTAATCAGGTTCATTCTAGAGTTAGGCATTAACTTTAGAATGTTTTATCTGTTGATGAAAAAAATATCGATATGATATACGGCTTTAAAATGTTTGCACCGGAGTTGGGGACATAATTGAATTGAAATTTCATGAACTAAATTTTTAATTAATTTTTAGTGAATAAACAACAAAAACAAATTTAGGTCCTAAATTCGCTAACATTTTTATGAACCATTTCGAAGAGAAAAATATGGAACAATTGGAAAACCTTAGGTTGAAAAGCTGGTTTAGATATATAGACGACACTTTTGTAATTTTAAAAGACAAAAACGTAGTTAAACCAATCCTAGTTTTACTTAACTCCATCCAAAAAAGTATACAATTTACCTACGAAGAACAAACAAAAAACAGTATCTCTTTTTTGGATGTATTAGTGTCTATTCAAAACAATAAGCTTGTGAGTAGCATTTACAGAAAAAGGACTTTTACAGGGATATATTTAAATCGAGATAGCCTAAAGTCAAAAACATATTAAATAGGAAATTGCCTTCTTGAGCTTAGAAAATATGCTCGGACTATGAAAATTTTCATAAAGAAATAGAAATCATTAAACCAATTTTAGCATTCAACAAAAACCCAGAAGAACCAGAAGATGTAATCGATTCCACAGAATTTCTTAACAAAAAATTCTCTCCAAACCCACATTGGTTACCTTTTGTCACAATGTCTTTATCATATTTAGACGATCATAAAACAAGTATTTTCGAATCAAAGCTTAAAAGTCTTATCGGTTCATAGTATCCTCAAATCGATTTCTGAGTAGCTTACAAAACACCAAAGAAAATAGAAGAATTTTGTAAATTCAAGGACATAACGGGTGCCCAAAAATGCTTGGTAGTTTTATCGAATTAAAAAAAAATTGTTTTAGGATCTTGATAAAATTATGAAAATTTACTATCTTATACAGAATTTTGTCTAGTTTCCGAAATTAACAGGCTTTAAAAAAATCTTTTTTTTTCAATATGAACCATCCTCGTTTTTGACTACCTCCATGGTTATGAAAGTCGGGACACCACTTAACATATGTGATTTTGTAGAGAATTAAATCCTGATTAAAATGAGCTATTGATCTAAATTTTCTGAAGATTTAAAAAAAAAATGTTTTTTTTACAATTTTAGCAAGAGAACAAGCAAGAGTAAAAGTAATTAACTCCAAAATGAGGAGTTTGGAGTAAGACTGAGGAGTAGAATACAACAAATAAGGAGTAACAAATAGGAGTAAGTTACTCCAAATTAGGAGTTTGGATTAGAAGTAACTTATTCCTAGTCCTACTCCCACTTTTTGGAGTACATTTGTATGGACTGGAGATAACAATTCCTTACAATACGTTATTTGATGAAAAATTTTACGAATTAAAGACTCCGATTAAATACTATGATGCTTTTATTCCATCTAATTTTCTTAAATACACGATCCCATCTTAAAATCTAAAGAATTCTTGGCATCAATAATTCATTTTTTCTATTAAAAAATCCAAAATTTACTAAATTCAAAGGAAGAGTTAATAAAATCAGAGGATCTTGGTACAATGAGTTTTTTTATTTTTTTTTAAGAACGTCATCATCACATGTTCTTGCACATGACCGAAAAATATCAAAATGAAAAAAAGGATGGGCTTCTTTGGTCAGGAGAAGAAAACTAGCCAAAAAGTTAGAATGGAAATATGCTGTTTGAAAAACTCGCTTATCAAAAGCACATAAAAAAGAAAGAAGGGATTTCTGTGTGAAGTTAAAATCATGAAACAAAGACAATGGAGACAGATAAAATTCAGTGACGATATGAACATTGAGGTGGCAACAGAATAAATCGAATACGTATCAGAAGGATGGTCTCAGAAAAAATATAACCAGATACTTTTTCTAGTTTATAAGTTACTCTATCAATAAATTCTAATAGATTAGCAGTGCATGATTTACCAGGAATAATACCATGCTGTTTTTCATTAATCAATTTGTTTATAACATAATATATCATTAATTCCAAAACTGAAGTTGATTTTTTTTAGGATTAATCTAATTGCTTTATTTTGAATTTTTTGAAATTTATAAATTAATGTGTCTTTAAACAGGTTTAAGCAAGTGAAAGAATAGTAAACATTAGGTCCAATTAGACTTTTATACAGAGAACTTAAAGAGAGTAGCAATCATTAGCTTTTATTAATTTAAAAATTATTCAATCATTTTAAACTATCGAAAGATATGTTCAAAAAGATAGCAGAGATATTTTATTTCTCAGCAAAAGATTCTCTTATTTTCTGAATCAAGAAAAAAAAACTTTTCTTCTATGTTTTCTAAAGCCGGATTGTTCGTTTATTAACAGAGAATTTTTTACTAGAAAAATGTAAAGTCAATTGGCTATTATATTTTCAATTAGTTTTTCTAAGCAGCTAGTAATGCTTATTGTGCGATAGTTCAAAGGATCATTTTCTAGATTTTGTTTAAGAATCATTTTTATATTTGCTGTTTTCCATGCTTTGGCAACATGACCTTTATGAATACTTAAGTTGTTAGTTAAATAATTAAAGGATACTTTGAAAAGTAATGTCTAGTAAATTTTTGGGAAATTTGTTGTTGAGCATATCAGAACGTGATGACGTACTATCCTTCCTTTTTTTTTAAGTTTCAGTATCTGTTGATTTATCTCTGAAGTTAATAAGTATCTCATTATTAATTTTAAAAGTAGACCAGGTGGCAGGGTCCCGTCGGACGACGGGCCTTTAAAAAAAACGTTTGAGTTCCTAATTTAATAATAAATTTTAATAATAAATTTTGTTATTAAATATTGAATTTTATTTACAAAAGAATTGTCAAATAAATTTTAATTTTTAAAAATTGAAAGTTATTATAAATTAATTATTTCTGTATAAACAATATTTCGTGTGAAAATATTTGGACACGAAATTATAATATTTTTGGAGTCAGTGACTCTTGACATGGCGACGTAAAGTTGGCCGTGGCTAAAAACATGATCCGGCAAATACACTCCAACTTTATTTAATGTTTGCCCTTGCGAACGGTTAATAGAAATAGCGTAAGCGATTTTGATTGGAAATTGTTTTCTTACCATTTCAAATGGCAATGAATTGTCCGAAGGGTTTAAATTCATTCTAGGTATTAGTTCTCGTTGTCCTTTTCTTGGTCCTTTTATAAATTCGACTTCTATAATATGACGATGCAATCCTATTTTAAAAAAAGTTATTTTAAGAATTTAATTAATAATTTATATTTTCTAAAACCTTTAATGATTACTCTGGTCCCATTGCATAGACCTTTACAATTCGAAATATTCCTAATCAAAATAATAGGCTGGTTTTTTTTTAATTTAAGTTCATGTGGTGGAAGTCCGCTCATTTTTAAGCTGTTTAAATACTCGATGTTGAAAAAATGATTATTACCATTATTATCATCTATGATTGAATCTATTGAATTGTAAGTGGTATAAGCTCCGGGTAATTCATTGCTTGCGAACTCGTTTATTTCGTCAGTGTCTTTGTTTAAAGGA
>NTPY01000708.1:173763-184615 GCA_002922825.1 Brachionus calyciflorus
TGAGAAAAAAATTTGTTTGAAAAATTTTCTTCGAAAAAAAAATGTGTGAAAAAAATACTAATTTTCATTGAAAATTATGCTTGAAAATTTTTTGAGTGAAAAATTATCATAGAATTTTTTTTCTGAGAATTGCACTTTCATTGAAAAAAAAACAGTGAAATTTAAGACCAACTTTTCGTCGAAAATTTTGCATGTAATTATTTTTATTGCAATTATACATTCATTGAAAAATAAATTTTTTGAAACTTCTAGAAATTTGAAAATTATACTCTTTTTTATTTCAAAATAAAAAAACTTTAAAATGAATATTGAAAATTTTAAAAATTTAAATTTGAATTGTGATTACGAGTCCCCTTTTAGGCTTAGAAATAGAAATATTAAGCGCAATCTTGATTCTAAAATTAAAAATAATTTTGATAAAACAACAGAGATATCTCAACAGAATCCTGACGGTGGAAATTTGGTTGATCAAACTCAGTTAGTTGCTGAATCTACTTGTAATATTTCTTCCTCTGAACCAAATGAACAACAATTTTTCAATGTTGAACAATTAGATACCTCATTGTCTGAGGATGAAAAAGAACTAAATCTTAGTATAAATGTTGATGAACGTGAATTAAATGAAAATGATCTATCCCAAAAAACAATTTTGATGACCAAAACAACCAAAGGAAAGCCATTGTTGATATATGACAAAAATGAATTTATATTAGAAAAAGAGCATAAAGAAAAAAAATATTGGCGCTGTAACTTTAGTAAATATAAGAATGGATCAAGACCGTGTAAAATGAGACTTCACACTGATTTAAATAATAAACCACTTAAACTAACCAGGACCAATCATAATCACAGCTCAGATGAAGCAGAGGACATAGATTGTAAATTATTAATAAATGAAATTAAAGAACGTGCTAAACAAACCACAGAAAATCCAAGGACTATAATAGCTGATGCTTTGACAAAATTACCAAGATCGTCAGGTTTTTTAATGCCATCAAAAGAGGCGCTGACTAGAAAAATTAATTATCAAAGATCTTATCAATTAGGTGATGAAAAAGCTAAGCCTAAAAATAGACAAGAAATTATTATTCCCGAAGAGCTAAAATTCACGTATTCAGGTCATCAATTTGTTCTAAGTGACACCGGCGAGGATGACAAAGATAGAATGATTATTTTTGGATTTGAAATGATTAAGCAAATGTCACCTTCAAAATTGATTCCGATCTTGGACTATTTTGAAAAATATTATATTGGTGTCCCCGTTAAAAATGACCCTACTAAGCGGGTTATTCCACCATTTCAAATAAAATATTGGAACCTTTATAAACGAATTTGTAAAGAACTGCCAAGAACGAATAATAATATTGAGGCCTGGCACAAATCATTAAGCCAAGACATTGAAAGCCATCCTACAATACTTAAATTATTAAAGCTTTAGACGAGAACAACGAATGACTGAGCAATTGTTTGACGAAATTAAATCAGGGAGAATATTTCAGAGAAGTAAAAAAGAAGTGAAAAAAGATCAAAACATAAAGCTACACCTCGAAAATTATAACAAAGAAAACTTAGTCGAATTTTTCGATAAATTGATTCTAATTCTAAAAGATAAAATAGATGAAAATTCAATTAAAGGTAAAGTTGAAGAGGAGGAAATAAGTGATTAGATAAGTTTTTTTTTAATAATAATTAATTAATTGACATTTTATTTAGAATCAAAACTATTCAATTAATTTTTTTCAATGATTTTTTATTCGATTATTTATTTTCAATGATATTTTTTTCAATAAACTTATTAATTTTTTTCTCAGAAATTTTTTCTATTAAGTTTATTTTTTCAATCAAATTATTTCTCAGATATATTTTTCACAGAAAGCAGATAGAGCCTATATAAAATATTTAAAATGATAAATTATAAAAGTTGGTATTTAGTTTGGTCTCTTGTATAACATATCCCCCCCTTAAGTTTAATCATTCGACCTCGAATGAACTAAAGTAAGGAATGGTTTAAATATTTGCCTTTTTCATTGAATATAAGCTCATATTTGATTTAAATATATCATCAAATTTGTCATTTAGAGGCCTTGCTGTTAAAGGATTGGTTTCAAAAGAAATTTTTTTGTCTTCTTTGTTTTACTTTGACCTTAGGTTTGTTTTAAGAATACTTCTTTTTTTCTTTTTGCTCAACCATTTAATTAATTTAATAATTCCATATGCAATAAAGATAGAAAAGATAATTAAAAGGAATCCAATTGCAATATGTATTCCATGGTTAATCCAAACAAGAATAGTATTCTCGATAGCAACTTTGATGTCAACTAGCTTAGATTTGATGTTTGAAGTGTCACTCATGTGAGTATACCATGTTCCAGCAGACATCTCATGATTAATTACCTCTTGAAAAGTTGATATAAGATCAATACCATCTAATAACAGTGAATTGTTTGACAATTGAGGTTCGCGAATATTGTTAGTTAGAATATTTAGGTTAAAAAATTGAAGTTGTGAGTCGGTAGCAAGAAAACTTTCGTGTCTTTGTCTTACCATGGTTTTGTCTAAGTTAGGTAACTGAATGTATTGAATAATTCGGTTACAAGGAACTATTTCAGAAACAGATTTTATTATTCCGTCTTGTGTGAGAAAACCTGTTCTTGAGACTTTATCCTCAATGTATTTTACAGGCTGTTCTTTAAAACATAAGCTCTTATTTTTGTTAGAAAAAGTTTCCAAGAATACTTCAATTTCATAAATTGTTATACAATTAACTTTATAAACCGTACCCATTGTTGAGTAAAGGGTTATTTTGTTTCCGTCACTTAACTGATGAGTAAGAAATCTATCTTCGAGTCTTGAAAGAATATTTAAAATTGACTTAAAATCATAACATTCACGCAATAATAAATCGTTTTTTTCTTCAATATCTTTCACTGATCTAAAGTCTGACTCAGCCAGTAAAAGTTCTTTAAGCTCGTTAATGTTTGCTCCTCCTAGAGCGGAGTTTGATACTTGGTTATTAGTTTTAATACTTACGAAAATTCCATCTATGGTTGTTAATAGAGTAAGACCACACATGGTTGTCTTACTTATTGCTTGTAATGCGATGCTATTGTCGCTAATAATCACGTCGCTGTCTTGATGAATTGTAAATGTTTCTTGACCTATTTTGTATAGCGGACATTCATGGTAAAATGTTGAATCCCAGACCACAATTGAGTCATGAAATAGGCATTCTCTATCACTCACTTTACACTTACCATTGAATAAAGTGTCACTTGGAGAATCAGCAGTTATTAATTTAGGTGAAGTCGCACATGAAAATGATTCGCTTTGTCTTTCAGACATCCAAGAAAACGTTGGTAAAGGGTTTCTTGAGAATGTGCAATATTCGTTGTTGCATTCCATTTTGTTTCCATGGCATTCCTTGTTCTTTATCATTAGGAAACACTCATCTCCTTATAGCTTTACATTTTCCGTTCTTGGGGATTCATACTTTTCTCCGAAGAAAGACATTGATGTTGTAAGTATGTGCCTTTCTTTAAACAGTGAAACCCAGTTCCATAGACTTGATGTTGAACCTTTCCCATCATGAATAGTTTTCTAGTGGTTGATTTGGTTCCAAAACTACTGTTAAAAAGTGTCAAATACTCCTTGACTAAAAGTTTAGTTTTCCTCGTTTGAGAGCTACAAATAGTTTTTAGGATTATCATGTTTGAATGGAACATGTTATTACAAATTCTGAAATCGTCTTTCCATTAAATTAAAATCATCATGTCCATAGAATTAAAATTCTTCTCAGGAACCCATAAACTTTCTGATATTGGAAAATTCTTCCATTTTACTAAATAATAGAATTGGTTGTTAACTTCCTTGTGCTTAATTATCTTCTCAATCTCGGCACTATCATTAGGTAGCGATTTGTTGTCTTGAGCCACCTTTATTTTGTGCCTTGGAAATGATTCAGGAAGGGTTTCTTTTAAAGCGTTTTCGACTTTTTAATTTCCTCTCCTGGTGATCGCTACAATGTTGTATGGTCCTATGAAACGCGGTTCTAGTTTATTTAGGAGACCCTCAGGCCTAAAATAGACGGTTGTGCCGATAGGAATTTTTTCAGGTGTTACATTTTGGGCCTCATTTTGAATTTCAATTTGTTTCCTGATTTTTCTCTATCGATTCTATAGCTTTTGGGTGAGTAACGTCCAATAATTCTTTAATTTCCCTGGTTTTTATAAGTATTTCGTCAAGATCATTTTCTGGTTTTGACCAGTCTTTAAACGGAAGCATTTTTCTCCCGAACATAAGCTCAAGCGGCGTGTAGCGAGTAGAATTGTGTACCCTGGATCTATAGGCCATTAGGACAAAAGGCAAGTATTTGGGCTAGTTTTTCCTGTCAGATTCAGCGTGTTTTCTAAGTGATTCTACGAGAGTCTGGTTAAACCTTTCTGTTTTACCGTTCGTTCGTGGATTATATGCTGAAGTGACAATGTGAACGAATCCTAGTTTATTTTTTAGCTCATAATTTGGTTCAGAAACTCCAAACCTTGATCTGGAAGAAGTTCTTCAAACGGGCCAAAAACTTTAGCTGACTTTGATTTTATACATTTAGCGTAGGGAAATTTGAGAGAACTGAGCAGGATGATACTTGGTAATTGTTTTGTTATTTTGCTGGCAAATGACGCATTCCTTAATTACTTGTCTAATTTGGTCAGTCATACAGTTCCAGTAGCGATCATCTTTTAATCGATTATAGGTTGATTCAGCCTGAAAATGACCGAAATTGTGTGCTGCTTCGATTAAGTTCCTTCTCTTATCAGGTTCTGGGTATTCAAAGAATATATTTTTTCTTTGAATTAAGATCCTTTCTCCGTCAAACTTAAGTTTTGAGTCATATTTTTTAACTTGTTTTCCGTTTTCTTCGATAAACCTTGTGGAAGTTCCTTTTTTGTAATTAGATCGAACAGAGGTTTATTTTCATATGGGTCTCTTGATGTTGACTCATTATCAGTGGCATCTGTTAAAAAATTGATAACTGGTCTGCTAAGAGCATCAGCATTTTGATGGATTTTGCCTGGTCTGTAAGTAATTGTTAGATCATCATCCATAAGCTCCAGTGAGCAGCTTCCTAATCTTCCTTGAGGGTTTTTAATAGTTTTTAGCCATTGAAGTGCTGAATGGTCAGTAACGAATTCGATATCTCCGTATTTTCTCCATTCGACGACAGTCTATTAGAGACAAACATTCTTTCTCAGTAGTTGAATAATTTTTTTCATGCTTGTTCAGAAGTCGAGAATAGCATGCGACGATGTATTCCTGACCGTCGTCATCTTTCTGGGTTAAAACTCCACCAATAGCTAGATCTGATGCATCCGTATAGGCTTTTAGGGGTCTTTTCGGATCAAATATTCTAAGTACTGGGTAGTTTGAAAGTACATTTTTTAGTTGCTTAAAAGCTTTTTCACAATCTTCAGACCAATCGAATTTTATATTCTTCGCGAATAGGTAAAACAGAGGTTGTGCGATTAGAGAGAAATCCTTTATAAATCTCCTATAATAGTAACAAAGTCCTAAGAAACTTTGTAATTGTTTTACAGTTTTAGGAGGGAGGCGATTAATTATGGCTTCTATCTTTGAAGGATCCATTCGGACTTCATTTTTTGAGATAATATGTCCCAAAATCTTAACAGATTTTGCACACCAGACACATTTATCTGGGTTAAGTTTTAATTTTGCTTTTTTCAAGCGGTCGAGGACAGTCCTTATATGCTCAATATGTTCCCCGAACGTTCTTGAATGGATTGTAATGTCGTCTATAAAAGCTTCGACAAATTTTATTAAATCTCCTAAGATTTGCTTAATAACTCTAATAAAGTCTATAGGAGCATTTTTTAGTCCAAACGGGATTACAAGGTACTCATAGTGACCGTCGGGAGTTGAAAAGGCGGTCTTATCTATGGATTCTTCCTCCATTTCTATCTGATAATAACCCGATTTCAAATCTAAAAGAGTGAACCATGCGGAGTCTCTGAGTCTGTCAAAGATATCTCTAGGGTCCGGTATAGGCCATTTTTTAGTGTGGGTAATTTTGTTAAGTTTGCGATAATCAATGGACAACCTCATGCTTTTATCGCTTTTTCTTACAACTGGGGATGACTAAGGAGATCGAGAAGGTCTAATAATTTTAGCCTTTAAAAATTTCTTTCATTTTCCGAGATTCTATAAGGGGCACTGTAAATTGGCGCACAGTCCTTATCCACTAACCTTATTTTATGCTTACTTACAGAACATTTATCTAGTTCCTGTAAAGATTTAGCAAAAAGTCCTTTGGCTTCATTTGCCATCAAGGAAAATTTATTTTCCTGATTTGTGTCTAGACCACTTGCTGGGATTAATTTTAAATCAGATATATCCCAAAAATATTCATTATCGCTAGCTATATCTGTATGAAATATATTAGAAATTTCTTCATTTTGAGCCTCTATTGACTCATTTTCATCCTCTTTAAATTTGAGGATTCCTTGGGAGGGGAATATCCCACACCCTGTTTTATTAAAACCAATCCAGTCCTAATAATACATCGTGATCATCATGATCAAAAACTAGAAATTCAATGTCGCATTTTTGTCCACCAATATTAACCTCTAATGGTTTTGTGACACCGCTAATATGGCTAACTTTGCCGTTAGCTGTCCTAATTTTAAGGTTGCTTCTAAGAATTTCTATTTTATTTTTAATGGCTGTCATGTGGTTCATTATTGAATTAGTTGCACCACAGTCTAAACCTATTTTTAAGGTTTTGTTATCGACAAGCCCTTTTATCGAACATATATTCTTCGGTCCAACTTCGTCAAGATATACGACATAGATCTTGTTTTCTAAATTTTCGTTTAGCTTACATGAGTTAATTTTTCTTAAATTAGCATAGCATGTGTTTTCATAATGTCCTTTACGCTTACATCTTTTACAGAAGGCTTTATTTTGATTAAGATTTTTCTTTCCCTCTTTGACGTGTTTAGAATTATCGTTGTTATTTTTTCTGTTCTGAGATTTATCTCTAAAATCCTTTTCTTTTTTGTAGTAGTTTTTTTTTTTTATTATTTGTATTTTTGTTACTGAAGGACCTTTCTAAAAACTTTCCTTTTGTATACCTTGAGTGTCCAAGATAATTAATTGAAGGTACATTGTTTTGATTTTGCTCTTGTTGAGTAGCTAGGTGAATAGTCTCACTTAGAGTCTGTATATTCCTACATGTTACTTCTTTTCTAGTTTGTTCCCTTAAACCTTCTCTAAAATGGAATAATTTTTCTTCTTCAGCCATTAATGGTGTGATGTTTGTTAGCATGTAAAACTTATTGACAAAATTTTCAAATGGCATATTATCCCTGTGCTTAAGACTAGCTAACTGTGCTCGAACCCAGTATTCCTTATTTATTTTTTTAAAGGTACTTCTTAGTTCTATTTCGAAGAGTGTCCAAGAGCTAGAATTTAAAATGTGTTTCTTTAAAATTTGCGCGGGTAATCTTTCCACGAAATTTACTAGGGAGTTTAACTTATCTTCTTCACAAATGTTTGCCGATATAAAACCTTGTTCTATATTAAATAGCCAGTCGTCGACATCTTCTGAATTTGACCCAGAGAATTTTTTAGTATTTGGGTCTAAGCGCCGAGACTTTCCTTTTTCAGCTAATTCAGCTACAAACTTAACTAGTTCTAAAGTCGAATTGGGTAAGGTCGAATCAGGTTTCTTGTCAATAAAATCTTATAGTTTAGTGGTAGGCTTATCGTACTTACCTTGGTTAAAAGGGTTGATTTCCTGTTGACTTATTAAATTATTATTCGTTAGATGTAATTTTGAATTGTTTATTAACAATTCGCTGTTGTTAGTACGAGTAGGCGTTTTGTTTATAGATGTTGGTACGTATTCGGGCGAATTAGAACTAATTCGATAAGGATAGCCCTGTAGTTATTACTCGTTGTAGGGGCTGGGTTAGATGTTTCGGTATATATGCCTGGAAGTTTTGATTCGGTTAGAACAGAGTTATCGAAAGAAAAAGATTGATCGGTAATATTCAACAATTTATAATTGTTTTTATTAATCTCAAGTCTTTCCTTATTTAGGGTGTAATCTTCTTCATCATCGGGATCATCTTCGCTCTGAGGACTTTCTTCTTTATTAAGATTCGATGATTTTAATGAAGGTTCAGCGAATTGAACAGATTTTTTTGAATGGAGTTGCTCTCTTAGCTGATTAATTATGTCATCCTTTTTGGAAAGTTGAAATTTAAGTTGACTTTGGTCAGCTCTAAGGATCGTCAATTCTTTTTTCTCATTAAGTTCTTCCGTAATTTGTTCGGTTTCGCAGAATGCATGAATAAGAACGTTCATTTCTCTCTCTTGAACGTCAATTTCTTTATTACGTTCTTCAGCTGATTTATCGCTTCTTGCTGTATTATTAGATTTTTCGAGGAAATTTACGTATACACGGATAGCTGCATCGTTTCTGTATGCTTTTTTCCTAACTTCTGGAAAACTCATTTTTAAAATTTGTTGCCAGCTATTATTTCTCTGGCTTTCGATCTTGCTTTTTAGATCTTCTGAAATGCTAGGATATTCTGGATTCATCTTAAGTTCTTATACTTTTTTTTTCTCTTGATTTATCTTAGGATCTTCAATCTGATTGTTTTTATTATCCATTGCTAATGCTAAATATTAAGAATTTTATTTCTTTATATATTATGTTCGATTATTTAAGTTCTTATTATCGTTTTTTTTCGCTGCTACCAATATGTTATTCGTCCGGATTGGCCGTTCCTTACGTATAATTTCAGAGGGTTTATTAAAAGGGTAAATGAATTGGTTTTATTATTTATTAAGATAAATAATATAGAATTGAATAAAAATAGATTTAATAAATAAAATATAACAACATAAAATATGATTGTATAAAATAAAATATGGAGCTCTCCTTGTTAACTATTTTACAAAGTAATTTATACCTGGAGTAGTTAACGAGGCGTTACAATTTAAATATATAAAATTTAGAAATAAACAATAATTAATTACAAAATTGATTGTTTATAAAATTAAACTTTGTTTATAAAAATATATAAAATATGTAAAATGATAAATTATAAAAGTTGGTATTTAGTTTTGTCTCTTGTATAACAAATCTTCAAGGATGTTTTTGACTACCATAACTGAGCCTGTCATTTTTTTTTTTAAATATCCTTTAAAACTTTTTTTTTTCTTTTAAAAATCTTTGTAATAGATTAAACTAATAACGTAGGATTAGCTTAGGACAATAACTCTTTCAATTTAACTAAAATTTTGACACTTATTTTCAAAAATTTTTTACCTAAAAGTTTATTTCAATATTTTATATCTCATACATATATAAAAAAAAAATTTTTTTTTAGATAGCGTGGTTTTCAAAGAAGAATAAAACGGAACATACAAAAAAATTTGAGCAAACAACAAAATAAAAAAAAATAGATTGTGAAAAAAAAATTTAAAAACTACGTTTCACCAATCTCGTCGGTTGAACACGGATTGGCTCTTTAAACTGAACTTTCTTTTCTACAATAATTTCGCCCTTCTTAGGTCTACCTACTCTTCGCCTATCCTTTTGAAAATTTATCGAAGATGGAACAGAATCGTCTCGAATAGAATCCTGAGGGGCAAATTGATTATCACCAGGGTTTTTTTTTCGATGCAAAAACATATAATTGCATATTGCATATGTGTTGCATATCTCAAATTTTATTGGTTATTTATTATTTTGAGAGACAATGGACCCCCTCCCAGACACCCCCTAACAATTTTCATTATGAGAAAATTTAAAAATTAATAAAAAATTGACGTTTAAACGGCATTTTTCAACTCAAAAAAAGGAAAGTCTTAAAAATATCGATGTATAATTATATATTTTTTTCTACCTTTTAAGAATATGTTAAAATTATTTGAATCGAAGTTGCATATATTTGCATATTTTGCATATATCGTGCATATTTCGCCCTTTGAAGTTGCATATTCATGTTGCATATCCCGACCCTTGATGTTGCATTAAAAAAAATCCCTGATTATCACCCTGAGTGTTAATCTTACGCTTTCCAATGGAACAGAATCTGGACGAAGTATTTCCCTTTCTTCGAGCAAATCTTCAAAATGTAATGGCTGTTGACCAAGTGGACCTTCGAATGGTGGATTAATTTCTTCTTCAATTAAGGTGACATGAGCTTCTAGGACTACAAGTTTTATCGTTTACTGCTACGTTTAATTCCATAAAACAACGTTTAATACGATTACGATGTACAACAATTCTTTTCTTTCCATTTAAAGTCTTTATTTTATAATTGACTGGGCCTAAAATTTCAATTTTTTCGAATGGACCTTTCCATAGTTTAGCTAATTTCGGATTTTTGCCTTTTTTTCGTTCGGAATTTAACAACCATACTTTGTCTTTTAGGCCAAAATCTGCGCCTCTGACATTTCGGTCATAATGAATTTTTGTTTTGTCCACCTTTATCTCCGTATCCTTTCGTACAGTCTCAAAAATTTGTTTCAAACGGTCTTACATTTGTTTCACATACTCAGTCCAATCTAATTCTAATGGGTCAGAACAGTTCTCATAAAATAAATCGATAGGTAACTTAGGCTGACGACCGTAAACCATTTCAAACGGTGTATAACCAGTAGCTCTATGAACGGCAGTACGATAAGCGAACGCTAATTTGTAAAGCAGAATATCCCAATCATCCTGATTGTCATTTACAAATGTGCGCAACATGGATATCAGTGTTCTATTAAACCTTTCCGTTTGCCCATCACATTGTGGATGATATGGTGTGGTTCTCAACTT
>NTPY01000708.1:190406-201152 GCA_002922825.1 Brachionus calyciflorus
AATCTAATTATAGGTCAAACAATATGTCAAATTAACTAACTTTATTACTAAACTAGACATCTTTTTGTAAATTGATTTTTGAAAATTAATCAATTTGACGACTATATGGGAGATATCCTTTATATCTTAGACGAAGTTGAAAGCAGTGAAAATCAAGACATACGGGAAAGGTGCAAAAATTACAAATATTTAATCGATATGGAGCTCAAGGCAAAAAAGAAGAATAACCCAGTTTTCGATCAGCTCGAAAAAATATTCAACGAATCAGGTGGAGATAGTCAGCTTATGTATGATCTCTTACGCTATGACAACCCAATCTACAAATAAAATAAGACATTTCTATTCATTTTTTTATCAATTTACATTTTTACTCATTCTTTATCAATTTAAAAATCTTTTTTTACTTTAAACTAAAATTAATTAACTCTGCTTTCTGAGTTGTATATAACATTTGTTTTTTATTATTATTATTTTTTTTATTTTCTAAATATTCTATTTTTATTTTTTTGAGTGGACAGGGGTAGCTTTTTTAATGCAACCCTGTTAAGGTGGTCGATAATCGGCCTCAGCATCAGCTTTTAAATAAATAAATTGATTTTTATTCTTTTAGATGTAAAATTAATCACTTTGAGAAAAAAGGTAAAATTTTAAAAATTGACTCTACAATGTTACTACTTGTTATGACATGGTATCGATGGGAAGTTTTTCATATAGAGTTAACCAAAAAATTGAAACTTATTTCTAAGAGCAGTAGGTAAAGGCTTACGGTTTATTTTCCAAAAAAAAATTTTAAACATGCTTAAACTGGAACACCAAAAAGAAACTTTTTTATGAGAAAATGGGATCTCAAGACTTTTTAAAAAAAATTTTAACAATGGAATTGAGAATTCTTGCTTAAAATTCACTATGGTTATTATTTATTCACAATAATACAAATTTTTATTTAAAGAAAATTATGCTTAGATGAAATTAACTAATCGAAAGTCAAAAATTAATTTTAACTTTAAAAAAAAAATAAATAATCGACATAGATTTTAAACACGAACATTTATTTTAGTTTTAACTAATTGTGCAAATAATTTTTGGATTAAAAATTTTATAATAATTTGACTTTATTCCGCAAAAGGAAAAAAGCAATCTGTATGATTAAAATTTTTGAATATAGAAAAGAGAAGATTTATTAACATTATGCTTGAATATTCTAAGGAATTAAATAAAATAATGTTATTATAAATAGATCTCTAGGCAAGGTTTAGAGCTAGATACAAAAACAAAAAAGAAAAACATGTTTACTATGTTTTCTTAGCATTATTTTTATAAATTATAAAAAATTGATTCAAATGAGAGTTGCTTATTCCTAGGGTGCTTAAAAAGAGGGTTCTATAAAAGATAAAATAAAATGAATTGTTACCATTTGTTTTGTCGATTTGCTTCCTAAATCTAAATTTGATTTTTGCCTTTTAGAAAGAAGAAAAAAAATAATCGATTGTTGTTTAAAAAGAAAATGAATTTTTAAATTTTATACTTTGTTTTTAATTGTGATTTATCTTTTTTTGTTTGAGCTAAGATTTCTTGTTCATTTGATGAGTTCTCGTCCTGTGTTTTATCTGAATTATAATTTGAAAGATTGTCCGAATTATTAACCCTTTTTGTTATTTATATTTAATAATTATTCTTTAAAGAGAATAAAATAGAATTGGCTTACTTAAGATGGTCCTCTTCAATTAGACTTAAGCGTCCGAATACCTTTATTCTGGAATCATTTACCGATAAGAGATCTAAGATTCTAAGGAAAAATTTAATATTTTTAGGCCTTTTTTTTGTTAAGTAAAAAGTACCTGAATTTGTTATATACCAATCCATAAATTCTACCAATGAAATTATTAAAAAAATGCGCTTCATTCATTTCGTTTGAAGAATAATTCAGATAATTTTTTGAGCCTGCAATTTCAACTTGTATTTGATTTTGGTCATGGGATGCGATTAGTGGTCGATATTTTCCCAGTCGAGCATATTCTTTAAAAAATATTTTTATTTAGTTGTATTTTGCAAAGTTGAAAAATCAAAATTTATTTTTATGATATGAATTTATTTTTGGTTCCAATTTTTTTTTAGGCCACGCGATTTAAAAAACTAAAATAACATACGACCTTCTAAACCAAAAGTTAGATATAAGTCGGGATGATATTTAGATTTAAATCATCTTCATCGTCCACCGGACTTTTAGGGGTATAACGTAATTTATTACTGAAGGAAACTATTACTGAGTAAAATATTACTGTAGAAAATATTACTGTTCTTATTTATCACTGAAAAATAAAAAGGAATTTATTACTGAATGAATATTTTACTGAAAAATAAAAAGGAATCTATTACTGGACGAATCTTTTCCTGGAAGTTTTAAAATAAAAAACAAATAAACTTTTACTGACTGAATTTATTACGGAAATTATTTATTTTAAACAAATAAAACACTAAAGAACAATTTTTAAAAACACTATTTTAGAGAAAAAACAAAAAGAATTAAAAATAAAAAGTTTTAAACTACAAGTGAGTCAAATGCCTTTCTCTGTAACGAATATGAACATATCCTTCTTCTACACGAATTAGTTTTTTTATTCTCATATTTGCATTATCATTAATTAGTGCTACTCTTGATACCACTTGAGCTACTCTCGATACCCTCTCCGACTTAACCTGTCCTGAGTATTAGAACAATAGATTGGTCTAATAGATTGGTCTTAAACCAATAAAGATAATTTTCATGTATGGCAATATGGTGCGAACCCCTCTAGGAATTTTACGATCACCGCAGAAATTACTGTCAATAAAATAAAGATTATTTGAAATTTTAATTTTAAAATAATTTTAAAATTTAATCAGTTAACGAAAGCTTTAATAATGAAAAAAAGGAACTAATTACCTTAAATCTTTGAAAAGCAGTTTCCTTAAATTTTATTTTGATCAAATATTAACTAATCTCCCAGTTTTTTGTCAAAAAAGTGTTTTCACTAAATGAAAAATGTGTCCAAAGTGTTTTATAATTTATTCAGTAATTTATTCTTCAGTGATAATTTCCTTAATTTCAATTCAGTGATAGATTCTTTCAGTAATTTAAATTTTTCAAAACAGCAATAGTTTGATTCAGTAAATTATTCCGCAGTAATTTTTTTTCAGTAATAGATTCCATTCAGTAATAGATTATATTGAATCCTTTTAGGTTCGGAAAGACTTAAATAAAGCACTTATATGAAAAATTGTGTGAAACATGTTAAATATACCATTATAATTTTGGCTTCTATGAATACTAAATAAAAATTAATTTATTATAAATTAACGGGTGACTTGTTTCAGTAATTAAATATTAGATATCAAAAAAATAAAATTTGATAACAATAAATAAATATAAGTCATTCAGAATATGATAGAAATATTAGAATTGCACTGCATTTATACCGAGCTTTAACATTCAGTAACTGAATTAAACCGATTTTTTTTGTATATTAAAAAAAAAATTTCAATAGTATTGAACAAAATAATTTGCGGTTTTATTCTGAAATTGACACGGTACATTACGAATATGTCGCTAGCCGTTAGTTTAAGAGAAATAAAGACATTTATCCTAGTTTTAAGTTAATTAGAAAAATTTACGAAAAATTTTGATTTTCTTAAAATCAATAAAAATCAAATTTAAAACAAAATCCACGTAAAGACTTGAAAATTAATTTAAAAACCTTGCTTAATTTTGTTAAGTATAATCAAATATTACTCTTTTCGTTGATTAAGTCTTTTTTGGCTACATGTCCATCAATTGTTAATGTCGAATCAAAATCAAATGCATTCAAGTTGATAATATGATAATGATTATTATTTATTCTGTAGTTTTTAAATGAATGAAAGCTAGCTGTTCCATGTAGATCTAAAACGATTCCTTGAACATAACCATCGTTCTTTTAAATAAATTAAGTTAGTATTTTTCAAATAAATTAGAAAATTTTTAAAGTAATTACAATTTCAACTATAAGAGTTTTATTTGTACGCCCATTAAAAGCCTTAAATAGCATAGCATTTTTAATTTGTGTCTCGATTCCAAAAGATAGACTGTCTTCTTGTCTATAGAATGCAGCTTTATAATCAAAATTTATTATTCCTTTGCTAAAAGTATATCCTTTGCTTCCTAATAATATACACAAACTATAGTAAATATTTAAATGGTTAAAATGTTTTTTAGCTTTTCTTACTTAAATCACAATTTTCTCCTATAAATGTTGTTCTATCACAATCACACACTCTCTTGTTTTCTTCCCATTTTTCAATGCATATTCCTCCATTTTTACATGTATCTGGTAAACAATCAAATGGGTTCTCACAACCTTTACCAATTGAACCGTTAGTTTTTTCAAAATTATTCAAAAACTCATCGAAATCAGGCACTCTTCCGTTTATTTCAATTGAAGCTAAGCAACCCTTGAAACCATGCTTTGAAAAAAACACTGCCTTTTTATTCAAATCATCATAGTTTGAGTGATTTCTCAGGCCACCAAGATATAAGTTATCAATTAAATTAAATTCTAGATTTTCATTTGTGTTTTCTATACTTAACTTGAAAACTACTGAATCCACACTTAATTCAAAATTTGTTTTGGTTGAGCGCCAAATTGAAACAAGGTGCCATTTATTATCATTTAATTTGTCTTTAAGTCGACTTTTTATTCGATGTATCCTTGATTCTAAATTAAACGAAAAATATAATTGTCCATGTTGCATTTCAATAGATAAAAAACCGTTTCTTATTCCTTTGTTATACATAATTAAACCATTTTGTAGTGTAGTTTTAAAGTTAAATTGTATCAATAACATATGAAATGTATCGATTTTTGGCAAGGCTATCCACGAATGACTACTAGTAAATGATAATGGATATTTGTTTGGTACCTGACTTCTAATAAAAGTTGCTGTTCTATTAACCGAACTTTTTAAATCATCATTATCTATTAACTCAAAATAAGATTTTCCATTTATTAATAATTGCTGCATTTGGCCTATAAAAGAACCACTTCTTTTGATTTTCTTTTGTCCACTGCTTTGATACTTGACAAATTGAGATGCTAAATCAATTGATTCATATCCTAAGGCTTGATTGTTCATTGTGGTTATTGTACCTAGAGTAATTATTTTTTAAAATTTTTTAAAGTCATTTTCATGCATTTTTTTTAATTACGGGTTGAAAATCCAATTTCTAAAAATTCAAACTTAAATTGCAACTCATTTTTTAAAAGCGTATCATCTAGCATGCCTACGTTAGAGTTTTATAAATTAAATTTCAAACATTCTTTTTCAAATAAGAAAATGTTTAAAAAAAGTTACTTGTAGCAGGCTCATCGTTATCAACTTGTAATATCAAGCGTAAACCTTCTCGAATTATTTTTATTGTATGCCATTCATTATCACAAAAACCTTCGCCACTACTCAATAAGATCTGAAAGCAAACATTTAAAATTTTTATTTAAAATATCAAATTTTCAAATAATTTACTGATTCAGAGCCGCCGATTCTTAATAATAATTTAACTTGAGTACTTTCCAACGATAACTCCATAAAGTCTTTTGAATATTTTGAGTACGTACTTAATAAAATGGTGTCCAAGGTGCGATCGGTCTAAAGAATATTAAAGATTTGTTAAAAAATTTGTTTCATCAAAAAAAATAAAATGACCCCAAGATATTTCGAAAGACTATTCAACTTAGAAAACAAATTCAATTCGTTTTATGTTAATTTATATTTAAAAAAATACTCCTCTTAGATCCAGATTGGAAAATGCTCGACAAACATTAAGCAAGAATGGAGACTGAAAAGGAGAAGATACTTTCAAAAATCTACTAAAATAAGGATTGTTTATCAGAGATTATAACCCTCAAAAATTTCAAATAAGTAAATTTCATTTTCTTATTTATATTTTTATCTATAAGCGTTTATCTATATCAATTTTATTGTTTGTAATTTTCTTGCGAATAATATAGAAAAAAAATGTAGAAAAAAGCATCAAATTTTCCTGTAACATACAAATGTGATTGTCAATAAACTGCGGAAGCGAAACGCGGAATCCAAAGCGGAAAGTGAGCCTAAAATGCCGAAAATCGGAACGGAAATCCTAAGAAATGCAAGGTCTGAAATTGCATTGCTAAAATGCAGAAGCGCAAGATAAAAAACTAAAATAAGCGTAAAGGGTTTTGTAGTTTTATTACATCTTTCGTTTCTCATTTTTCATTCATCAACAGACTCTAAAAATTTCAGAAAAAACTTTATTTTTAAACTTCCAAATTAGCGATAATTCTAATTCCTAGGCTATGTCCAGAGTTAGTGACTCGAGATTTTTATCATGACTTGTGAGTCAAAGTCGAAGACAATTGAAGCTTACCGACTTGACTCGAGTTAAAGTCATCAATATTTTTGCTGTGACTTAAGAGTCAGAGTCAAAAGTCAAGTCATTTGACTTTAAAAAAAATGTTTAAATTATTTTATTTCGGCAAGTAAAAAAATATAATTAGTTTTTATAAAATAATTAATAACCAAAAAAAAAAATAATGACAATCAGCTAACAAATTAATTTTTTAGAAAAAAAACAGAATTTGGAGTGAATATTTTCTTTTAGGGTGTTTGAGGACAGAATAGTTAAACTAATAATCCAGAAATCGCTTAATCATTCATTTTGAAAAGTTTTTTCAGATTACGTAAAGAAATAGGTTAAACAGCACTTGCCTCGAAAAAGTGGCATTACCATTACCATTAGCATCATTTTCGATCCCATAATAAAAAATTTAATCCAGAAAAAATTTAACGGTAATTGGAATGGTAATGGTAATGCCACTTTTTCGAGGCAAGTGTTGTATTTAGAATGAAATAAGAATTTTTATAATTACACTGTAAATATTTTTGGTGGAAAATTTGCTACATAAATGTGCATCACAAGTTAACTACATATATGTATAAAAAAAATCTCAAAAATGAGAAAAAAAAACTTCATAAAAAGTTTTCTTCTCATTTATGAGCACTCATTTGCTCTCAAAAATTGCCAATCAATTATTCTAAAATGAATGAGTAAATATAAGAGTCTTTTTTGAGTCATTTAAGATTCTGCTGACTCGACTCAAGTCAGAGTCAATTTTTTAGTGTTTGACTTAAGTCATTTTTTCGAGTCACGATCTTTAAATATGTTTCTTATTCGACTTGAATGTCGTTAACCCAAAATTAAAAAAATTATCAAATAAACCTGTTCATAGTTTTAGAAAGATTTATTATATAGAGAGAATTTTATTACGGCTTAGAAAAATTTGTGTAAAATCTATAAAAATTTATTAGTTGATTTTGGTAATTTTTTATTTATAACAAAAATTTTAACATCTTTAAAATTTTAACAACGATCATCGATTATTAGTCCATTGAATTTTAATCAAATCAGTTCTCTAGTATCCGTACTTTTATAAGTTAAAATTTTTGTATTTGAACAAAAAATTTTTGTCGAAAAGTTCAAATTTAATTAAAACATGCAAATAATATTCGTTAGATCCATGTTACTCGAAAAATTCGGATTAATGAGAGTTGAACAAAAAATAAGATATTATTTATCTACTCAAATATTTTTCGCACTCTAGGTACTGAAATTCCGTTCCGATTTTCCGCATTTCGGTTACGAAGTTTAGGAACAACCAAAAAATATACAAAATAAATATAGAATCCAAAATATAGAAATTGAAAGTTTATTAAATATAAGCATAATTTAAGACTTCTTAGAAATCAATCTTTCACAAAATATATCCGATTGTACATGAACCCAAGTTTACAAGAGACAAAAATATTTTCCTTAAACGAAAGTTTTCTTAGCGCCAATCTAAATTTTATATTGAGAATTTAAATAAGATAGACTCTTTTTTTTCTTAAAGATTTTTTTATTTTATTTTTTCAGGTGATTTGCGTAATTTAATTTCAAAATCATGTATAATAATTAAATTATGAAATTAAAATTTTCTAAATTGTAAAATTGAAAACAATCATTTCGATTCATTTTTTTTTCAAGCCATCTGTACAAGAGAGAATTCTTCGTCTTCTTTTGTCTAGCGAGAGTCTACCTAAGATTTGTTTTTTCCTATATTTAAAAAAGGTTACACAATTATGGCAAACATGTTGTTTACTAAATCGTGAATAGCCTGTTTATTTGGTTTTGTGATAGATGATGTTTCCCTAATAGAATTTCTAGGCCAAATTTTAAGAATTTAGAATTTATTCAAATAAGCGGTACAAATAAAATCTCAAAATTCAATCAAAATATAAATGCAGAAAAATTCTAATTAGATTTACCCTAAATCGCAAAGAAATATGCTCTGCTTCACTTATCCACTCGGGTTCGAATGATATTCTGATATTTTGTCCATCTACGAAATTGGCAATTGTAGCAGCTAAAAAAAATTAAATTTGGAATGATATGAATATAGTAAAAAAAATGCTGATTTTAATTAAGATAAATTTTATTCTAATCTTTAATATGTTTGAAAAAAAATCTAACAATAAATTTATTGATTTAATGGAAAATTTTTAGCAAAAGTTTGAGAAACTAACAATGGAAATATAAATGAAGCTTCACCATAAATTTTAACTGGTGATGCATCTAAACGAATTTTAGCCCATGAATAAGCCTCATCTGGTTTAGCACCTGAGTCTGAACCATCAAATGGTTGACCAGTATTAACAAATACACTAAAATTAACACCGTTTCTCATGCAGTTAGCATTTAAAATATGATGCTTCGAAGTACCACCGCCCAAAAGAATGGCACCAGTGTTAACTGCAAATAAAGCTAATAAATCCATACGTTGAATATCTTCGACTAAATCGATTTTCAAACCTGGATTAGTGAAGGCATGATAGAATAAAGTATCACCAATACCACCATCAGTAATAGCTGGACAAAATACTGGAATATTATTTTTGTAGGCCCAGTAGTAAACAGATTCTTCATTGTTGATTTCTTTACCTAAACGATTAATTAATTTTGAAGGTGTCCAATTAACGTTGCTCTCTTTTTGTTCAATTAACATTTGATCTAAAATTTTCAATAACCAATCTTCAAATAATCTGTAATTATCATTTGGTACAAAGGTGTTTCCAATACGATTTAATCCATCTAATCTTGATTGTATTCCATCATATTCGTATGAACCCATTAATGCTGGCTTCATACATTTCATAAAATCTTCTTCAATACCACCACATGTAGTCACAATGGCGTCAACCATTTTGTTCTTAACCAAAAAGTGAATAGATTCACGTGCACCACAAGAAATCATATTTGAAGTGTAACCAAGAAATATGGTACAATTTGTTCTTTGAAGATATGAAAAGTATTCGTTGTTTTCGGCTAAATTTGCACTAATATTTTTGAATTCTTTGGCAGCTTGAGTAACTTGTTCTGATTCTAAATCAATTGGTTTCAATTTGCATTCGATCATACGATTGATTTCATCAACAGCTTGTGCGAATGAACTAGCTTGGAAACCAGTTGTTTTAAATGACTCGAACAATTTTTCATAACTAAAGCCGCCCTCGAAATTATAACCACGTACTTCAACTGGATTGTCGACTTTGGCATCAATTTCCATTACATTATCAAAAGCATCGTTGACCAATTTAGCTATTTTGTCATTTAGTTCTTGATTAGTTGCTTTGTTTTGTAAATTTTTTGAGAATCCCAAATTATTGAGACCATCAGTAACACCATTTAAAGACATTTTTATTTAATTTTTTCAATTGAGAAAATTATTTAAATTTTAAGTTATTGAAAAAGAATTAGTTGAAAATGATTTTGGTATTTATAAATATATATAAAATATCTATTATAGATTAAAGACAAGTTAATGAGAATTTAAAAACACGTTTTGAATAGTTGTCTAAAAAATAACTCTTTATCTTGAAAAAAGTTTTGATAAAAATAGAGAGAGACCTTGACAAACTTGATCTTGTGCTTTTTTATTATATTTTAACAAAATAATCTTGATAAAAATTTGCTTAAAATTAAAAAAAAAACTCAAGCTCTTGATTTGCTTTTTGATCATCAATAAAATAAATTAAACTCCTCTCTCTCTCTCTCTCTCTCATTTAGTTTAAGATAAAAGTTAATGGGAATTATGTCACTAAGTGCTAGTTTTTGATTGAAAAAAAAACATTTTTCCAAACTTGAATCAAATTTTATTATTCAAGTTAATTTAAGATATCAAAAAGTGTAATTTTTAATTGATATATAAAATTTGAAAAATGTAATGATTAACAAAATTTTTATAGTGCTAAGCTAGACATTAAATAAATGAGCTTATTACTTAATGTCTAGAAGCTTACAAGACCCTGTTTTTTTAAACTTCATAATATACGAAAAGCTTATGTTTTCTAATTCCGAATAAAATATTGAGTTTCTTATCGCATAAATTAATATTTTGGGGAGATAGCTCAGTTGGTACCGTCATGGGCGTCCAAGCAGAAGGTCGAGAGTACAAATCATGTGCGAGTCAAAAAAAATTCAAATGAGTTCCCAAATTATCTCCTGGTGTTTTATTGAGTAAAACACCTACCTAACCCAGCTTGGGGCCGTCGAAACGCTACTTTAATTTAATTAACTTTAATTTTATATTTTACTTTTCCAAATTTGGAGGTTAATTCTATTCAATAAATAAATAAATAAATAAATGTTTAAGTGTAAAG
>NTPY01000708.1:220244-250241 GCA_002922825.1 Brachionus calyciflorus
TGGGCGAGTTTACGGTAATCTCTTTATTTGATGGTTATCCTTGGTTTTTAAGGTATATAAAGAATATTTTTGTCCTTAGACGGTCAAATATTGAATCGCTTAGATTAGAGGTAAAGTCGGTAAACGAAATATTTTTTTCTTATTCAAAATTCAAAAATTGAATAACTAACTCAACTTCAAAATAATGATTTTAAAATATAAATAATAATTTAAAGCGGAAAATAAAGTTTCTATAATTTTTGGCAGTAAAATAAATAAAGAAAAAAATAAAATTTGCCAACACAAAGCAATTTAATTAATTAGCAAAAAAATTAAATTTTTGGACAGTGAACTAATAATTCTTAATATACAGGTAAATAATAGCCATTATAATTTTGAATAATTAATGTTTAATATATTAATATATAGTACCACTATAGTGGTAAGATTTGAAGAAGATTTTAAATTATTTGAAAAAATTTGCTTTATTTTTTAAAATTCCAATTGTTTTTTCCTTTTTTTATGTAATTAAACAACTTGATATTTATTTTGGTTGCCTAAATTACACTGTCGAAAAAAAATACATTTTTCAAAAATAACTCTGTCGAAATGACAATTTTATCAACATGTCGAAATAAACAAGCCGAATCTAAAACGTTATAAATATCTTTGTCGAAATTACACTGTCGAAATGTTGCTTTACAAGCATTCATAAACTAGAAAAGCGTTTTGTAAAATGGTAAAATCATGACCAGTCTAAATTGAGATAAGTTCTTTTCAGTTACGGGATGAACATTAAAGTTGACAACCGAAAAAAAGAATTTGCATTCGTAGGAATACTGTGAAACTAATGAAGAAAACAAAAAATGCGAAAAAAGCGGGAAAAAATAAAATTTATTTTAATATCAAAAAATGAAAAATTTTCATATAGATCGTTTTTGATTCTTCTTGCTTATAAAGTGTTAAAATTTTATTATTACTTAAATCTGACAAACCTTTACTTGAAATTTCGCCAAATTAATTTATTATTTATTTATTTATTAATGATACTTTAACTCACATTGACTGATAAAATTATAAAAAGAAAAGACAAATAGGAAAAAGAATTTTGCCATAAAAAATGAGTATATAAACAATTTTTTAATTTAATGGTTATGTGAAAATGAGTTCACTTAAAATGTCTCATGTTCACAAATCTCATTTATCTGTTTAATTTAATTCGAAATAAGACACCCAAAGTGATTCAGAAATTAATAAAAGAATTGATGGAGACAAGTTAGAAAAAACAATATTTAAAAATTCATAAATTAAATAAAGTAATTTTTAGGATTATTTATAAAGATTCTTAAAACAAACTTATTTATTCCTATTTGCCTTTTGTTTCAAAGATTTATCAAGATAATTCCTTAAGATTCAATTAGGATTCTCTTCTAAAATTTATTATGAATCTTGTTTTAATTTCTTAATCGGAAATCAAAAATCTTACATTCGAAATCTTTCCTAAGGGAATTTTTTGTCAAGGCTAAGAATCTTACTAAGATCTTGATAAGGTTAAAATTTCCTATAACATACTGGTTTAAGATCGTATAACATCCTTGATAAAAAAAGACCAAGTTTCCAAATTTTATTCCTCAATTGTTAAGCGATTCCGAAAATTTTCTGAATAAAAATTTAAATATATAACGATAATATTCAGCGAAGATGGTTTGGATTTTTTAGAAAACTATTTTATTTTAAAGTAATTTTTTTAAAAACCTTATATTAAGCCATTTTTAATTAAAAATTTAGTTATTTTGAAACTTGAGTAACTTTTATTTTGGTTATTATGAATAAAATTGTTCAAAATCAAAACCAATTTTTATAAAGCATGGTTAACTCTATAATTCAAAATATTTTCGGGTTATTTTTATCGGAATAGAGTTATTAAAGCTCAAAAACAGCCAAATCTTAGCTAAGGTTTATGATTTGGTGCATCTTTAAAACTTTTTTTGTAAAAAAAACAAGAAAAATAGGTGCTTGTGATGAAAAAGGTTAATCATTGCCATAATTTACAGTCTATCCCCGATTTTATGTACTCCGATTTAATGAACTTTCAATTTTATGAAGTAATTTTAAAATAACGGATAAAATTATAATCATTTCAATGATATATTTTTCCAATTTTATGAACTCCGATTTTATGTACTTCCGATTTTATGAAGTGAAAAAAGAAAAATTTATTTACAATAATAAATACCTTTACATGTAAAAAATGCCCGATTTTATGAAGTCAATAAAATTATATTAATTCTTCAGAGTTCAATAATTTTTTGTTTGTATAATAAAGGTAAAACATTATAATTAATTAATTGAAATTATTCAATAATTAAAAACTAATTATGTCTAAACTAATTTTATATATGTAATACAAATATTAAGGTGTTACATGGCCAATATTTTGTTTTAAATTTTTTTACAATGTTTTAACTAAAAAAATGATTTCCGATTCTAAGATTCGATTTTATGAACTAAAAATGAACTTACAACTGTGGTTCATAAAATCGGGGATAGACTGTATTTATTTACAAATAGCCTAAGGCCAGCTGTTTGGAGATCGCACGCTCTCCTTTCAGTAAAAATCAAAGCTTAAAAAATTGCTTAATACAAAAATTTTCATAATTCCGTGACAAAATCAAATATGTTTTTAAAACTTTTTATTGAAATAAGTTTACCGTAAAGTTCCAAATAAAAGAAACAACGATTTGACCGTTATTTAATAAAAATTGCTATTTTTTCGAAATATCTAATATTCCAAATAGAAGAAACAGTTTCTTATATTTTGAAAATAACGTAAATGCTCGATTTTTATGACATGTCATTATTATAGGATACCCTATATTTATGACATGTCTTTATGTATCGAACAGTTGTTGAAAAAATCGATCTAAGACATGTCATAAAAACCGAAAAAGGCCTTTTTTCGAAAAATTAGTAACCATTTTTATGACATGTCAAAAATATAGGAAATAAAGTAAAAAAAAAGAGAAAATATGCCCAATTTAATATAAATATTATATAATAAAGAAAAAAACTTACCCAATCGATCAATTATTTCGGAAAACGTTAATCAATTTATCGGCTTAGTTTATTATTTCTTTGATTTTTTTTTAATTTAAATCAATTTTTGTTTTGCTATATTTTTCGAAAAATAAAAAAAGTTTAAATATTAAATTATTTGAACAGTGAACGTTTAAAAAAAATTAATCCCGGGTCTTGTAAACAATGTGACCAATGGTCATAAAATTCTATGACCAGGTAAAATTATGACCAATTAAAAAATAACTGGTCACGAAAAAATTTACCTGGTCATAAATAAATGAATGACCAATTAAATTATAAATCATTATTAATCTTAATGAAAAAAAATAAATTTACTTAATCAATTAGATTAATATTGTTTCAATCATACTTTTATTTGATTTCTTAATTAAATTTTCCGTCGTACATCTTATTCATTATACATGCTCCACAAACTCAGTTCAATAGTTTTTTACTGTTTGACTTTCAGAGTTTTAGTTATCCCCTAGATTTCCTGATACTTTTATATTAAAATTTTTAAATGTGAACTTCCAAGAAAAAATTTTTAAGTGAATAAGAGAATACTTTCTTGTCAGCAGTCACTCACTGTTAATTTTAATACGGAATTTCTTACGCGAAAATGTATAAAAAAACAATGTAAATTAGCTGAAATGCGTACTTTAAGATTTCCCTAATATATTCAAAGGAATTCCTTATTACGAGTTAAAATTTACAGTGTATGTCCGAATAAAATTTCGCTCAATAACTTTTTTTTAAAATTGAATTATATTAAATCTTGAACTTAATTTTATTATTGATGATTAAATTTTTGATTGGTCAGAAAAAAATAATACTGTTCTCATTTTTATGACAAATTAAAAATAAAAAATTTCCCTGGTCATAATTTTACCTGGTCATAAAATTTTATGACCATTGGTCACATTGTTTACAAGACCCTAAATCCCTCATACAGGATTGTTAATTTTTTATTTTCACACACTTTTTTTTAAAATTCTGTTTTTCACATGACCGTTCCTTTTCTTAAAAATAAAAGGAAAATTTTAAATTTTATCACAGACCAATTAATTTTTATTTTTTTTATTTATTTTAGAAATTTTTTTCGTAAAATTTAGGTAAGTAATTTTCTTATCTTTTTTTGCTGCCCAATTTGATATTTATATTATGCCCCTTAATTTTTCTTTTTATTTTTCTTAAATATCGAATTGCCCAATTTAATTTAATTAAATTTTTCCTTTTATTTCCTATATTTTTGACATGTCATAAAAATGGTTACTAATTTTTCGAAAAAAGGCCTTTTTCGGTTTTTATGACATGTCTTAGATCGATTTTTTCAACCACTGTTCGAAACATAACGACATGTCACTATTTGGAATAATGACATGTCATAAAAATCGAGCATTTACGTTACAATAAAAAAAGTGATTAAAAATACATAATTTTTCTTAATTTCAGGCCTATAGAAACGCTCGAATAATTGCGAATAAATTATAAATAAAAAAAATGTTTCTTCTATTTGGATTTCGTTTTTTTTTTCTTAATATAATTTTTTTATAAAAAATATATTGAATATTTAAATTGCAAGTTCCAAATAGAAGAAACTGTTTCTTCTAATAGGTGTTTCTTCTTTTTGGAACTTTACGGTATTTTACGGTATTTCTAACTTTTTTATTTTTTATCTCTACGGTACTTTACGGTATTTCTAACTTTTTTATTTTTTTTTCAACCAATTAGAAAAGAAATAGTTGGAAAAGTTTTGAGCAGTAAATGTGACCCAGTTGAGTGTAGCATTTGCGGAAAATTATGGAAAAAGAAGTAGGGGTTTGAAGAGCCATATTACTAAATAAAATAAGCACATTTTTTCAATTTAAACCATTCGTACAGCAAAATTTCTTCAAAATTTTGTTCGGATAATCGAAAATTCGGGTTACTAACACTAAAGCCACCATATTTTTTTGGGTCTAGTGGGTTATGTGATCAGCTGATCATCAAATATGTGATCATACCCTGATCACAGGTTTCATGATCATCGACGATCACCTATATCTTGATCACCTAATATGTAATCAAATACGATCACCTAATTTAATTTATGATCTATAAATTATGATCGCTTAATTTAAGTTATGATTAATACAAATTAAAACTAACTTGTACGTTTCTTTTCCTTTCCTCTTCCTAAACTCTTCCTCGACTCTTCTTCAACTCTTTCTTTCCTCTTCTTTCCCTTTCCTTTCTCAGGAAAGGAAAGGTTTCAAAAAAATACGTTAAAAAATATTAGTTTTTATTTTCTTCAGAGGAAGAGGAAAGGAAGAGTTGAAGAAGAGTCGAGAAGAGTTGAGGAACAGTTGAAGAATTGTCCTAAATATGATGATTTATTTAACTTTCTAAAAGCAAAGCCATTAATAAAGATTATAAATAAAATTTTAATTTTCTTTCTAAAAGAAAACAAAAAAGATCCAAAAAGCATCTTATAAATAAAATAATCTATTCACAAGAATTTAATAAGATTTCACGTAAGAAAAACTATTAAAAATCTTGTGAAAATCTTATATTTTTTTAGAAAAAATTCATAGGACTGACCACCTAATCTGAATAATGATCACTAAAACTTAATTTATTTTTAGATAACGTTTTTCTGATTACATATTAGGTGATCAAGGTATAGGTGATCGTCGATGACCACATATTTGATGATCAGCTGATCACATAACCCACTAGACCCATTTTTTTCTTACTAGAAGCACAAAAACGAGTCAAATGACTCATTGCTATTTTTAAACAAATTAAAACCTTAAATATACAGTATCTTTCAGGACCCATAACTTCCTTAAAAAAAGAACTTTTGCAAAAGATAATCTGTTTTTAAATCAGCAAACAAAGCCCTTTAAAATGATATATAGTTTATTGGTATATAATCTTTTTTTAGAAATTCTATTTTCACCGTTAAATTATTTCGAAATTCTTCCACTTTAACCTATCAAGGACATAATTTCACCCAGGGTTCAATAAATATTGTATAAATTGTACATCATTGAAAGGCTCTTAAAAGAACAAAAAAAATGACATAGGCTTTATAATTTAAATTTTTTTAATTTGTTTAAAAATAGCAACGAGTCATTTGACTCGTTTCATTAAACCCTTTTTTAATTTGAAGTATTGGAAGAGCAAATTGTAAATTTACTTTTAATTTAGATATTAAAATAAATATTTTTTTCAGTATTTTTATCTTAAAATGTCAAATACGAGTCAAATGACTCGTTGGTGCTTCTAGTGCTAAGTATTTTTTGCATTGAAAAGTCTCGTTCACCCATACGTAAACAAAATATTATGTGAACATAATGTTCACTTAACCCGTAAACATAAAATGATCACTTGTTTTATTATCACATGTTAAAATTGTAAAATATAAAAAAATGCTAGTTCCTTTACTACAGCTTATGATTTGGGCACTTTATTTACAGAGATTTTTGTGAGATTAAAAGTTTATTTGTATCTATTTTAAGTATTTTCTAAATTTCATATTTTAATATCGAAATATGTAAATCTTCTTCAATCCCTTCATTAAATTTTGTTTTTAAACTTTGTTTTTAAATTTTGTCGCGTGTTAAATTATATTTTTTGACAATTGTTCCTAGTTTTCATTCTATTATTAATAGACTTACCGTAAATCTTTTAAAACTAACCCATGTGACAATGATGTAATGGTGGTAGGGTTATATTTTTGAAAAATTATTTATCCGATTTTCATTTAAGTCGATAAAATTGTACCGTAAAACCTTGTTTATAAGCGATTAAAAATCGCTTCTTTGAAAGACAAAATTATCCTTTAATGAATTTAATATCTTGTTATGCCATTCCAGAAAGAGCTTAATGAGATCTTTTCAAATAACACAAAATTAAATTTTTTCTGATTTTCGTTCGTCAAAAAAATGCGTGGTTTAGGGGGACGTTTCTAAGCAAAGTTTTACGGTACACAACCCGAAAACTATGAAAAAGATTTATTTTATTTTGCTTAACACCCAAAGTTTGATACATTGTAGTTTTTTATAAAATATTTTTAAAAAATTTAAATATTTTCCTTTATGATTTTTTCGAAAATTTTTCCTTCGAACACCGAATGATGAGTATACAAACTAATGAATTTCATAAAAACGCGATAAAAACTTTTAATAATAACAATAAGCATCAACAGATTATCATAAATGGAAAAAGTAGTCTTATCTTTAAGTCAATTATGACACGATAGATTTTAAAAAAGTATTGATAAGGAAACCAATAATAACTAATTTAATTCTGCCTTATCTTATATTAAAAAATTAGCGATGATATGTCACATAAAGACACTTGAAAAATAAAAGCAAAAAAATTGATTCGGAGAGATAAATTGGATCTTTTTTCTAAGGCTAAAAAAAGCTTAAAATAAATGAACATAATGCACTTCTACCGAATTTATTTCGTAGCTTTATCCTTACTTCATTAATTTTTGCTGGAGTAGGGTACTGGTAAGACGTAAATTAGTTAGACGCGAAGTAATCTACAAGATGATCTTTATTCTTCATCTAATCTTAAAAAATTTTGTTCTCTCTCAAAAACTGGATTCTTTACAATGCGAGATCCACTGCTGTGTAAATCAATTACTAAATTATTTCAAAAAATTGGGGAACGGACATAATATCGAAAAAAGATATTATCGAAAGTGATAAATATCGAACCAAAAAATTATCGAAGTATAAGAATTTGCTAAATATCGAAAAATATTTTATTGAACACTAAAATATCGGAAAAATAATTATCGAATTAGTTTATTTTACTAAATATCGAAAACAAAATTGTCGAATAACAGATTGTAAAAAATAATATCGAATTATTGGTCAATATTCGAAAATAAATATTAATTATTATTAATTCTATTCAAGAATCAATCAATAAAATTACTTTAATATTAGCTTCCTAATAATTTTTTTATTAATTACGTATCTTAAATTCCAAAATTCTTTAGACAATTTTGTTTTTAGCAATATTTAAAAATTCGATATTATTTAATCGATTATTTTTGGTTCGATATATTTTCAATCGATAATTTTTGATTCGATATTTTTTCAATCTATATTTTTGGATTCGATATTATTTTTGATCGATATTTTCTTTATTCGATATTATGTCATACGTCCAAAAAATTACAGTCAAAACTCGATTATTTGTAAATCAAAATTTTTTGTGTGTGGATATAATCGAATATTACACATAATCGAATTAGATAACGTCATCAAATTAGTCTTTTTTTTAAAAGTATATTAGTCAAATTTCTTGATTAAAATTAACAAGTTATTTAATAAAAAACATGAATTCATACTGGTTAAAATTACGAATTTTTGTATTGTAATAATCTTTTAATTTTTCATTACCAATACTTTCTTGAAGTTATTTTATCCTATTTTTTTTAAAAACTAAATTACGTTTTTAATTTTAATAGAGATAGAATTTGAACAATTAAAGGAAGATTATATAAAGAAACCATAGTTTAAATCGCTTCTTTTACTAAACAAGTCTAATATTTAGATCAATTATCTTTAAAATGATAGCCTGTCTTTTTTTTTTCAAAAAAGATTTTCCTTTTTAATAAGACTAATTATTAGACAGGTCATATTTTAGAAATTATAAATAATCGAATTTACAAATAAGCGAATATCATATAATCGAATTTTGACTGTATATTCAATCAAAATATAATTTTAAAACTTAAATAAATTATTGTTATTTATATTAACAAATAAATTGTTGTTATTAAAAAAATTTTCTATTAAAATTTGAAGCTAGATTTTTTTTAAATTTAAATTTTGAAATTGTAAAAAGAGAATCGTATTTAGTTAGATTTCCTTAAAAAAATTAATTCTGAAAAGTTTTCATATTTAAATTTGAATAACCCTTAATTTAGAAAGAAAATTATATGCTACAGGCAAAATCAAAACTAACAAAATTTATTATCTTTCAGCTTAGGGAAACTTGCAAATAAGATAAGAAGTTTCCAAATGAAAACTAATCGAAAATCTTTCTTCAATTTTGACGTAATAATTAAATGAAGTAGCAAAATTAAGGAAAATAGCTAAAAGATCAAAATTATTAATTTTTTAGAATTCTATACTAATTAATCTTTTCAAAATAAAATGAAATTACAATATCAAATTTTTTTTAGTTTTGTTTTTCACGATCATCAATACATCATAGAAATGATTTAATATTACCATTGCTACAAAATGATATTATAATTTTAATTAAACAGTTAGTATTGGCTTGAATATATGCATATAATGTTTATTTATTATAGCTGAAAAAAATTGATTAAAACATGAACAAAAATCAACTTAATACCAATTACAGAATATTTTCCTTTACTATTTTCAAAGTTCGAAAATGTTCGTAAATGAATTCTTACTTACACATGTATTATAATTTTTCAAAATTTTAATAATATTTTAATTTTTATAAAATCGTTATTTATCGATCGACTTTCGTAATTATTCGTCACAAAGGACGTAATTGCTTGATTTTTATGACATGTCATGAAAGTAGGGTATTCGGTTTGTATGACAGGGTCTAATAACATTAAAAAGATTATACAATGACATGTTATAAAAATTGAGCATTTACGTTAGATATTATTTTGGGCGTCATGTTAGCTCAAAAAAATCGAAGATCTTAACCGACGAAACTTCTTTTGAAAAATCAATTTTTGCATTTCATTTTTGCATCGATTTACTTGATTTTCTCCAATTTTTCTTCTTAACCAAAGTTTGAGTTTTTGTATTTTATATATGAATCTATTTTAGTTCTTTGAAGTTTTTTGATTTTTAACCTCACCAGCGATTGTATTTTTTTTAGTCTAGTGTTTCTTTCTTTTTGAAAGTTGGACTTATTCATTCATAAGATTTCTAGTAGAGGCAACCAAGTGCTGACATTATTTATAGCCTCACTAAGCACGAATTTTTTTGTTCGAAGAAAAGTCTGGCAAGCTTTTTTTGTTCGTTGTTCTGCTATTTTACTGATAAATAAATAGTTGTTTGTTATTTTACCGTTTCATATTTGATGCGTTTATTACGCTTTTTTTTACAAGTATTTCTTATTTGCTATAAATTATTGATGAAATGCCATTTTGGTGGGTGTTACTAAAACACGGACCACCGATTTTTTTTTAATAAACAGACCGGACCCAGCAAGGCTTTAAACACTTCTGTCTAATTCCGCCCACCATATTTCTAGCTCAAAATATTACGAGCTTTCACGCAAGACTATTATCTAAGCGGTCGGATCAGAAAAATCAGAAAAAGCACGAGCATCAGAAAAAAAGTGAAAAAAAAATTTTTAAAAATAGAAAAATCGGATTATTCACCTAAAAAACAACTCCGCCGAATTCCGACCACCATTTTTCTAGCTTAAAATTTTACGATCTTTCACCCAAGACTATTATCTAAGCGGTCGGATGCTTCCTTCGTCCTAAATAAAATATTATCCTTACTGTAATTTAAATTTTTGTTAAATTTTTTTCTAAATTGTTGTTAATAAAAAATAATTAATGATAAAGGTAAGTTTATGGTCTTGCGTAAAAGCCAAGAAGATTTTCTACAAGAAAATCGATGGTCGGAATGAGTCCGGGTATTTTTCGAGTGGATAGGTATGGGTCCGTAATACCTTATTTTTTTTAAATTTTTTGGATAAGTCTGCAGGACGAAGGAAGCATCCGACCGCTTAGATAATAGTCTTGGGTGAAAGATCGTAAAATTTTAAGCTAGAAAAATTGTGGTCGGATTTCGAAAAACAAATTTAAGAGGTGGACTGGTTTGCTTTTAAATTTTTTTTTCACTTTTTTTTGACGCTTGTGAAAATCGAAATAATTGTCCGAGAGATTCGTTCATGGTCTTGCGTAAAAGCTGAGACGATTTTATACAAGAAAATCGGTGGTCGGAATGAGTCCGGGTATTTTTCGAGTGGATAGGTATGGGTCCGTAATACCTTATTTTTTTAAAATTTTTTGGATAAGTCTGCAGGACGAAGGAAGCATCCGACCGCTTAGATAATAGTCTTGGGTGAAAGATCGTAAAATTTTAAGCTAGAAAAATGGTGGTCGGAATTCGGCGGAGTTGTTTTTTAGGTGAATAATCCGATTTTTCTATTTTTAAAAATTTTTTTTTCACTTTTTTTCTGATGCTCGTGGACAATGAAATAATTATCCTAGAGCGTAGTTCAAGGTCTTGCGTAAAAGCTTAGAAGATTTTCTACAAGAAAATCGGTGGTCGGAATGAGTCCGGGTATTTTTCGAGGCGTTAGGTATGGGTCCGTAAAATCATATTTTTTTTCAACTTTTTAGATGAGGATGCAGGACGAATGAAGCATCCGACCGCTTAGATAATAGTCTTGCGTGAAAGCTCGTAATATTTTGAGCTAGAAATATGGTGGGCGGAATTAGACAGAAGTGTTTAAAGCCTTGCTGGGTCCGGTCCGTGTATTTTAAAAATTTGGTGGTCCGTGTTTTAGTAACACCCATTTTGGTAGCTGATATTTTGATTACTTTCAATAATTTTATCATTGTCACCTGACACTCTATTTTTTTATTTTGTGATAAGTGAAGTCAACTTCTTGGCTTTGTATCATATGAACTATTTTGAAATAAGTTTTTTTTCGGATTCCTTATCATTTTTGACTCAAAAAAGTCAATAAAAACGAAAAAAATCGAATAGTTACATTTTGACTTAACTGCAGTATAGCTAACTAAAAACTAAGAAAAACTTCTTTCACTAGGATAAAATGGGAGACATAAATTTAATATAACAACATTTGTAACCTAAAGGTAACCGATTATATGGCTTATGAATTTTGCTTTTAGACTGCTTTCAAGAATTTTTTAACGCTCAATAATTGAAAATAATTCGTCCATCCAAACTGTATATATTTTGCGAGCTGTATCTTATTCGGTTGTCTAAGAATATACTGAATACAAACTATAATGTGGTAACTGATTAAATTTTATGTGTATTTTTATTTTTAAGATATTAAAAATTTGAAAAAAAAGTCGGGTCTAGTCCATTAGGTGAACAAGTGTTCACCAAATAGGTGACCAAATCATGTTCACGGTTTAAGTGAACAATTTGTTCACCTAATTATTTTTACCCTGATAGGTGAACAACTTTTGTTCACATAAAATAAAAAATGTTCACCTATTTTTAAAATTGTTCACCTAAAATTAAATTTGTTCACGTAATTTTAAAACTGTTCACCTATTTTTAAAATTGTTCACCTAAAAACTTAAAATTAAAAAATGAAAATTTCTGAGAGGAAGGCGATGAATAAAGTGAAGAAAAATTTTTAAACGCCGAACTGAAAATTATCACTTAATTAATATGATTCTGAATAATCCAAATATTTTCCTTTTATACGGTTTAGAGAAAAAAATTACAATTGTTTTAACTAAGCTGAGTGTCAAAAATTTTATACGAATGTCGAATTAATTAGGTTTAAAAATCCGAATTATAAGTTATTTTACATGAATATGCATTAACAAAAGCCATGAGCTTTAAAATTTTTATACGAATAAAAGAAATTTACATAAAAGAGATAAAATAATAACCGAATTAAAGAGAGTTGACTCTATTAAAATGTTCGCTTCATAGTTGATTGAATTTCAAAGTCAATTCAAACTTTGATTGAGTTTTATTATTTTCCTATTTGAAAAATTGTTCACCTAAAATTAAATTTGTTCACCTATTTTTGAAACTGTTCACCTATTTTTAAAATTGTTCACCTATTTTTCGAATTGTTCACGTAAATTTTTTCACAAAAATTCTTTGAATTTTTATGTTCACCTATCAGGGTAAAAATAATTAGGTGAACAAATTGTTCACTTAAATCGTTTTTAAAAAAATGGCTTTAAATAATTTTATTTTTAAATTATTGAAGAAAAAATAATAAATATTTTAAATTAAAAAAAAATTCCCCAATCTGAAACAATTAACAATATAATAAATATAATGAACATTAAAATTTTAACAGAACAAAAAAATATATAAATTTAAATAAAGTTTAAATTATCACCCGATTACAATCAAATATTTCATATAAAATTTATATTTTTATTTTTCTGGAAAAAAAATATTTAAAAAATTTTTAAAAAATCAATTTATTCATTTATTATCTGTTCTCGACAATCTTAATTCTGAATTAAATATTTCAATTTACTTAAATTTTGTTTTTATTGAATTTTAATCTCTTTTATTATATGTTTTGTACCGGATCTTTGATTTAATTTACTAAATTTTTTTGAATGCTATAGTCCAATTTCATTTGAAATTTCTTCACTTAGTTGACTATTGGTTAATTTGCTTGTAAATAATGGTTCTATTTGACTTGTTTTAAGAACTGGAGTCGATTCAGGCGTAGGTATACAATTAATATCAAGACTAATTTTATTTATTTCGACTATGGAATCACTTGAGCAGTCGAGCAAACGCTCTTGTTCGATTATTTTTTCAACTTTATTTATTAACTCATCTAACAAATTATTAACGTCACTTTCATAATCGTTGAAAATAAGTTTTTTTTTGCAAGTAACATGTGTTTTACCATCATTAATACTATTGATACAAATTGGAGTTGATTTGCATATAATCTTATCAAAATCCGCTGGATTAAGCGTTAAATCTTGTTCAATAAACTGAAAATCTTCTTCAAATTCGTTTTTAAGGCCATTTTCTTCGACTAAATTTTCATTTTTCTTAGAATCGTTTAAATGAAATAAATTGATAATATCTTCATTTGGATGAATGGGTGAATGTAGATTTGGACTATTTGTGTGAAATGTACGATTTAAAATTTTTTTCAACAATTCATCGTCTTTACCAATTATGTCAATATCTTCTTCTGTACTTGGCGAGTTTATTTTAATGTTTTTATTTTCATTTAATGGTTCTTTAGGCAATTCACTTAAATCTTGTAATTTAACATATTCATCCTCTTCTTCAGCTCGTTGACGTTCCAATTCTTTTTGAATTAATTCATTTTTTTCACGTTCACGACGATTACTCAAACAGCATTCGTTTATATCTTGAATCAAGCGTTTTGACGTCTCAATACTATCTTTTATACTATTTTCTTTCTTTGGCTCTCTGTCCAAATCTATTCGATCAAGTGTTTTATTGAATTTAATTGATGAGGCCAAAGCCATTAGACCACCTAGCCTTATATCATTACCTCTTAAATCTAAACGTCTTAATGAATATGTTTCAGCAATATATTCAGCTAAAGCAATTACACCCTCATCAGTAATTCTTACTTTATTAAGTATCAGACACTCTATATTTTTATTTACAATTAAAGCTTCTTTAAGTTCGTAAATAGCTTCATTATTTAGAGAATTATTGCTTATATTAAGATTAATTAGAGTACAATTGTGAATTAGAGCTTTGCATAAGTAAGGACATCCAGTAGTAGTTATACTATTGTTAGCTAAACTTAGAGATTTAAGACCATTTTTAGACGAATTAACATTTGATCTTTCACTTAGACCCATACAAATTGTGGCTAATCCACTATCTTGTAGATTATTATTTTTCAAGTCCAATAATTCTAAGCATTTATTTTCTTTGATTATAGTTGCAATCGACTGACCATCTTGGGGCTGTATTTTATTATCACATAAATACAGCTCTTTAATTTGATCGTTGTCCTTTAAAGCAGCAGTGAGCATTATTAAAAGTCTACCGTTAATATTCGAATTTTCAAGATGTAGTATTTTAAGACTTTGAGTAAGACGAAATGATCTAGCTAAATATGTGAAATAAATGAGTTCAGTAAATAATTGGTTTTTCAATTCTATTGTTTCTAATGAAACGGTTTTGCGAATGTACTTGGATAATTCTTGCCAACCAAAGAGACCAAAGCCTTTAACATTTGCTAATATTAGTTTTTCGCATGTATCATAATAATCAAGTATTTCGAAAAGTGTAGCACCAGTTGTATCATCTTCGAATTGTGATGATTCTAAATCAATTGTTTTAAAAGATAAACGCTTAAATACTTCCTCTAATGCTTCCATTTGCTTTGTATCGAGTCTTTCATCTTAAATTATAATCGTTCAATAAAAATAAAAATTCAAAAATTGAAAAAAAAAATTGAATCCATTAAAAAAAGCTAAAAAAAAAATTTAAAAACGCAATTACTTCCACAGGTTACCTGAAAAATGCACATACCCCCCTAAAATTTAAAATGCACATGGGGGTGTAACTCGATCATTTAATGACGTAGCCGTATTGCGAACGTATCGAATCGTATGCCGGACGTATCGTATCGTATTTCGAAAAAAAATTACCGACTCGTTTTTTTTGAGTCGACTCGAGTCGACTTGCGAAAAAAATTTTATTCTATACGCAAATTCTGACAAAAAATTCTAAAATGCTCTTTTTTGGTGATATTAAAGTGTAAAATCACATAAAATACAATAAAAATCAAATTTTCAGTTTTTTGCTTAATTTAGATGGACTTTGTTTACAATCTTCTTTTTTAAAATAATTTTTTTAGAGTTTTAGTTTAAAAAAATTATTTTTAAAGGTGTTTTACACTTGTTTTTTACTTAAGAAATTTTTTTAATTATTATAAATTTAGTATGCAAGTGATTGCGTATTTAAATTTTTAATTTTTTCGAGTAAAAATTAGCAAAATTGAAATTTGAGCAAAATTAACACTTTGTCAGTAAAAGTCAAGGACAAAATAAAATAGTCGAAAAACATGTAAGGAAAATGCGGAGTATGACACTAAAAGTTGGAAGAACATTAACCTTGAACAATCGAGGAATCAACTAAAATATTAAACGGAATAAGACCAAAAAAATAAATGTTTAAGGTTTATTTTTAAGACTCAAGAAATTCAATTAAAAACTATTTAAGACAAAAAAGAATTATGTATTAAACTATAATAAGGTATTTCCCCGATTTTAACGACATGTCGTTAATAATTTTTAATGTTAATCTTTTTTATTAAAAGCTTTCAAAATAAGTTTTAATCATTTTTAATTCTTCTTTAAACTAATAATTAAATAGAAAAATAGTATGTTTAATTGGTCAAGGAAGATTATCAAATTGAAATTGAATAAAAAGCAGTTATAAGGCTCTGACTAATCATATCTTTTTGATCATAAAATATAGTGCAAAATTTAGTAAAAATTCTAACTAAATTTTTCAAGCGTAACAAGAATAGTTGAGGAACTTACTCGAATAAAGAATTGTGCTTAATACACTCTAAAACTTTTTTGTAGCGACTAATCTACTGAAAATATTTAATTAGCTGGATAGATAACGACAAGCCAAATCAAAATGCAAATTAGGTTAAAAAAACTGTAACTAGAAAATTAGAAAAACCGTGTGACTAAAAAATAGTATATTTATGATCAATTGGTAGAGATTTATATGCTGATATACCGTAAAACCTTGCTTAAAAGCGACTAAAAATCGCCTCTCTTAAAGGAAAAATCGTACTCTAAAAAATTAATTTAATTTATTATTATGACATTCCTGGTAGAGTTTAGTGTGGTCTATAATAATATAACAATTTTAAAATTTTTCGGATGACTGTTCCTCTGAAAAAAGGGGGGTGTGGGGGTGCTCTTATAAACAAGGTTTTACGATATCGATTTGAGCGGCTTCGTGGTTTGATGAGGTTCTATAGTCTAATAGAACTGTTTAAAACTTATCATTTTTTTAATCTCAACAGATTCTAAAACGAGAGAAACATGTTCAATTCTATTTAAAATAGTAGAAAGAAAAAATAAAAATTAAGAAAAGAAAACATTTTTTAAATAAATTTTTAATCACATAAAGATCGCACTAAATTTCAACTAAAATTAATCTTTTACTCAAATGATAAGATCGAATTTTTAGGGAAAAAAAAAACTAAAAAAAAACATATTGTATCTATTGTATGGGGAAAAGCTCTATTTATTTTGAAATTCTATAAACAAGATATTAAAATAAGATAAAAATCTAAAAAGAGAGGCTTACTTTTTAAATTTAACACATTAACTTTTTCCCCATTTGTACAATCGATATCCTGTAATGCTTTTAACTGAGGTATTAATCTATTTAATGGTTTAGTTTTATGTCTATCACATGATTTTAAATAGGATTCCAATAAATCGCTAGTCGGATATTTTCCAGGTATCCAGCCTCGCTTTGGCGCTTCCGAATAGTCTTTTATAATTCCATCACCTTCAGGAAATTTAACTTGCTTTTTGATTGAATAATTTAATGATTTTAAATTAGATTTTTTCTGTTTTATCGACTGATTGGAATTTAGAAAGCCATTTTCATTAAAAAATAAAATATCATTTGGTTGAGGTGCCTGTAGTATTAAAGTATTAGACGTTTGGGTCATTTGTTGAGCTTGATTAGAAGAAGAAGAAGAACTAACAATAAGTCTAGCAGTATTAGTCAAATCAAGTAATAAACTCATCTAATCATGTGGATTCCAAAATTCAACTTAACAAATTCCTTTAAGCAAATTATTTTTCTTTTATCTCTTGTTTTCTTTTTCGTGTTTTTAAAATTAAATTTTTTTTTAGGTTTTTTTTTGATATGTGATCATCAAATTATGAACAAAATAAAATAAAAAAAATGCAAATTTTTAAAAGAATTTTAATATTTTATACTTTGATAGCGTTCTATAATTATTTCAAATTTGTCGACTTGGATTTAGTCTTGTTTAAATTCATTGCAAATGAAAACAAAAATAATTGACCCCGACGTGACTTGAACACGCAACCTTCTGATCTGGAGTCAGACGCGCTACCAATTGCGCCACGAAGTCTTTACAATAAATAGTTAAAAATAAAGGGTTATATTATCAGTTTTAAATTAATTATTTTAAATAAATAAACATTTTTTAGTAACCGATAAGTATAGAGACTTCGTGGCGCAATTGGTAGCGCGTCTGACTCCAGATCAGAAGGTTGCGTGTTCAAGTCACGTCGGGGTCAATTATTTTTTTTTTTAATTTAAAATTTAATTAATAGAAATCTTGCTAGAAATGTGCGTATACACTATCTGAAATTTTCTTGATTAAATTTGTTAAATTTTTTCTTTAAAAAAAAAATTATTTTTTTCATTACAATATTCAAGAATGTCGAAAAACAAAACTGATAAGGAAAATGATTCAGATGTCAAAGATTCTAAGAAGGATCGAAGAAAACAAAAAGAAAGAAAGCGTTTACAAGATAAAACAAATTCCAAGTCAACTGTAAACATCGAGAATCTAATCAAAATAGACATAAAACAAGAAAGTATTAACTTGACTAAAAATTTGGTCAATGAAAAAAATTTGACCATTACCAGAACAGTTGAACCAGAAAAAAAAATTAGCAATATTGGTTTTGGTCTAAAGCACATTATACTTGATGGCAGTAATATTGCTATGACGTAATAAAATAATTTGAAAAATCTACTAATTCTAGTTTATAAATTTAAATTTTTCTCTAGTCATGGTAATAAAACTTTTTCATCGATTGGCATAAAGTTTGCAGTTGAATTTTTTCTTAGAAGAGGTCACAAAAATATAAAAGCCCTTGTTCCAAGATTCCGTAGGGCAGAATTAAAGGATGAGATTATTTTAGATGATTTAGAATCTAGAGGTTTTTTATCATATACACCTTCAAGATATTTAAATGGTAAATTGATTGTACCTTATGACGATAGATTTATTCTACAAGCAGCGGAATATTTTGATGGTATAATTGTATCTAATGATAACTATAATGACATTAAAGATGAAAAACCTGAATGGAAAACTTTAGTGGATAAAAAGTAATTAGAATATACTAATAAAAAAAATTCTTTAAGTTTTATATTTTTTATCTTGAAAATTTAGTTTATTACAATTTACATTTGTTGGAGATTTATTTATGGTTCCAAGTGATCCTATGGGAAGGCATGGACCGACTTTGGACGAATTTTTATCAGCAAACTATAATAATCGTACACATTTTTCCAAGTTGGAGGAAAAAGAAAATTCAAATAAAGGCCTACTGCTTTTAGATTAATCAATTTAGCTTTTGTTTAAGATTTTACACGCTAAAGGAAATATTTTTTTTCGTCGTCTAACTTTTGTGTTTATCAAATTTTCATTATTTTTTTAAATTTTTTGCAAAGATTTAATTCAAAGTGCTGAAATAATTCAATATTCATACCAGACTAATTGTTTTTTAGATTTAAAAACTAGTATTTGTGTTTAAAATACAAGTATATTGCCGTAAACTTTAATCGGAATTTACCTATTTATCTTTAACAGAATTAAAGTTATAGCGCTTCTCTCGAATTTACTTTGTACTCATAACCATATTCGTATTGTTTTTGCTAGAATACGGATATCATATTTTGTTCAATAAAAGCACAGTTTTAAATTTTTGCATATTTTGTAATTAATTTCAAATTTACCGTATATTTTTAAAATATTTGAACTTGTGTATTTTTTCTTAATTAATAATAATTACTAAGTTTTTTGAATTTGCGGTTTAAATAAATATTATTTTAAATTTAATGTTTTTTTGTTTCTTTAAATCTACAATTAAATAATTTATTATTTATCAATTCTAAATATCTTCCCGTATTTACTCGAAAAGTCTCACCATTAGCTTTTGCTGTTCGTTTCTAGAAAAAGATATTAAGGAAAAAAGGTTGCGAGGTGATCTCATTTACAAGATTATAATTATAATCTTGTAGATAATTATAATCTTGGAGATCACCTCGATGATTTTTATCAATAACAGAAATTTATTTTTAGAAAAAACCGACTTCATTTTCGAATTTTATGACAAAAATTATCCCTAATCTGATTATGATTTGAGTTTTAGCAATAATCATACCCCTAGGCCATTAAAACGTCTAAAAAAGGCAAAAAAACGGTTTTTTGAGAGTAAAGCACCAAAAAATATTTAAAAGCTACGAACAAACCTAGTTTCTGAGTAATTTTGATGCGTAGATTACGATTTTGGCATAATCTTGTTTGGTATGTGGACTATTTCATGAGATCTCGAAAATGGCCTAATTTTAGCCTTAATTTAAAGGCTTATTTCTATCGAAAAATGCCATTTCGACTTCAGATTCGTCATCTACGCCCCAGAATTTACTAGAAAACATGTTTGGTTTATTCGTAACTATCGTGGTTCAACCCTGGGACTCAAAGGGTTAAATCTATAATTAGTGCACCATCAAAAGTTATAAAAAAATAAAAAAAAAACGTTAAATTTAATTTTTATTTAATTTTTCTTCCCGATGTAATGTTTAAAGCCGCTTAAAACCCGAAATTCAAATTAATGATGTCCCACCTAAAATTATGGACGTTGGTTTGATGCATGAACCGCCAGTCAAGTCAATTTGGGAAGTATGTAGAATAGTCCATGCACCAAATCCAGTATCTTAAATTCCGATGCTGCATAATTCAGCAAGAGAATACAGTACTTTAAATAAAAATTGTATTAAATTATTGATAAAATCTTATCTTTATTCGTGATAAATTTTCGAAATAAGCTAATCTTATGTCTTACTATTTTATCGATTCAAAGTGACGGTAAATTAACGATAATTTGAATCAATAATTTATCATTAACTTTAACCAAAAATAACCTTTTTTTATCGATAAGGCTAAATCGCTATTTTCTTAGATTTTTATTGTTTTTTTTTTCACTTGGGAAATGGTTTAGAGTACATTCATTTAAAAAAAGGTATTAATTACAATCTGAATTTTAGTGGCTAACTTAGAAAATATAATTTTAGTTCGTAAACGTGAATGGGAATGGTGAAACGTGAATGGTCAAACTTTAGTTCATGAACTTGTCAAAACTGCTCCTCGAATTTCCGATAGAAATTAAAAATGAACCCATCAAATCATTTAGAAACTATTCAGAAAAAAATCTTAACAACCTAAAAAATACTTTGTTAAAAATAAATTTCTTCGAAATAGATAAATACCCTAATATTGATGATAAATGGGGCTTTGTAAAGGATAAAATAATTGAAGCTATAGAGTTATGTTGTCCATTAAAAAAGTTTAAAAATAAGGAAAAAAATTATTCTCCTTGGTTTGATGAAGAGTTGAACTCTGCAAAAAAATATAGGGATTACTGTCATCATAATCTTATGGAAGATAAGAACGAAGAAAATTTAATAGAATATAAGAATGCCAGGAAAGAATTCAAAACCTTAAATCGAAAAAAAATAAAAGAATATTTCGAAAATAAAACTTCCTATGACTTTAAAAACTCTAAAAAATTTTGGAGTTTTTATAGGTCTTCAATTAAAATAAGGAGCGATTTAGCATTTGATGACTGTCCTGAAAATATTAAGTACGGTGAAATCAGTGCTAATTCTATTCCTGAACAAGTTGAAATGTTTAACAATTATTTTACAAACGTTGAATCATCTTCCTTTTCCACCGAAGATGAATCTTCGAAATTTATTTTTGAAAAATTTAAAGAATTCAAAAAAAATAATACATTTAAAACGCCAGGTTTTTCATTTAAAAATTTTGACTTGAAAGAAATAGAAAAATCGATAAGTGAACTTTTAAACTCTAGTTCACCTGGTTATATAGGTATTCATACAAAAGTTTTAAAAGCTATGCCTGAAATTTTTTCACCAATTCTTTTGAAACTATTTAATAGTTGTTTGGAATTGAAAAAAATTCCAGAGGATTGGAAAATAGCTATTGTAACGCCACTTTACAAAAATAAAGGAGATAAGTCTCAAATAGATAATTATAGAGCTATTTCTGTTCTATCTCCTATAGCTAAAATGTTTGAGAAGCTTTTAGCCAAACAGATTTCAGATTACTTTGAATCCAATAAAATTTTTTTTAAGGGTCAACATGGTTTTAGGTCTGGTTTCTCATGTCAAACAGCAATTCATGAATTTATATCATTTTTAAACAATGCTCTTGATGAAAAGTTAATCGCCCTCGCATTGTTTATTGATTTAAGAAAGGCTTTTGACTTAATAGATTCTCTTATTCTTCTTTTAAAATTATTTCACTATGGATTTGATAATAACTCTTTAGGGCTTATGTCTGATTATTTTAACAATAGATCACAAATAGTAAAATTACAAAATACTCTTTCAAAACCTGGTAAATTAAAATATGGGGTGCCCCAAGGGTCTGTATTTGGCCCTCTTCTTTTCTTAATTTTTATAAATGACCTCCCATTATGCATTTTAAAAGCTTTTATTGAACTTTTTGCTGATGACACAACATTAGCCAAGTCAGGAGAAAAATTGGAGGATATTTTGAAAGATTTCGAATGTATAATTGATGATTTAAATGAATGGTGTTTTTATAATAAGGTCGATATAAATTGGAATAAGACATTTTTTATGATTTTTACTAAAAAAAAAATAGAAATCCCTAAAAAAATTGAAATAAAAGGCGCCTCAATTGATGTTGTTAGCGAGTTTAAACTTTTAGGTTTTACCATTGATGATAAATTAAACTTTATGAAATTAGTTTCAGAAGTCTGTCTCTCTGTAAATAAAAAACTTTTTTCCATTAAAAGATTATTTTATTTATGTACTTCTGTTAAAATCCAATTTTTTAAAACATTTATTTTACCTTACTTTGACTATGTTTTTACATTAATTTTATATTTTTCAAAAGAAGCAATACAACGCTTAGCAAATTGCTTCTATTTATGTATATATAAGTTACTTAAAATCAATATAAATACATCGAATTTTAATGATTTAAATAATTTGTTAGAAAAATATGGTCTATTTGCTTTTCAGCATAGAGCCTTAGAAAGAATGTTAACATTTTCTTTCAAGATTATTAATTTTTCTAACTCGCCACCACTTTTAAAAGAACAGTTGGTCAAAAATGAGACTAGAAATCTGAAATATGATTTAAGAAACAAAGACCAGTTAATTGAATGTGGATCAAGAACAAAAAGTGGTGAAAATACATTTAAATATATTTATTCAAGATTATCGAATAAATTCATTGTTGATAAATTGGTACTTAGGTTTAGTACATTTAAATTATCGATGTTTAATAACATTAACTTGATATATGAAAAAGCCGTAAAGATTTTTGATAAATTAAATTTAAATTTAAAATGTTTTGTTTTTTAGGAAACGTTTTTTTATATATAATTTTTTTTTTGGAAAATTTTGTATTATTTTTAAAAAACAATTACATTTTATTAATTTTGAATAAATGAAGTGTTAATCAGTCTAGCAATAGATAAGGGCACTAGCCTGTTGATTAACCTTGAAACTTAAATCGCTATTTTCTTAGATTTTTATTGTTTTTTTTTTCGCTTGGGAAATGGTTTAGAGTACATTCATTTAAAAAAAGGTATTAATTACAATCTGAATTTTAGTGGCTAACTTAGAAAATATAATTTTAGTTCGTAAACGTGAATGGGAATGGTGAAACGTGAATGGTCAAACTTTAGTTCATGAACTTGTCAAAACTGCTCGTCGAGGTTTTATTTTTTAACAAATAGAATAGTGAACCATTGGAATAAGCTCCCAAATGAATTGATTGAAGCAAGAAATAGCAACTGCTTTAAAGCCAAACTTGATTAATGGTTGTCGAAACGCATGGAAACGACTGCTACAGCTCAATTGAGTTCTGCTTCGGAAAATTTTCCAAAGTTGCAGTATTATATACTACTACTCCTACTACTACTACTACTACAAAATCAAGAATATACCCGTAAATCAAATCAAATAAAAGAATCATTTGAAAATGATTCTAATAAAGATTAAAAAGTAGTTATATTTCTTGAAATTTTCTAATTATTCTTAATTTCGAGTAAATACGGTAAATATGAAAATTTTGTTAAAGACATATAAATATAGATTCAATTTTTTTATTTTAAAGAAATTATCATCATATCTATTGAAAACACAATAATATTAGTTATTATAGTTGGCATAAATTGTATGATTCTGATTAAGTACCAGTATGCTAGTCTTTAATTTTATTGCTAATATATAAAAGCACAGCAGTTGAAGTGAGGCTTGAGTGTTACTTATAAAGGTAAAAAATGCGTTTTGACAGCAATTCTAAATTAAAATCAGAGTTGCAAATTGAATGGACATTTAAGTTCAAAACTGAGCTTAAAATGAAAAAGAATAAAAAAAACTTCAAATGGTTAATTTGCTTCTTATTTTTAGATTTAGAACAATTTATTTTTGTGAATAAGTGGATAAATGCTTTTCCATTTGCATTCAATGTCCATTCCTGATTAAAATACTCTTCCAACTTTAGTTCTTTCCTTTGGATGGCTGAAGTAAAAAATATACACGACTTTGGGAAATTATGCACAAGAAAATAAATTCGAAAAAATTAAATTTTTAAAATTTATTTATTCAAATAAAATTGATTAAATTGTAAATTGACTTAAAAAAATTAAAATGAAAACTTTTTTTTGAAAAAAGACATCATTTTTTTTGTTACTTGTAAATTCTGAATAAGTTCAATAATTAATAATAGTCAAAATTAATTTAAGTTAAAAATATTTTTTAATTTCAATAAAAAAAAAACAAAAAAAAATCCAAAAACGAGAACAGTTAATTTAATAGTAAAAAAAAGAATCAAGAGAAAAGAAAAAACAAATCGATTCGAAATTTATTTGGTCATTTTTTTTAATAAAAAAAAATGGAAATTTTTAAACTAGGGCTCTATTGAGTCCTAGAGTTAAAGAATAATACCATCAATTTTTAATTATTGATGACGCTAAATAATAATAATAAATTATAAAAAAAAAATTTAGATATTTTGTTTGTTTTTTTTAAAGAGTTTTAAGTCCATGCTTAGCTTTAAATTTGATTTAAAAATGCTAAATAATTTTAAAATTGTCATTTTAGAAATATTGTACGTAATAAACACTCGATTGATTGCTAATTGACTTAGATAGTTTTAATTTTATTTGTTCTTTTTTCTTTTTTAATTTTATATTTTACAACAAAAAATTTGAATTTTATTTATTTTTTAAATATTCAAATGATCACTGTTTCAATCAACAATCATTTTTTGAATTTTTTTTTTTTTGATTTATGGCTCAATATAATTTTTCTTTTGACATGGTTAATACGGCACTTTAAATATTTACATTTGTACGGTTTTTTATTTATTTATTTATTTTTGTTCACTTAATAAATATCTCATCTTCGCAACTCGTTTAAAATAGCTTAAAAAAAATTAAAATTGTTAGTCAATTGTTTTAGTTTAAGTTTAAAAAAAAATTTATGGCAAGTTGAAAATATATTTGATTTTTTTTTTGAATAAGATCTCTTTTTATTACCTTATTGATTATCAAAGATAGACTACTAGGAGACAGAGTTCGGGACTCGTCATTTTTTTGATGACTTGAGTCCGAGTCAGAGTCATTGGGACTAATGCGACTTGACTCAAGTCGGAGTCTGATGAAATTTTTTTCATGACTCTCGAGTCCGAGTCCGAGTCCGAGTCTGACTCACAAGTCTGACTCCGAGTCATTTTCAAGTCTTTGAATTGGAAAATTTTTTTTTAAAAATACAAAAACTTTTTATTGAATTTTACTTTGTCAAATTTTAATATTTTAAAAAACAGACAGTTTTTTCAATAAATATTTGGATGTTTAAAAGTTATATGCTATCAACAAAAAATTCGAAACAAACTTTTAATTTTTAATATATGAAAAACATTAGTTTAAGCAGAAATCCTAATATTTTGAATTCTTGTTATAAAAACGAGTCTTTTCAAGTCTTTTTTCTATTTTAAGACTCGACTTGAGTCAAAGTCACTAAAATAATTTTGACCTCAGACTTGAGTCTGAATCTTTTTTGTATCCTAATAAAGGATTCGACTCAAGTCAAGAAAAAGTCACGTCGTGTTTGACTTGAGTCAAATTTTCGAGTCCCGAACTCTGCTAGGAAACGACATTTTATTTGCGAGAATTTAAAAAATTTTCACTTCGAAAATGAAGTTTTTAGTTAGTTTCTTGTAAAATTATTTGAAAATGTCTTGTTATTTTTTTCAATTTGTAAAGGAAATGAGTGAGTCATTTGATCCTTAAATATTGTAGGACCATCTGTTAGTGTTAAGACCTATCAAAAAATAAATCCTTTGATTTTGACATTATCAAGCTTATAAAATTTAATTCATTTAAATAAGCTCTATTTAACAAATCGTGAGTATTTTTTTTTTCAATAAGATTTTTCGATCTATAATTCCAGTAGAAAAAGGTCAACAAATTGAAGTTATGTTTTTAATTAATTGTATAACAAAGCTAAAGTTGTTTTTTTTAAATTTTATCAACAAAATTTATAATACAGTCACGCTTTGTAAAAATAAATCCTATCAAATGAGCCGGATTTCCAAGAGTATACGGTAGAATAATTTTTTTTAACTAATCTCTGAAATTATTGATTCTTACTTCGACAAAAACATTTTAAATTTCTTTAAAAAAAAAACAATTGAAAAATTAATAATCAATCAAAGATGAACAATTATTAAAAATATTCAAAACTTGCCATTAAATTAAAGCGTTTAATACTTACTATTTACTATATCTTGTTTAAATGATTGTAACTCTTTTCGAAATTCTACAATCAACTCTTGTTTAAGTTTATCATAATTAATATTTGTGTCATTTGTTGTATTTGTACAATTACCATTTGTCGTTGTTCCATTTACATTTCCATTAGTACCAACATTTGGAGTACTTGTTATTCTAAATAAATAAAATTTTGAATAAGACAATAGAACCAACGATAAAAGTCTTTTTAAAAAAAAAATTCAACAAACTTTTTAATTGTTTTTGGCGATTCAAATTGTTGTTGATTTTTAAAACCATTAATTCCATTGAGTACAGCACCGAATTGATTTTTAACTAGATTTCGATTTCCGTTTACTAAATTAGACGGCTTACAACTATTACTATTATCTACATTATTGTTATCACTTTCACAATTATTACTATTAGTATTATTTCCATTTATTTTTTGTTCTTTTTCCAAAGAATTTTTTTTCTCAATTCGTTGACGAATTTCGGCCAAAAAATCCAATGGTCCAGGTGGACCTGAATTTCTAATTGTATTATTTTGTGTGTTGGCTGACGACGAACTAGACACGTTTGTTCCGTTCGTATTTGATAGATTTGAATCTTCGACTTTTTTAAGTTTATTAGCATGAAATTTGGCTATTTCATTTATGTAACTATTTGGTTGTGGACTGGGATTTGAATTAATTGTTGGTGGTGGTGGTGCTGGTGGAGGTGGTGCAGACGAGGATGCAAATAGACTTGTTGGCAACGGTGGTGGCGGTGGAGGTGGTGGTCCACTTGAGACCGGCGGTTGTAGTATTGTGTTTGTATAAGCACCTGTATCGGGTATAGTATCATAGATTTTTGGTGAATTATAGTTTTCATTATTGTTCATATTATTGGATGGTAAAATATTAAGAGGTGGCGGCGGCGGTGGTGGTGGTATGGGTGATGATTGATATAAAGGAGCTGATTGAGATTGAATAATTTGTTGTTGTTGCTGCTGTTGTTGTTGCTGTTGTTGTTGCTGTTGCATATAATTGCCGTTCGGATAATTAAATCCCTCCGTTGATTGACGTTGATAACCATTTTGTGAATTATTATTATTATTAACAGATATTGTAAGACTACCATTTGATGATGATGACGATGATGAATTCGACAATGGTAGATTATTCATTCCATTTTGTTGTAATCTTGTCTGTGAGTTGTTATTGTTATTGTTAGAGGAAAACATTCCATTCATACTATTTTGATGATGTCCCAGCATGCCATTTATAATCACTCCATTTACATTATTTCCATTACTTGTATTATAATTTGCTCTTTTTTTTTTAAAACAAAACGAAATAAACATTTAATTTTTATTAATTAGACTTTGTAAAATAAAAAAAGAATTACCTATTTGAAGTATTTATATTAAAATTTTCATTGTCATCATAAATAGATTGACTATAATCTGAAGATGAGCCAGCCGAAGCTATTGAACGTTTACCAATAGATATATTATCGCCTCCATTACAATTACCATTCGAAGAAGATGTAGACGAAGCAGAGGACGATGATGATATAGCTAGTCGATTTAGATTATCAACAGCCATTTTAAGAGTTTGTGTAAACATGTCAGCTTCATCTTTAGATTGAAAATGAAGTCCATAGACCTGTTTGGAATCTCTCCATTGTAAAAATGTTTGATTTGCTTGATTATATTTTAAATTTTTTTGTAGCAAACAATTAATTACGACTTCGTGATCTTGAATTTTACGACCAACCACTCGATATGTTTGATTTAATAAATGCTGATATATTTGTACTTTAGACAAGCCAGGCGTCGTACCAGAGGGATTCCATTTTTTATTCGAGTCATCATATATCATAACATTAGCCTTAGCACTAGCTATCGATTGCTCCGTATTAGTCTGACTCATTTTTGTTTACATAAAATAACCAACAACAAAAAAAATTTATATAAATATATATTATTAATTTTTTATTCTAGTTCAATATAAAACACATTTGATTTGATTTCTTATTATTTTTTTTTCCTATCTAAATCGAAACAACAACAACAAAATAAAAAAAAATTCTCTTTAATTCCGAATTAATGGAGGAGTATGTAGAGAGAGAGAGAAAGATTTACGATCAAAATCGTCGAACAAGTTTAGTCTTGCTTAAGTAAAAAAAAAAATTAAATTTTAATAATAAATGCTAATATAATATATGAGTTTATTTATATTTTGTTTTTTTTTGTACGGGTCAGAATTCCTAGAAAAAATTTATCTTCATCAATAAATCGATAACCAAAAAATAAAAAAAAAATTAAACTAATAAACTTTATTTTTGAATAAATATTTTGCGCATATACATTATTGAGCATAATTTTGACATTTTATTTTATAAAGTTGTACTAAACTTAATTTTGATTATTATAAAATTATAAAATCTACAATTTCATAGTCCTAAATCTCTCAGGGTCCAATAGCACTAAATACAGATTTTTTTTTGTTTTTTTGGCTACTTTAAAATATCGATCGATATTTTGTTAGATTCTTGGTTAATTATTAAAATAAATGTTTATGCTTTTTATTAGAGAGTTGTTTGTTATAGCTAGTTAGTTAGTTAGCTCTAGTAAGTTATTAAGTTAGTCTTTACGACTATGTGTGTGTGTGTGTGGTTTTATGCGAGTGAGTGAGTTTCGGTGGGGATGCTTGTTATTTAGCGATTAAGAAAAAAAGCAACATGAACTAATACTTAAATTTCTTAATTATAATTTGTTCTCAGTTGAATTGTAAATTTAAATGTCCGATTTGAAAAAACAAGGAAATTTAAATCAATTAATTTCTTAAAGTATTAAATGCTAAAAACTAAGTTTTGAAAATTTATTTTATGATAAAAATGTAACTTTCTTAAACTGATGATAAAAATTTCAAAATATTATTAAATTTTTTAAAATAACCAAAATTAAAGATCAAGATGGAAAAATAAAACCTTGGTATTAATTGGTAAAATTAGACAATTTTTAAAAATCTTTTTTTCTTTAGGGCTCGGTAGGATAGGATTCGGGGATAATTTTTGGAAATCCTTTACTATTGTATTGTTTTTCATCTTATGGGATTATTGATGACTCATTTCAAATAAATAAATGTGATAAGATAAAAATTACATCGTTTTTACCGAAATAACAGTAGCGAACTGTATGATACTAGAACCGAACTAAAGCGAATTCTTACGGTAATTTGTTTTTATTTTGGTACGGTTACAGGTTTGCATTAGTTCGATTTTAGTACGGTCCAGCGTTGATTTGTTAGAAATGATGTAATTGAAAAATTTTTAATTACCTTATCTCATAAACCATACCAGATTGATTCAGGCGTAACTTGGAATCA
>NTPY01000708.1:250780-262382 GCA_002922825.1 Brachionus calyciflorus
GGTTTTATGCGAGTGAGTGAGTTTCGGTGGGGATGCTTGTTATTTAGCGATTAAGAAAAAAAGCAACATGAACTAATACTTAAATTTTTTAATTATAATTTGTTCTCAGTTGAATTGTAAATTTAAATGTCCGATTTGAAAAAACAAGGAAATTTAAATCAATTAATTTCTTAAAGTATTAAATACTAAAAAGTATGTTTTGAAAATTTAGTTTATGATAAAAATGTGATTAAATAAAGCCCAGTGTTGATTTGTTAGGAATGCTGTAATTGAAAAATTTTTAATTAGCGTATCTCATAAACAATACCAGATTGAATCAGGCGTAATTTGGAATTAAAAAAAAAATTAATTTAAAATATAAAAAAAGAACACTAGGCTATAGAAAAAATCAAGAAGCTTCTTGTCACCTGAGGATCTTTTTGACTTGAGGAACTAAAGAAATAATTTTTTGATCGACAAGGCTATAGACAAGCCATTAATAATCGTCTAATTGGTTTTTAACAAAATTTTTAACTTCTAAACATGAATTTCGTTGATAAATTTTAATTATTTGTTGACTAAAACAAACATTTGAAATTTTTGAAAAAAAAATCTAAAAATTTCGAATAGTTAAAATCTTTTATAAAGGCTTATATTTTTGAAATTTAAAGTAATAACTGATTATAAATACAAATTAGTCTAAAATTCAAATTGACCTAAGCAAAACCCTCAATAAAATTATTTATAAAATATGTTTTATACAATTCCTATCTTATTTAATTATCTATAAAATTCCCCAATTTAAAAAACCCGAGTCTAATCTAAAAAATAAACGATCATTTTTATTGAATTGTTTACTTATTCATCATTCATTCAGTCTAATTTTTGCGTTATAAACGCTTGGGTATTGCACTAGTTTAAAAAAAAAATCAATACAAATATAAATCTTCTGTTCATATGGAGTTGAAAGAATCAAATTTCGACAAGACCAGCTTTTATAAACATGTGAAATTATAAAATATATCTTGATATCCTATCTTTTTATTACACTTGTATTAAAATTAATAATTTTTAGTTTGGCATTAGCCAAAACAGACTCGTTTAACTTGCAAAATTTATCCAGTTCCCTTTATTGAATATGCGTGTCACGCGTTGCGAATGACACTAACTGACAATATTATGCTGAAAGTTATCAATTCTTAGTGAATGGTCTTTACAAATAAAGTTTTTATTTTGATTTTTAAAAAAATTTAATCAGTTTAAAAAAATATCTTTCGATTTTATTTTAAGATAAATACTTTGATCTTTAACTTTTCTCACCTTTTTTTTAAAGGATTTTATAAGACAAAATTGAAGTGGCTTTTTCCATGAAAATTGATCTATATATTGGTAAACTAAATTATATCTTTTAGCCTAGGAAAAAATGCAAAAAATTTATTTTTAAGAGATTGAGTAGAAGAAAAAAAAATTGAATATTAGGAACCATCTTTTGCATAAATTTTTCAGTATTTAAAAAAATTCGAAATAACTTTTTATAAAAAAAAAATTTGCTTGTACATTTTTTTAAGTAAAAGAGCATTACTAATTCGAAAATTATTAATGATGACTTTATGTATCATAAGATAATTTTTTTTGTTATAATAAATATTTATTTGGCAATTACAGTTCATACATTTGTTTTCCTAAAAATCCTCTACGGCCTTAATGTTAAAAGAAATAAAAATGATAAAAGTAAAGTTTAATCATATTTTCATTTTATTATATTATGAAAAATATAACATAATATTATATTATATGATTTAAATTGAGGTCGGAAATAACCCTAAAAACGGGCACCTTTTACTTTATTTAAAGTCTTTTATTAGAAAAATACAATTAAACTTTGTTAAGATTATTGAAACCACCACGGATACATTTTTTTGCTTCATTAATTTTTAATTTATTAAAGTTTAATATTTTGATGGCTAAATTGTATATTTATTTCTTGAGATGATAATCAATGTAGCCCTCTAGGACAAAAAAAATTAAAATTCAACATTCCTGTTCATTTTAAATTCTATTTTTAAGATTTATTCAAAATATTCAAATGTGAATTTAAAAAAAATAAATTACTATTTTAATAACTAAGTATTATAATATTCATTTATACTAAAACGTAAATTTGTCCCTTGGGTACTCACTTTTCCATAAGTGTTCAAGCAATTATAAAACTTTTTATCGCATATGCCAATGATTTGTGACGTTTTTTTTTATCATGAAGCATTCTTATCTTTTTGGATGTTATTGAAAAAAGTAATTGAAAATCATATAAAAATCTGAACTCAATGAAACCAAAATTTTATCAACAAAAAAAAATTAGAGATAAGACGCTAATAAATAAAAATAGCTTAAAAAATAAAAAGCTTCTCTCTTGACAAAAAAATATTGATTCTTTAGAGTAAATTCTAAATCAATTTAGTTTAAAAAAAAATAAGTTATTAATGATCTATCAAATGACTAGCCTAATGTTTATTTTATATGTCTAAATTGTAATTTAATAGAGATAACAAGTTTATGATACAAAACTTTTTTAGTCATTCCATAAAGGTTAGCAAATTTCGACTTGAACTATTCGTTGTTTATGTTGTTTTTTTTTCCAACTATTCTGGTAAGAAAATAAAGAGTTTATTCATTTAAAAAATTAAAACAGGTTGAATATTTGAAATTTGATTTATGAGCGTCGAAAATTTCATGCGAATAGTCTAGGATAATAAGTAAAAATAAATAAACTACGTCTGATTAATTTTTTCACTATGTAAGATCACTCATTGAATTTTGAAATATTATAATTAATTTCCTAAAGAAAAATCAATTTTGTATTTTTTACAAATAAGCATGGTTTATAATTGCTTTCAACTTTAAAATCAAAATTTTTAAAATTATTATTCAATCATTATTAAAAAGAATCTTCGTATAGAAAAGTACTATTTTTGAAAAAAAAATGTTTTTATGGAACCTTGTCCAAAAAGAAATTTTTTAAATTATTTTTTTTTCTTTCATCAATATTTGTGTTCTTTTTTTTAATTTTTGCATCGATTAGAAACGCTTAGTTGGATATTTTTAAAGTTTTTTTTTGTGTAGTTAAAGATTGTATTCATTCACCATTTGTTTGTTTTCATGCATTTTTTGTTTCAAGAAAAAAAAAAACTAAAGTAACCTAAACAAGAGTAATCTGAAAAAAAAATTAGAATTAATTTATAAGCATTTCCAATTGAACCCATGTTTATGCTAATTCTAAATAAAAAGTTAGAAATTGTAAATAATAGATTGATTTATTGATTCTGAAACCCTAATGATTGGAAAAATTATAAAATTTTTTGCGTTTAAGCGTTTAAATTTAAAACTTTTTACATTTTACGTTAAAATATAATTTATTTTGGTATACTAAATTTTAAGGATTTTATTTAGTAATTGATTTCATAAAATTAAAAAAAAATTTGTAACATTTTTGAACAAATTTAATTATTAAAGATATTACAGATTTGAAAAAGATTTTCCACAAAAAAATGTGGAAAGATGCAATATCACTATTGCACAGTTAATGTTTAATATGCTAAATTTGCTCGGCACGGATAAGCGAATTTTTGAATAGCTGTGCTGCATTAGATCTCTTTAGAAAATGCATTAAAACATTTTAAACTTTATATCCAAAAATAAAAAACTTTAAAAATAGGACTTCGTGGCGCAATTGGTAGCGCGTCTGACTCCAGATCAGAAGGTTGCGTGTTCAAGTCACGTCGGGGTCAAATTTTTTTTTCTTATATTTCAATTAGAGCTAAGCTTTGCTCGAATATTTTCTACATTTAGTTTCGATGTTCTTCAGCTTAATTTTTTTTCGAAAATTTTCTCTTTTAATGTTTCAGAGGACGGACAACGAGAATTTTATTTTGAAGCATAAAATAGTTTTTAATTCAATTTAAATCTTTATTTAAAAATATTTTAATATTTGCTCAATAAGCATAGTCTAAAGTAAAATCCAAATTACACTCATCAGTCTCACAACACAAATTTTTAGTAGAAGTTGCATTATCGATTGAAATGAAATCATTTTTACATGTTTGAGAACATCCCATGAATACGTTCGTTAAATGCATATTTTCAGTTAATTTTGTTCGTAATACTTGTCTCTTTAAAAGCAAATTCTTTGAAAGTGCATATTCAATTATATTTTAAAATTATTGCCTTACCACACAGAATTTAGAATCTGGTTGACATGTTTCCAAAATTGGAACCTCTGGATCGATTACTGTACTTCCCAAGCATTTTTCACATTTATAACAGGTAAGAGCTTCAACTTGCATGCTGACAAGTACTATTTATAATAAAATAAAAATTTATATTTAATCTTTGTTTTTTTTAATTATCTCTTACTTAAAACATATAAACTCGCCAAAAATTTCAAAAAGTTCTCGATGGTAAAATTTTTCATTTTCTGATCAAAGTTGATTTGAAAAAAAAATACATTTTGAACAAATATATAGATGACAAAAACAAACGATTTTACTTATTTTTACATCTTTATGAGCTATTTGGTTTTAACGAATCAAATCATGGACGCCTTTTTTTCGTTGAAAAAAATCAAAAAATTTAATGTTTTTTTTTATTACGGTTAAATTATAAATGTAGCGTTTATAATATGAAATTGACAAAATTTAAATTTAAAATCAAAAAAAAGTTATTGAGTGAATATGCTAATCATTTATAGATAAAGAAACCATCTGGGAGATAAATTAATAACGAATTTGGATAAAACCCATTTTTTACTTTCAAAAGTTTTTCTTCTTTTCAATCGGTCTCAATTTTTGTAATTGTTTTAATAAATGAAGATATATAGAGACTTCGTGGCGCAATTGGTAGCGCGTCTGACTCCAGATCAGAAGGTTGCGTGTTCAAGTCACGTCGGGGTCAATTATTTTTTTTTAATATTTTATCTTTCGGTGTTTTTAATTTTGTCTTTTGAACAAAATAAAAAATTTATTATTAAATTTTAAAAAAAAATTTTTTTTCTTTTTTTTGTTGAAAATGTCTAAGAATGCTTCTTTGCTCGAAATTTTCAAAAAATTTGGTTTCATTTTAAACAACGGCGAAGAAACTTTTAATTCACTAAATGTTGATCCTCGTAAATTTCAATCAAACGTAACAGATTTTATCCAAAAATCGTCAGATAACCCGCAATGGGAAAAAAACTTAAAATCAATACAACAAAATTTGGAAAATTATTTAGAAGATGAGACTAATTTTATGATCGCCTTACTTCCTAGTAAAAATTCTAGTGACCAACAGACTCACAGTTCAAATCAGGATAATTTACTCAAAATTCTACTTGAAATACCTGAAATTCAAACCGATTTATTTGAATTCTTAATCACTAAAATTTTAACTTATTTGGAAACAAGTGAAAATAATGGAGATGCTCAAATATTGGGCATAGATATAAACATTCCTAGTTACATCATTGCTCAATTTAGATATCAACCAAAAATAAACGATCCTCAATTAATGTGTCAAAAACTAATTGAGCTAATTAACAATACTTCTAATTTAAGCATCAAAAAGGAAATAATCGCATGTTTTCCCGACATATTATGCGATTCCCAACATGATGGTTTAGTAAGTGATTTAGAGTTATTACTTGATGAAACAGAACTTATAAGTGTTACTTTAGACACTTTGAGCAATTTAAAATTTAAAAATGAAAATTTACTCAGAATATCTAGGAATATATTAGTAAAATTTTCTCTTCTAAATGAAAATGATTTTCCATCATGTGTTAAATTTATCCTTAAAGCTTTAATTAATCTTAATGATAAGGATGTTCTTAATGATTTGCGTTCTAAACTAAAATTAGAAGAACTAAATGATAATTCCATTAAGTACCTTATATACGATCTATTTAAAGAAAATTTTCAAGTATCTAGCCAGTTGATTGATTTATATTCGACTTGTATTCAATACAATACATTATCATATGCTACTAATTTAATACTTCCATTAGATTTTTTAATAGTAGCTCTAATTTATTCTTCGCCTCAACATGTTAAGCAAATGGATAAACTTTTCAAGCTCGCTTTAAAACAAGAAACTTTGAAAAATTTGGAAAAATCATGTGAAACATTTATTTCATTCTCTAAAAACTTTGGAAATGAATTACTTGATTCACTTCAAATAATGAGTAAATCTTTGATACAGAATCCCCCAAGTGATCTGGCTAATATTGGTCAAATTATAATCAAAAATGAATTTTTAATCTATGAAAAAAAAAATCGTCAAGAACTTCTCAATTTTTTGCTAGAATTAATAATTAATTATAATGGCCCTTTGCGAGACAATTCTTTAGATATCTTAGTAAGCCTATCATCTAATAAAAATGAAAATGTTTTGGCATCATTTCAAACACAAATTAAAACCTTACTTGATTACATTGAATATTTTAATTTGTCTGAAATTCGTAAGGTTTATCTAATTATATGTTCAGTTGCTTACTCACATCCTAAACCTGCAGCGCCGAATTCAATCTCAGTAATATCTTCATCACAATCATTTTGTAAACCGAACTCAATTCAAGATAGCTTGAATATTTTAATTAATAAACAATTAAGTTCAAATTGTTTAAAATATAAACAAATAGGAGTGATAGGTGCCCTCATGTTAATCAAATACATGGCAATTAGGACTAAAAATAATAATCAAGAAACCGAAAAAGCTGATGAAGGCAATGAAAGTTTTTTTTCGTGTTCAAGCTCACAATCAAGTATTTACAATGCTCCTGGAAATTCAACATCAATTCAAAATTCTTCTTATATTCTATCAAGTATTTCAAATGAAATCAAAAATATATGGGATATGATTTTGGATTCGAGTCGATCTAGTCCTGAATCATTAGGTCTATTTGAAGACGATTTAACGGGTATTATAATAAAAGAGTCGATCGGCGAAAGTTTAGAGATTTTAATGAAAGAAAACTTAAAAGAAATGTCTAAAAATTTATTTAAACTAGATCCTAGTTATAAACAAAGTCTGACTAAATATGGTCAACAATTGAGCTCATTTCGATTCGGCTACGAATTTGGAATAGACGAAAGAACAGTAGGTGCTCTCAATTTACTACCTTTAATTTTGAATGATATGCAAAAAAAGAATGCTACACTCCTAAATCCACTGACAATAACGCCGACTTTACCGTCAATCGCCGTTCCATCAACATTTCGTTTGATGTGTGCATTAGAGAGAAAAAATTTAAAAGAATTTGCAGATTATTTAGGATGTCCTATTTTATGCATCAACAAAGATGACTTGTTAAAATATGGCAGTGAATGGATACATAGGTTTAAAAGCCTTAATGAAGACGAAAAAAAATTACTATGCAATACTATATTTTATTTGATAAATTGGTTTATTGAGCTTATAAATGCATTTAGCTCAAAAATATTAGATGATGAATTTCCAATAGGAGATAAATTAATTAATCGATTAAGCTATGTTTGTGATTTGAGAAATGTATTAAGTAATGTATTGCCTTATATGAAATTTTATCGTCCTCCAATGGTTGTTTTTGGTCTCATAGACTCATCAATCGATGAATTGCCATATGTTCATCAATTTGTGAAAGAACCAAAAAGTAAATCAGGTAAAAGAAAAGGAATAAAAGAAGGAAAAAAAGCTATTAAAAAGCCTAAAAATGAAGACATTTTTGAGAATTCCGATATAGAAGAAGAAAAAACAATTCTGGACGATTCTGAAGACGAACAAGAAATTTCATCTGAATTTGATTTGAATAAGATATCAATATATTTTAGAGAATTCGATATTAGCTTAATTAATTTTGTTAATTTTGATTTGAATCTAAATCCTAATATAATTCCTGATTCAAGTGAACGAGGACCTGTTACATGCAGTTTAAAACCAGAGCATTTAATTTATATACTTAATGATTTTAATCTGAAATTTAGCTTAATATTGAAATCAAATACAGTAAAAACTAGTCCTTTAGGCATACAAAGCTCAAAGCCAAGTAAACTTCAACTTTTTTTGGAAGCAAATCCAATTGAAGTGTCTAGTTTAATTGAACAGTTGTCTCAAAACAATATACCTTTTTTGGTTAAACATTTAGATGATATACAGAATCATATAAGATCGATACAAGAAAAGAACGATGGTATCAAGGATCCATCAGAAATTTCAAATAATAAAAATAATTTACTTTTATTACAAATAGCCAATCAAATATTAAAAATATTGCATTCGATATTTCACTATCTTAACTCGATCAATAATCATAAACAACTAGAAAGCTTATTCAAAATTATTCTCAAATCAGTTAAAATTCAAGCGACCTCAAAAATGGCAACTCAAGTAGACAAACTACCAGATTTAGTTTGTTTTAATTATTTAGCTAAGCTCAAGGATGTTTTATTAGATTTAAATTCAGGATTTATTCTAGTTCAATTATTAGATTTACTAATTAAAATATTGTCGAAAAAAACAGATGGTTCTTTACTTGAAAAAATGAAAAAAATTTTAAGTAATTGTTCGAGTGAATTCTTACTAAACGATTATAATTTAAAATTAAATTCCATATTTTCAACTCGTCAATTAAGTAATGAAGCAATTACTAGTTTTTTAAATTGTTTAATAGCAAATAGTGAAGACTCTTTAAAAGTGGTAGATGACATTGTCAAGGTAATATCAAGCGAAGATTTTATGTTAGATAGACAAAATTGTGATAAGTTTTCAACATTAAAAAATCACTTTTTGGCCTATTATAAAGTTTGTATAGAATACACGGTAAATGAGCTTAAATTTTGTTCTGGTGATACTTTGGAGATGTTTTCGAAAATTCGATGCCTCGCTCAAATGCATAGTGAATTAGTTTTAATGAAAAAAAGTGTTGCTTTTAAAGATATCAACATTCTTACTGTGATTAAAAATTCAAAATTGTTTATAACTAATTTTTCAAAGTATTCAATGCCTTGCTTGGATAAAGCATTCGATAATTCTAAACAAGAAGTTGTTGCTCTTTTACAAATGATTCAAAAATCAGTTCATTTTATTCAAGAAATATTGGTTACTAAGGATCAATCGGCCATTGCTAAACAAGCACCTTTGTATAATCGAACAATTGAAGCTTTGATGGTAAGAGTTCAGCAATTGTTGTATGTTAATTCGTTTGATGGAGAGTTTAACGTTAATTTTGTTGGTTCTAAGTTAAAAATTGGAGATGATGGAAAGAAAAAAAGAGAAAAAAAGGAAAAAAAGCCGATTAAAAAGAATTCGAAAAAAGACAAGCGAAATGATAGTGAAATTGAAAGTGAAGTTGAAGATGATGATGAACAAAGTGAAAATGACGATGAAGACTCTGATACAAACGACGAATAAATAAAGTTATTTATTATTTTTTATGAAAATTCAGAACCATTTTTTTTAAATTTAAAAATCGAAATTAATTAAATAATTTTTCTATGAATAAATACATTTTGTAATAAATCAAAATAAAATTTAGAATTTTTTAAACTTAGTTTCAGGTTTTCTTGGAGGAAATTTACTTTTTTCTTTTGTCTTTTTCTAAAATCCAAATTGAAAAATATGTATATTTGATACGTTTAACCAATGAATGATCATATTGGAGCGAAAGCTAGCCCAAACAGCAAAAAAAAATTTTTCATAATTTCATTTAATTTTTTAATAGAATTGCTATGAATATTAATCTCGAAATTTCATTAAAAAATTAAAGACTTCGTGGCGCAATTGGTAGCGCGTCTGACTCCAGATCAGAAGGTTGCGTGTTCAAGTCACGTCGGGGTCAAATTTTTCTTTCTAAAATTGATAAAACGTTAAATTTTTTAGCAATATGATCCAACATAATTCTTGAAACAGCGACTAGAAAAAATTTGTATCATTTAAAAATTTTGAATTAAAATACTTAGAAAGAAATCTGAAAGCATATTTTCTTCGTTTGGATTAAATTTTCGGAGTTTTCCTATTATACGGCACTAAAAATCTCACTCAAATGTTCCGCATACCGTTCGATTTGTCTTTCGTAATATAAATATTTGAAAACTGATTTCAAATATTTATATCACGAAACTATGCCTTCTTGACATCTACAAAATTTCGATTTTTTTATTATTTTGAAGAATAATCAAATTCCTCGACCCTTTTTGCAATTGAAAATGCAATTTTCGAAAATAAACATTTATTCTAAAATTATCAAATATTTTGTTTGCTTTATTTTTTATTTTTTTATCTTAAAAAGACCGATGATTATTTTTGTTCCATTAATTGTTCCATTTAGACATGAACTAACGGATTTGAATAAAAAGACTTTTTTTCAAAAGATTTTAGTTTGACTTTAAAATTTTCTCTTAGCTCTTAGAAGTTATCGTTTCTGTAGCGAAGAGTCTGACTTTGTGTTAAATAAATTTTTATTATTTTTAATGGCGAATAAAAAAAGGAAGGTAGTGATTTACTATTCTTTATAATTCAATCTAGCAATAAAAATTAATTTACTAAATCTAAACATAAATAAGGGTATAAAAATGTTCATTTTAATTGAAAAAAAAATATTTTGTTAAAAAATGCAAAAATTCAAAGTTCCATTTTATATACTTATAATTTTTTTGTTAAGTAATTTTATTTTTATAAAAAATACAATAAAAAACATTTTTTATCAATGGATTTAAGGCTACGATTTACAGTTAACAAATAGTCTTACATGTAATAAATGTTTCAATTGCAAAGGAGGTAATGTAGGTATTTTAGAAGATGTTGTTAGGACACAATGTGAAGAAGATGAAATTTTTTGTACGGTAAAGATTGATTTATAAAAAGTTCTTATTTGTTGAAGTTAATTTTAGTTTTTTAGAGAGACATTGATATTCTGCCAAAAGTTACTCCGAAAGAAAACGATAAAGTTTTTGTAAAACTAGGATGCGCCAGAACTTGCCTAAAAGGCGTATTTTGTTGCAGAAAAGATAATTGCAATACGGCTAGCCAGACATTGATACAAAAAAAATTAGCACAAGCTCAAAAAAATTTTGCTTTATTGAAAATTTAATTTTTAAAAATTTTGTTATTCTAAGTTTTTTTATAAAATAAACTAAGCTTGAATTAAAATCATCTAAAATATTTTTTTCATTTTCCCCAAATCATAAATCATAATTGAAAATTGGTGGTTTTTGAGCCAAAATAATTCAAGTTTTCATTGTACTTAATATATATTTCGTAATCGTCATTTGATTCAGGAATGAAATTTACTGAAACTAATAAAGTTAAAAATTGAATAATTTCAAATTACATATTACCGTATTCCCTTGCTTTGTGATGCAGCACTAAAACCCAAAAATTCGGTTTAAGCGCCTGCGCTTAGTACCATGCTCCCCATGTTATGATTAACCTAAATTTTGAAGCCTGCACTAAAAATGAAGCACTGCAACAAAATCAGTTTTTTGGAAAAGAAGCGGGGTCAATCTTAAGTATAAAAGAGATATATTTGATTTATTTTTTATATTAAATTTAGTTTTTAAAAATTGTCCCGGCATTAAAATTAAAAATAATTTAAGATTTTTTATAATAAAATAAAAAGATT
>NTPY01000708.1:271363-309033 GCA_002922825.1 Brachionus calyciflorus
CTATAACTTTTTTAAGAGTGACTAATATGATAACTTCGCTAATTGAATTTAACAATTATTGTGCATTTTTAAATTTGGCCTATTGAGTAAGAAGAAAAATCTTCTAAAAAGATTAGGAAAAGAGACAATTTATTTGTAGTTAAGGTCAACTAAAATTACATTTTTGATAAATAATTTAACAAATTCATTAAATTAATTCAGAAAAAGCTTTAAACGTGACAATCAACTTTTTTTTTGGCTTAAAAACGATTTTCCCATTGTCAAAAAATGAACGTTCATATAATGACCAGGAACGTTCATTTTGGGAACATGTGAAAGACCAGTATTGTATGATAGAATATTTCAATTGAACAAGAAATAAATCATGATTATTATTTTTACTAAGTTCGATAGTTTTTTAAGTTTAAATTTTAGCTAGATTTATTTTTAGGCCAATTAAATTTAAATTAAAAATTTTTTATCAAAATTGAATAAATCGCAAAATGTTTCAAATGTTACCAAAATTTTTATTTTGATTATTTTATGAAAGAAAACTTTTTACCTTTCTTTTTCTATTTGCACCTAGCAACAAGTATGATTATCACAAAATTAAGCAATAATTTTGATACTACACAACTTTTTTTCTCTCTTTAATCAGAAATCTTTTAACATCCTAAAATATTTTACCAGATAACTATCAAAAGCGAATAGTTTAATTTAAAACATAATGGCTCAAAGTAATTTCATATTTGATCATTTAATATGAATAGAAAATAAAATAAAATTTTTAAATTTAAGCTTTCTATCAAACGATCCCTGAGGCTAATGTAATTTGAAGCATAAAATCAAGAAAAATTTAATTTAATTTTTATTTTTTAAGAATATTAAAACTGTTGATACTCAACCAGTAAGGTATATTGATCCTAATTCTGCAAAATATGTTATCAACACTACTCCTTCATTAGTTCAAAATAATCCAGTTTATGTCACTGTGAGTTATTTATTAGATAACTTAAAAAATACTTAGCGTATTTCTTCATTAATTTACCCAATCCAATTTTGGGAATTTTACTTTTTAATGTCACTAAATGAAAATCTTTCTCGACAAAACCAAATTTTTATAATGGTTAAAAAAATAATCAAAATAAATTACACCAGCAGACTGTTTTTAATATCATAAGAAATTAAGATATTTCTCAAAAATTTTTATTATGGTTTTTAATTTAGTAAAAAAGTGTGTAAATTTTTGAGAGTTCGTGACAGGGTTAAAAATGAGGAAATACGAAGATAAATTTATTTAATTAAAGACTCTTCCAAATAATATAAATTTTATTGAGAATGATACAAACAAAATAGTTAAAATAGTTAAACAAATTGACCCTCAAACAGAAAGGCAAAATTATGTTCAAGTTAGAAATGTTTATGTTTCCGATGATGAACCACAAGATCCAACAATTCTTTATGTAAGTTAAAATAAACGAATGAAAATTTTCTATTTTTAAGTAAGACTTCTAATTTAAGGTAAAAAGAACTCCGATTCCAGCCAATGTAAAGTTTAATTTTTTTATGTTATAAAGATTGATTTTTGATAATTTCTTAACAGATTAGAGCACCAGAAACTGAGCGTATTTATCGAACATACAGATCGGATGATATAGTTTTAGAAGATTCTGAACAAGAAGAAGAATCGATTGTAAAATTAATTTATTAATATTACAGGATTTTACTCTTCAACTAAAAAAAATTAAGGTTCTAATTCGTCGAAATCCAAGTCAAAGAGTGTACGAAGTTAATGATTCATATAAAGATGTAACAGCTCGAGTTGACACGTTTAGATCAAATTACAAGCCCAATGGAGGCGATGTTGAAATTTTTGATGATCAAAGGAAGCCTAAAGCTAAAGCAAAAGTAGATAGTTTTAATAGAAAATACATTCGTCCCGGCGGAGACGTTGAAGTAAAATAAAAAATATGAGTACGAGAATTCCATTTGAAAAAAAAATTAATTTCTGTTAATCTTAATGAAGATATTTGATGAGTCAGTTAATCCTAAAATAGGGCCTAGAATTGAATCTCATAATTATGGATATGTTAGATCTGGTGGTAATGTCGAAATTTTCGATGATAAAACAAGACCACTCGTTAAATCTAAAATTGATAGTTTTAATAAAAATTACATTAGACCTGATGGAGACGTTGAAGTAACTAAAATTTAAATAAAACAAAAATTCAAGTTCCAATATAATTTAGTTATAAAGATTTTTGACGAAAAACCAAAATATAGAACCGGACCAAAAGTTAATACGAGAAATTCTAGTTATTCTAAACATGGAGGAGATGTTGAGGTTTTTTATATAAAATAAAAAATAAAAACTTTTTTAAGCTTTTTTTAATAAAAATTTTGAAAGATTTTCAGTGAGAAAAGAAGTTACTCGACTGGACCAAGGATTGATACAAGAAATAAGAATTATGTCAAAACTGGTGGAGAAGTGCAAGTAGAACTTGTTAAATCTTGTTTTTTATTTTTTATTAAATTTAGCTTAAATATCTTGAAATTTAAGGTTTTTAGTGAAAAACTTGAGTTTAATGCTGCTCCTATAGTTGATACAAGAAACCGTAATTATATCAAAAAAGGCGGCGAAGTGAAAGTAAATTAAAGAGCGAGACCCACAAATAGAGAAATAATTTTCAATTTAAAAAAAAAAGGTTTTTAGCGAGAAATTAGAAGTTAAGGCTAAGCCAAGAGTTGATACCAACAATAAAAAGCCATCCAAAACTTCTAAAGTAAGTCCATCTTAATAGATGTGAAATTAAGCAAAATTATTATTTCTCTTAAATTTAATTAAAATTCTTAACTATGACTTAAATATGATGCATGGAACGATTTAAACGAATCGCACGAATTCGCAGGAATTCGTGGAAATCCTTGCGAATCCATTTTTATTTGCAATTTACCGTCGTCTTTCATGACCTTTAAAGAAAGGTCATGAAATCACCTAATAAATGTCCACAGCTGTAGTTAAAGATTATTTGTTTTTCTAAAATTATTTTATAAAAAAAATAGTTTATAAATAATTCTAAATTACTGAATAGGTCATCCTTTTCTTTTACATAAATCTAAAATTCTTAGCACTTAAGCAAATAGTTAATTACAATCGAAAAACTTACAAATTTTTTTCGTTCAGGAATGAAATACTTAAACTTTTTTTCTGATTCAATGTTTACTTGTTTAAATTGTTTTGTTTTTTTTAAAGAATTCTGATGAAAATAAAAGTCGTAAAACAGCAACAATAGAAACTGAAATTATTGATTTAAGTAATCTTATGAATTTTAAATTAAGAACCCTTTAGAGAAAACTCAGTTAATTTTTTTCATAAATTTTTAGACGCACCAGCTTATAATGAAGAAATAATACAGGTAATACTCTTAAAATTCTATTTTTAAATTTAATTTTAAAAATAAACTACTGTCCACTATTAAAAAAATTTTTGAATGATGAGGTAATGTTTGAAATGGTCATAAATTCTAAATCTTTAATTGAGAAAATATTCTTTTAAAATTAATTCAGTTCTCAAAGCTGGATCAGAAGAGAATATTTTTTGGAATCTTTTAAATTAAAATGAAGTTTCTTGACTGACAAAAATAGTTTAGCAATTTTAAAGACTTAAAATCAAAACCAATAATTAAATTAAAAATTTTAAAGCCAAACTCAGAGAAACTGGTTTCAACAAATGAAGAAGAACAAGTATATGAAATTTTACTAGACGGTCAAGAACAATATGAGCCCACCAGGCACGACGAACAGGTAATTAGGTTATTTTATTTCAAGAGGTGTCTAGTCTAATATTAAAAGACTATTTGAATTTTAAACAAAATATAAATTGTTAAATGGGAATTTTTTTTTTCTAAAAAAACAGAATATCACTTTTGTTAAAAGTTGCTAAGAAACAATTAATTTTTAACTTATTCTTTTCTTTGATTTACCAAAATATACTGATGAAATAATCAAGTTTAAAAAAAAACAACAACATAATTTTATGCTCAATTGACATTAAAGTTTCATTCAATTTTTTTATTTAAAAAACCAATTTTTAGATTCAAGAGTACAGAATTGTAAATTATGAAATTGAACCACAAAAACATTCTAAATTAAGATCGTCATCGCTCGAAGTTAGAATTTTTATAAAATTAAAAAAAATATATATATTAATATATATTTTATTTGAAGAATTTCGAAAGAGTAAGACCAGTTGATCCAAAGCTAAAAACAAATTATGTAGGTTTTATTAGTTTGATTTTATTTTAAAAAATATTAACATGCAATATCGTGCTAAATAAAATTTCTTAATAGGAAATTGTAGAAACTGAAAAATCAAAAAATGACAAAGAAAATAACACAAAAAAAGTAAATTTTAATATCTTGATTTTCAAATCCAATTTATTATAGGTGTTTTTGTTTTTAAGAAATCGAATTCTTTAAATATTTCTGAGAGGGCGATTAAAAAAAATGAGGTAACTTTTGTATTCTTCATATTTAATTTGAAAATAAAAAAAAATTGGTAAAATTTAGCCCAAAATGCAAAATAAAAAGAAATTAGAATTTAATCCCAAAATATTGGAAAATCTAGGAGTATGAGTTTTGATAACTATATGATTGGAAAAATCAAAAATAGCTTTCGTTTTTTAGTTTAAGGAGCCAAATGTAAAAAATGTTAAATCCAAATTATCTACCTGGAACAGTGCTGAATTTTCTAATGCTAATAAGCAAAATAACAGTTATTCAAATAGATATAAAGTAATTTTAATGATAAAAAAAATAGCTATTTGTTTGTAAATTTTTTATTGTTAAAAGACAAGAGATTTACAAATGAGCCCTGATACTAAAGTAAAAAATTGGCTTGTATCGTCGGTCCCAGCAAGTCCGATCTCTTCGCCAGTAAATGAAAACAAAAAATCTAAAGTATTTAGCATTTTAAAAATTTTATTTTGCTTAAATGATTTATTTTAAATTTTTATTTTAATTTTTTTTTTCAAGTTTTATTTATATCAATTAGCTTTTAAATTTTAAATTAAATTTTTTTTGCTGTATAGTCTCTTGAATAATTTTTTTTTCAGGACAAAGAAAATAAGCTTCCACTTATAAAGAAAACAAAAAATTCACAAAGCTCGAGCAATAATGACGAACCATTTAAGCCCAAAGTATTTGATATATTTTTGTTAAAATCTTTTAAAATTCTTATTGAAGCTTATTTTTTAGAAATCTAACGGAGAACGTTATAAACCAGGTACAAAATATGATGCATGGAATCAACATGATTCGAATTATATTGAAAATAGAGTTTATGATAAAAATTCCAAATTGCCTCAATTGACCCATAAGCAAATGTACGATATGGTAAATACTCTAACAAATCGCAAGCCTGTTCGAATAGCTGAAACTGATGATATATTCGACGTTAAATTTAAAGATAAAAAAAATATGAAAAATTTTGAAAATGAAGATATGCCGCATAATCAAGCTAAAAATTTACAAAATAATGATGTAATTTTAAAATGCAAAGAACTAAATCTTATTTAACTAAGAATATTTTTTTAAGGATGTGAAAAAGACTCAACAAATTTAATCTTATTAGAAATCAATAAAATAAGGGCTTTAAGATTTTTTTTCAATAATAAATTATTTTAAACATTCGTAAATTTTGAAATAATTTTAAACCAGTAAAATGGTTTTAAAAGAATTTGAAATATTTAAATTTGAATTTTTTAATTATTTTCAATTAGTGATGGTCAAAAACTTATTTTGATTATTTAAGTTGACTAACATTAGAGATAAGTAGACTTGCATATACCAGTTTATCGTAAGTTAATCGACTTATTTCCAAAAAAAATATTAATGATTCAGTCAAATTCAAACAAAAATTAAATTTAACTGAATTAATTGTTCGTATCATTATTATTTAACAAATAATTGATAAAATAATGATTGAATTATAATTAAAGAGCTTAGGGATTATTAGAAAAGACTTGACTTATTACCGTATTACCTCAAATAGAAGGTCAGGCCGGTTTTTTTTCATGTTCTTTTAATCGAAAATTTTAAGATGAGATATTATGACTCGAATAAGCAAAAAAAAAGAACAAAAAAGAAAACAAAGCCTTGTATTCGAAGCATTTGATGAAAATCTGTTTCATTTAAACTCTATTTTTCAAAATTGTCTAGTATTTGAATCATTTTTTTCTTTTATTTTTACTCGAATAAGACATGATTTTTGCCTCAAATACAAGATCCGCTCTTCTATTTGCAGGGCCTTCTATTTGAGGTAATACGGTAGGTCTGAAAAATCGGCGAATTTCGTCCATTTTTAATTTATGAATAGACGATTTATGATTAGAGAAACCTTAAATCTAAAAAGATATCAATATCCCACTAAATCACTTTCATTTAAATAAGCAATTGGTAATATTTAGAAGCGACATAAGATTCTAATTTATATTTAGTTATATTAATTATTTAATTAAAATGACAACATGAAAAATTAGGTATTAAAGATTGATTTAAATTTAAATTTTTTTTCCGAAAAATATTGCCAAATTATAAGTTCATTTTTTTTAGATATTTTGAAAACGAAAAATGATAAATCGCCAAGTAACAGATGTTAAAAATATACCAAACTTTACACCACAAGCATCATTAATATTCACTCCACAAACACAACCAATGTTAAATGTATCCAATCTTAAGCAACAACCTTTAATTACTGCTTTAAATCCACAGCTATCACAAATGCAACCCGTGTATATTATAGCTAATAACCCTGGTGTTCCCTTATATAATCCTTTGATGTATCCACTTAATCCGGCAATGCAATTCAATTCTGCACCGTTACAATATATTTTTTATCCTCAAACGTTTCGTCAAAATACAAATCAAATTCAAATTCACCCTAATTTAGTACCGAGCCTTAAACAAATCGAGCCAGTCGAAAAGGCTGATGCTAAGCCAACTTCAGCTTTAAAGTCTTCTTCACAGCCTCCACCACCAGAGAGACCAAAAACAAAAGAAATTACTTTATTATATAGATATCAAAAGCCAATTACAGTTGACGGTTTAAAACATCCAAATGACAAATATAAAAATTTAATTTATAAGCCTAAATTTATTACTTCTAGAAATATAGAGCCACTAACAGAAGAATTAGTTCCGAAATTAGACGAAAGTGCTATGACGCCGATTATTGATGTTAAGTCAAGACTCAATTTTACACCCGTGTCGACTCAGAGACCAAAGCTAGTTGGAGATTTAAAATTACCTGTTGAAAAACAGGAGCCTGAAAAAGTCTCAACAACTAGGCTACCTGTTCTCGTCGAGGATCTAAAATTACCGATTGAAAAATCAACTCCTGAACCAGAATCTAAACCTGAACCTGAACCTGAACCTGTACCGCAACCACAGCCAATAAAAGAAATTCCTAAGTTTTTGACTTCAAGTAAAATATCTTTATCATATAATGGTAAATTTCATTATCCACCAGAAATTGATTTCAATGATGCAACAGATTTTAAAGATAATTTTAAGTATGAACGTCTAGATGATTTTAATAATTATAGACCTAAAAGTACAATTGTAAGTTTTTTATCAAATTTTCAATCTAAAATTCAACCAATTTTCTTAAAAGTTGTCATAATTTTTAGCGTTTTAGTATAATAACACATTATTCTAAACTAAACATCATTAAATTATTCGTTTTGGGTTGTAAATTAAACAGGGGATTTACCATAGTAATCTATACAGGAATAAATTCGAATTTTCTAATTTAAATCTAATATTTGACTTCTAATAAAGTGTAAATAAATATATTTACCTATTGAAAAGGCAAGTTTTCAAAAAGAAGAGGCATTCGAGAGTCAAAAACAAATTCAAAAAAGAAAGATTTTAACCGCTATTTTTAGCTCTTTTGTAATGAAATTTTTTTTTGACTCTTTTAGGCTCCGTTTTTTTGAAAACTTGCCAAAAGAATATTTATATATAAAATCTGGAAAATTATTCTAAGGAATTTCGGAACTTTGATTAACATTGTCTATTTAAAGGTAAATGTCTTAGTTGAAAAAGACACTTTTGAATTAGCAAAAATTTTATTTAATCCAAATGTTATAGTTGAATTTAATCAACTGATTGAAACCCAAAATTTGAGTAATGAAAAAACTTCACGGCCAAAAAGTTCAAGAGTAAGTTTTTAAAACGTCTATGAAATTTTCGAATACTATAAAGAATTATTTTTTTCACTAAGATTAAAGAAAATGAAGAAAAAAAACCTAAATTAAACAAAGTTTTAAAAAATGTTCAAGAAATACACGAAAACTATAAAATGGAACAATCAAGTTTAAATGACAACTTGCGAGTACCATCAAGACAAAGTATCAAAACAACTAAGCATAATGAAAATAATCAAGTCAATAAACGTGCTTTAAGCAATGCTTTTCAAGTTAATGAAAATGTTCAAAATCACGAGATAAAAATAGAAGATAACCTACGCGTTAAAAGTCCAGAAAAGGTTCGAATTTTTATTATGTTTTCTAAAAATAAACATTTTTTTAAGTTATAATTTACAATCCAATCAAGGCTACTGTAAAAGAATCAAATTTTTTAAAAGTAAAAAATAGAGCTAAAAATTTCGTAGTAGCTTACAATGAAAGTTTTAAATTAGTTGAAGTAAAGCAGGAACCTTTATTAATTAGGGAAAAAAGCTTAAATGTAAGTAAATAATAAGGTAGATTTAAATAAATGCTTTCAAAGTTTTTATCAAAAATTTTAAGCCTACGAGTAAAGTAGTCGATAAAATAAAAGTTAAAAAACGAGTTTTTTTTATTTCAAAAGAAATTTACGAAAATATAAAATTTGAATCCTTAAATCCTTTGAACAATTTAGATGATCAGAATATTGATAAATTAAAGATGGTATTCTTTTTTAAATCTATAACCTTTTTTTTATGTGTTAATACAAAATAAATCTAATTAACCTCAAATCCTTATCCTATTCGTAACTTGTTTTAAAAAATTAAAACTTTATCTCTGTTTTTGACAAAACTTGCTTTTTTTTTAAACTAAGCATTGCACTATTGATTCTTTCTTAAAAGTAAACTTGGTCTTTTTCTAATTTTTTTAAATTTTAAATTTTAGTGAATGACAAGGGAGTATTATTTTTCAACTATTCCTTTATTTGAGACTTAACACAAGTACATCTATAGCATAGTTTTTTTTCCATTATCTTTTGTTTAATCATACATTTTAAATCATCGTGTTTCTTCATTTAAATCTTAACAATTATCTTGTGTTTGAACGTTTTATTTTTTGATGTAAATAGACACATGTAATCCTGTTACCCTTATATACCTTTTGCATTCCACTAACAGTTTGAATTCTTATTTTTTTTAAAATAAACTTAAATTTTATAACTTAAGAAAATAAAATATAAAGTTGTTGATCCAAACGAGACCACAAAATTTTTGACTAGGCATGTGCTACTCAACGCTAATCAAATCTATTTGAATAATAATAATATTGAATTTAACCAAATTTCTGATGATCTTTCTTTAAATAAAATGCCTTCTCAAAAAAAGGTAAGTTAGAAAAAACGTCTAAATAAAAAGTTTTATTTTTAAAGATAAAACTACCAAGCTAGAATTCGTGTTTATTATAAACAATAAATTTATAAAGTATTATTTAACTTTTAAAATAAAAGTTATCGATTTCAATTCATACTGAAACCGAGCAATTAAAAAATCAGGCTTTTTCAAATGCTTTACAGATCATGGAAAATATTGAGACCAATGAAGCCAAAAATGAGCCCGGTCTTGTTAGAGATAAAAGCCAAATCGTAATTACGGTTTTATTCTAATATAATTTAAGAATATAAATTTAATTGAGTTTAAAACCAAAATAGGTTAGAAATTTAAAATCTATAAGCTTTATCATGATTTTTTATTTATTGTTTTAATTATTTTTCTTTTATACTCGAGGTTTTTATTCCTTAAACTCTGATATTAAACGACTATATCCCAAAAAATAAACATTTTAAATTCAAAAACCTAAAAATTAACATTTAAAGTCTCCAAGGTCTCATTTTTTTTAAAAATTGATTTTTTTAAAATTAAGATTCCAAATTTTATACAAGTTCAATTTTTATCAGTTTTGATTTTAAATAGTTTGCCTAGTTTAAATCCCTTACAGTAGTATTTCAAACAATGCACTTTTATACATTTTTATGATGTAATATCAAGAGAATTTGAGCTCAAATTAAGTGTATTAATTCATATGCAGTTTTTTTAATTTTAGTAAAAAAAAATAGAATCCAATAAATTGACATAAGAAGAGTTGTGTTATGAGCTTAACCGAATTGAATCCATAAAAAGACGATTGGTTCGAATTCAAATATCTTTTCATTTCTTATAAAAAATTTAAATATGTGATTGGCTTCAATCAAAGACAATAAATGAATTTTAAATATAAGGAAACGATTCCAAGTTTTCAAGATCGTCCCCTCATAGTACTTCATTTGTAACTTTGTCTCTAACTTTTTCGTAGAGTTTAAAAATTGGACATTAAAAAAAAAGATCCGAGTTTCCCTGGGTCCGAATCTGCTAACTCTATAGCATCTAAAAATACATTGTTATGTATTACTACTTCTTAAGTTCGAAATGCTGCGAAAATGGAGTGTCTTTTCATGAATCAATCTCTAGTTTAGACTGATTCATCTGAACTTCTTTTTTATTTTATTTTTAACCATCTTAGATTTGAGCTCTGCTAAACAACAACTTAATCAGGAACTTCATAAGTCTACCTGATTTTTCAACACTTTGAAACTAGCTGTGTTACTCTACCTCAGAGCAAATCTTTAGCTCATTTTCTCGTTAAAAATGTGGAATTCATTTCCAAAGGAACTATTCTAAGTTCTAATTGTGTGCACCAATTGAACTACGCTTTGTCTCCTCCTTATCTCCTTATCACAGTTTTTTAAGATAATTATCAGTGAAATTCAATACAATTACATTACTCAAGACTTGTTCGAAAATAAAATATCGATCGAATATTTATCAAATTCAATGTTGTGTATAAATTAAAGCGTTAAAATTTAAGACTGTTTATTATTCGAAGTGTTTTTTATTAGAAGCATGTTGAGTATTAGGAATTGAGAAATAAAACTCTAAAAATTGAGACCTTTAAAAACTAAAATGTTAAATTTTTAGTGTTCATTTTTAAGATGTTATTGGACGCCTCGAATTAAACGTTAGTTATTTTAAATTTTAAAAATTATTCTGATTGAATTTAAATTTTTATTTTTAAATAGTCTAATTTTATCACTTAAGTAATTCTCTTTAATTATTTAAATTAAGATTAAATCCAATATTGAAACTAAAACTAATGATGCTAAAAATAGAATTGAATTTAATTCAAAAGAAATGAACGAACATCATTTCTTTGAAGATCCAATTGAAAATAGCGAGTTAATACGCGAAAAAAGCATACTGGTATGATAACTAAGATTTTCTCTAGCAATTTAATGCTTTTTTTTTCTTTCAAAACACATTAATCACCTTTTGGCTCATTATTTTGCTTAAAAGAACTTTGAAAAAAAAATTCATTTTTTAAAAATATTTTTTTACTCAAAATTTTAATCAAAACAAGTCATACAAGTTACCTAATCAATAAATTTCACTATTTTTTTCATCAAATCAACAACACAATTTTTTAAATTTTTACATGTCATGCCAAAAAAATACCCCTATTTGATTGACATTAAAATTTGCTTAATTAATCTTTTCTCTAATTTTTTTTCGATTTTAGGCTACGGAAAGAGTTCATAGTGCTAATTTTAATAAGAATTTAAATGAAAAAGTCTTATATGAATCACATCAAATAATGGAAAATGTCAAAAGCGAAGATATACTCATTGAAAATTCGAATTTGAGACCGCAAAGCACTCGCGTAAGGATCTTAAAAATTGGACGTTAGAAAAATTAGGAGTTAAAATTACATATTAAAAGTTTAAAAAAGATAATTGAAAGGACAACCAACGAATATCCAAAAGACTAAATATTCAACAAAATTTAGAATTTAATTATTCCTTGTAAATGATCCTTTAAGAAAAGCTTGTATGTGGTCGCGGTCACCAACATTAACAATTTCTAATTTTATTTCAAAACGTCCAAAATAACACATTATAAGAAAATTTAAAAAATTAAATTCGAATTTTTTAAAGTTAGATTTACAAGAAGAAAAAGAAAATTTTGAAGATCAAAGTAATGAAAAATTTATCAGCCAGATACCAATCAGAACTGATGTCGAAAATGATGAAGTAGATGATGCTGAAGACGAAGTTAATATTGAACAATATGAGAGAGTTATAAAGCAGATGTCACCTCAAAAGAAACATGATCATCATTTTCATTTTCATGGCGGAAATAGAATATGCTGTAGTGCTCATCGTAAACATGATCCATATTATCACATAGAATCTAAAATAAAGTCTTTCGAAAATTTTGGATATTATCCGCATCATTCAAATTTAAATGTAAGTTTACAATCATTTTAGATTTGTTAAAATTTAAAGAAAATTAAATTTTTAAAATATGCTAGATACTTTCGGAAAGAACCAATTATAAAAAGAAATTTAAAAATCAAACTAGTTTTAAAAATAATGAAGAAACATTAGATAAAAAAACGACTAATAAAAATATTTTACTTCCTCCAATCAACGATAACAAAGTAAAATAACAGGCTTATCGATTAAATTATTTAGTATTTCATTTTGCTGTTTATACTGCTTGTTCAACAAATTTAAACTTAGGAATATCAAGCTTTTTTATCAGCACGTAGATTTTTTATTTTTATCTTCTGATTTATTCAGCTGAACAACCCGTAAAAAGCTGAAATAAATTAATGTAAATGTTTCAAGCTGCTTAAGATAAAACTTTAAATTGTCAAAGCAATCTTAAAATAGTTTAAGTAAATGTTCCTAAATAAAAAATTACCTATATGAATCTCGATATTATATTTGTTTTCTCAAGGCTGTAAAAGTTTAATTGAATTGAATCAGATGATAAAAATTTTAAATTTTGTACATTGTATATTAGTAGTTGTAATTTCTTAAGAAAATAGAGAAATAATTTCTAAAAAACAACCCGCACTTTAAATGTATAGTTGCTTTTACACTAATGTTCACGCTTATTTTTCTGTATACGGTTTAATTGAAAAGCATTCAAAATCAGTGGATATTTAAAACATTGGTTTAATAATATAAAATGCTTAGCTTAAATCGATTACTGAAAAATCAAAATGCTTATTAAATGCATGTTGATAAAAGATCTTAAGCTAAAAAAAAATTTTTTAAGACGGTTCAATTTGATGGATATAGAAATTTGGTAAAATATCCAGATGGAACAATAAGAGTGAATTTTATTTTATTTTTTAATAATAAAACCTTACACATGAAACATTTGATAAACTTTAAATGAAAGATTTTTTCTCAAAATTTGCAATGGACTGAATCTAGTAAAATTGGACAAATAAGTTTTGAAAATATAGACTACAAAAATCATCAAAATAATTTTGAGGTAAAAAAAAGAGTTTATATATTTCTAGATTTCACTACTTAAAATAGCCACACATAAAAAAAACTTAGTAGTTAGTAGTTTTAGATTGTAAGGTGATCACTTTTTAGTTATTTAAATAGCTTTGAATTTAATATCAATTAAAATTTCAAATAAATAGGTTTTTAGTGAAAGATTAAACTGGCGCGCAGAATCAAAAATTTCGAAAATATTTTATGAAAATATTCGATTTACACCACGAAAATTCCAAGCTAAAGTATTCATTATTAATCATAAATTTGACAATTTTTTAATAAAACTCAATTGTTTAATCAAAAAAAAAATAGATATTTTCCCAAAAATTAGATTGGAAATCTGAATCAAGGATAAAGATATTTTTGAACAAAAACTCTGAATATAAAAAAATCCGAAACTCTAATAAGAAAAAAGTCTTTTGTAAATTAATCTCGAATTGAAAGTTAAATTTTAAATCGTTTTTTTTTTTAATTTAGATTTTTTCTGAAAAACTCAACTGGAACAAAGAGTCAAAAATAAAAGCTATCTCGGATCTCGATTTATCTCAATTAAATACTCAACGTTCAAGTCAACTTTTAATCGTAAACTTTAGATTATTTAACATGTTTAAAATTATAATTGTATATTTTAATGAAGTTTCACGAGCTTCCTAAATGGAAAGATTTAGTTGATTCCAAAGTCAAATCATTTGAGAATTTTCATTATAGACCTTCAGAGAGTAGATTAAAGGTGAACTTAAATTTTAATTTATCATTTAAATTCTATAAACTAATAATTCTAATCTTTGAAGATTTATGACGAAAAAATTAGATGGAATTCTGAATCACGTTTGAAGCCATTATTAATTTCCCAACATGATTTTTCATCTAAATCACAGTCTAAATTTTATACGCATCGAGATTTAATTCAACATCGTCCTGATTGGTTTCCAGGTGATAAGCAAGAAACTTTTAATGCATACTATAGAACCAATTTTAACGAGAATTTCAGACCGGTTATTAATGAAAAAACAAATTGGAATGTTCAGTCTAGACTAAAAGCCATCTCTTGGGAGAATTTTAATTACAATTCTCAAAATAAAAAAAAGAAGCAATCAGATTTAAAAAATAAAATTAAACCAATACCAGAAAAGAAAACGATTGAAAGTCAAAAAGTATGTTATTTAATATTTTTCATAAATGTTTCTTTATTAGCAATCTTATAGCGAAAATAAATCACATTTTTATAAACGTCAATTAATTACATTAAATTACGTAAATGTAAATTGAGATTTTTTATTTTAGAGCTCAAAGAAAAAAATTGACTTGGCAGAAATTTGGAGTAAGGAATACAATAGAATAAAACAAGAAAATAAACAGAAACGCAATCAACTTATAAAGGTATTTCATAACAATTTAAAAAACTCGAAATTATTAAAACAAAAAATTTATACTTGTTTTATTTTAAATTCAGCAATCATCAAAAACCCCTCGTATAACAAATATGGAAACACCAGATCTAAACAAAATATCAAGTAGACAGAGCTTTTCCAAATATAAAGAATTACCACCGATCAAGTCTGGTAAAGAGAACAATTTTAATCAACAATTAAATTTAGAACAGCGAATAGATACCCCATGGAATTTGAATTCTTCAAGTCAAAGATCTTTTTCAAGAATGTTTAATCCTGAGTTAAATAATCAAAGTCAAGTAAGCTTTAACTAAAATCCTAAAATATAGAAAATTATTTTTAAAAAACTTAATTAAAAAAGAAACGACTCAAATACGATTCCGAATTGAAACGAAGATCAGTTGATCAAATACATCATAATTCCACTTTGAGCCAGTATCAAGACGAGGAGAGAAATCAAAGCCAATTCGGCACTGAGCTTATAAATGATTTAAGACTTCCAAGGATCACTTCGCCCAATAGAAAATCAACTCCAGATACATCGCGATTAATTAGTAACTTACAAACACCATCTGGATTGAATACGACTTTTGATCAGCAATCAGTAATTCAGGAACGACAAATTAAAAAACGTTCAAAACAGAGTAAAGAGTCCATCTCCTCTAGAGGTAAAGAGTCAAGATTAAGTAAGCAGCATGAGCCGCAATTAGATGGTTTTCAATTAAGTGGTTCCACTTTGAAAATTGATGGAAATGCAAAGGTTCGACCTTTAGCTAACATGAGTTATAAAAATGCAGAAGACAAGGCTAAAGTAATTTACTCAATTTAATTAACAATGAAAGCAAAAAATAATTTTAAATATTATAATTTCAGATAAGAGCAACAAGTCGTCTATATTCAAGCTTAATGACACCTAGAAGCTACTACAGTAATGATACCGCCATGAACTATTTAAACTAAAATTCGATATAAAATTTTTTTATTTTTGTTTTGTACATCTATTTAATAAAATAGTTTAACTTTTAAATTTTTTTTTTTAAATTGTGATTTAAGAGCTATCGACAAACACTAGTTTTTTGATTAACGTACTCAACTTTTCCGGCCCTCGCTAATTCGGAAACCTCGTTTTTCCAGCATGATTCCCAATTAAATTTAGTACAATATAATTTAAACTCGATAATCCGGCATTTTTGATAAACCGGCATAAAAACACTACATCAATCGAGCCGGATTAACGAGGTTCGACTGTATATAGACCGTACTCGAACCGTACTAAAAAAAAAATTTTGCAAAAAAATTTTTTTTTTTTACGGTTCGGTTCGGTACGGGTACGGTCCGGCGTTAATTCGATAGAAAAGCTGTATTAAAAATAAAAGACTAGTAGATTAATAGAATAGAAAAAGCTGAGTAATTAATATATAGATTTAAATAATTTTTCGAGAGTCGTAACGAACATATTGAACACTGAATGAGACGGACTTCTAAAAGGGTCTATCTTACCCACAAATTTTTTTAATTGGCAAACTTAAACTTAAAAAAAAAGAACTCTCCTTTTATCTAAAATTAAAAAATCACGCGACTATAGTCTCTTAAAATTTTTTAAGCAAATTTAAAAAATAGTTTGGACTTTTTAGTAACAGCTTAGTTATAGACTATTTCGCTTTGAATTTTAGGGGCTTGTTCATGAAAATAATTAATTTTAAAACTGAATAAATGATTTTTTATTTAAAATCTAAAATTTACACAAATCTATTTCCCTGAATAGTCAATTTTTATAAAAAAAAAATAATTCAATAATATTTTAATAATAATTCATTTGAATTACCATGTGGGAGTTTGAGGCTCTACTTCATCATCACCACTAGCTGCGTCACCCATATAACTTTCCTCTTCTGTTTCATCATAATCTTGTTCATCCTCAACTTGTTCAACATTTGATCTTTGCTCAATGGCTAACCAGTCTTGACTTTGTTCTTTTAATTGCATTTTTTCTTGTTCAATTTCTTCTTCCAGAAAAGCTAATTCAGCTTCTTCATTCTTTGGACAATCAGCCGTAAACCATAATGGATTACATACAGGTGGTAATAAAGATGCCCATAAAGGTGTAATTGAGCTATTCATTTTTTTTTATTTTTTTGAAATTTCAAATTTTTTTATTTTTAAATGAAATAAAATATTATAAATTAGTAAAATTATGATTATTAAATATGCAAAATGGATTATTTCAATCTTGAAACTTCTAGCGAGGAAGAACAACAAGATGAAAAAATTTCACAAGAAGAATCAGATAAAAAATCTCAAAAATGGGATTGGCAAAATCCAGAAAATTTCAATTTATACTTTTCATTTGAAAAAAAAGAGAATTTTAAGCGAAACTTGCTAGCATCTGTTGAAGAAATAGTGGAAACTCAATCGGATAAAAGATTCCGAAATGATTTAACGATTGAAAAATCTAATACCAAAAATTTAATATACACTCTTCATGGTCATAAATCAAGTGTTTGTCGAATTAATTGGTCAAAAAAACCTTTAAATAACGATCGCCTTATATCCTGTTCATATGACTCGAATGTCATTTTATGGGACTTGAAAAAAAATACTACTAAAAAATTTACTCATCACTCGAAATTCGTCAGAAATGCAATTTTTTCAATTGATGAATTAAATTTTATTTCAGTAAGTTATGATCAAACAAGTTGTTTTACTGATTTAGAAACTGGGAAAGTGGTTAACAAAATAGGCCATGATGACATTTTTTCATCTGTATGTGCACATCCAAACCATGAAAAATTAATTCTATTAGGATCTAAAAATGAAATTTTATTATGGGACTTGAGGGATTCGAAAGTTTCTAGAAAATATAAAGCTAAATCTTACATTGGCTTAATTCAAGATATATTATTTATAAATGAAACAGAATTTGTGACTATTGGTGACGTGATTTCTAAAGACTCAGCCGAATATTCAATAATAGCATGGGATTTTGAGAGTACAGCAATTATTTCCAATCAAATATTTCATGAGAAATATATTTGTACAACTTTGAAAAAGCATCCATTTAATTCAATATTCTATGCACAAACCCATGGTGATTATATAGCTGAATTCTCATCTCGTAAGCCCTACAAAATGAACAGAAATAGGCGTTTTGAATCAGCAGGTCATTCAGTTAAAGGATATTCAATCGGTTTTGATATAAATTCGAGCGGATCATTAATAGCTTCAGGAAGTATTGATGGAAATGTTTACATTTTTAATTCTAGTTCAAGTAAATTAGTCAAAAAAATTGAACTATGTGATAAAGAAGTCACAAAATCTCAAGCTTTTGACGTAAAATTTAAAAATCTTAATATTAATAATAATCAGAATGAGAGTTTGGCAGTCTCTTATTCAAATGGTCTAATCAAAATATTTAATTTGTAGTTTTTTATAAATAGATAGCATATTGTATAAATAAAATATAAAAACAATTGTTTTTAATTCTCATTCTAAAGGCTTATAATTCTTATAAATTTAAAATCAAGACTTCATAAAATGCTCATGACTGGATCGTTCAAATTTTTGATTTTTGCAACGAAATAACTAAATTGATGACCAAAATTTCTTTTTTTTCTCGTTTCCCTATAAAAAGTCTTATCTACTGGGCTTTTAGGCGCGGTAGCTCATACTTCTCTAACTTTTTCTCTAAATTTTTTTTTCTTCACGATTTTGTTGTGGAACATAATACTTTTGCAATATTCCAAATTTACTAAATTTTTTAAACTGCACTGAATGTTCTGTGTTCTGTATTTTGTATTATCTTAAAAACCTTATTCCTATCTAATATACTCATCATTTATTTATACATCATTTAGTATTCCGAGTATGTCCATTATAAAGTCTCCATCCTGATTTAAATTGATTATTTCTTTGACTATATCATTTTTATAAGAATTGCTTAAAAGTCTTTCGAAGAACTCAATTCTTATTCTTTTTAGTCTATTTATTGTACTAGCAAGATTTATAATTAATCTAAATTTACTCATTTCGCATCTCTTTGAGATATCAAAAATTGATCTTATAATTTTGTTTCCAAAGCGGGTAATAACATTAATAATTTTGGTGTTTATCTCGATATTCTCTAGTCCATACTGGCATAATAACGGGTGAACCATAATGCTCTGCACAAAATTTGACCTCAAAAAAATATATGATTGGAATATGGGGAATAAATGAAATTTTATATGTCTTTTTTAAGTGTCCTTTAAGAAAAGATGAATTTAAATTTTCTGCGGATTGATTTAAAAAACTATTTGAAATTATTTGATTTAAAAAACTAAGTACTAATATTGAATTTGACTCAAGCCGTACCCCAACTTCGAGCGAAAATCTATAATTCTTATTGATTTATTTTTTTTAATAATTTTTTCACGCTTTTAACAAATTCGACATTTATCCGAATATTTTAATGAATAAAAAAATAGGTTCGATTAATTTTTAAAATTAAACAACAGCCTTATAGATTGATACCTGTTTTTTGAAAAAAAAATATTACATTTTTTAAGATTTTTTTAGTTTCGATTAATTTATTACAATCTGACATTTCAAAATTTTAAATTTTTTTTTGGGACTTCTTAGCTAAAGATCTTATAGGATAAATAAATTAAAAAAAATAAGCTTTAAAAATTGTTGGTAAATTTTTTATTTTAAGTTGACATTAAATATTTATAAACCCAAATGTTTTCAAAATATAATCTTTTTATTTTGTTTTAATCAATTATTCGCTTTTAATTATTTGACGAACTTAATGATGACCTTCGTGTAATTTTTCCAAATAATCATCTTCAGTTTCGTAACCTTCTGGTAGAGCATTGTAGTATTCATTGTGGAACAATGAGTGGTTACCATCTCCCCATGGGAATTTCTTTTAGTTAAATAATTGAAATGAAAATTTTACAAATTCAAAAAATATTTAAAAAAAACCTTGGCACGTTTTCTCATGTGTTGGTATGGATGAAAATCAGCTCTCTTTGGGTGATGTTCTTCCAAAAAGGTAACGTTAAAATTGATAGCCAACAAAGCTGGAATACCAGCAAAAATGAAAATGTTTCTCCATAATTTAATAGCTATCAATTAATAGATTAAAAAAATAAATATTTTTATATATGTTCTTTATTTTGCAAATTAATTTCTTACAGCCAACATGTTCTGGAGTTGGGACTTTTTTTGGAGTTTTTGGTAAATCCCTGACCAAGTATGAAAAACCTCTTGATTGGGCGAATAGATAAGCTTTTGTCAAAGCACTTTTGGTAAATAAGACCATTTTTAATCTAAATAAAACACAATAAATAATTTTTTTTATTAAGATTTAGCTTTTTAGAATTTTTTATGTGTGTGTTGCAATACGCTTTGAGTTTTTTTTTAATTATTATAAAAATATATATATATGAAAATAGCGTCGACTCCTATAATTATTTGCATGCATTTTAGATTGCAAATTTTATGTATTCTTTTCAAAGGTTTAAAAAAATTGCAATAAAATTCAATCTTTTTAATGCTTTTTGACTGTTTTGTAAAAAAATATACTAATTGAGATTATCTCTATAGATGCCCAAGACATATTAAGTTACTATAATAATGTTTTTAACTCTTAAAAAGATATTTTTCATAAAATATTGAATTTTAAATAAATTTTAAGCCGTTACAACAAGCTGCTGCTCAAGTTGTCTTAAGTTTTCAATCAAATTAACTCCCGAAGAATTATAAAAAGTGAAAAAAGAAAAATTTAATGAATAAATATCTTGAAAAAAATTGAAAATTATTTTATAGTGGCCCTTCCTTAAAATGTGAACTTGACTTTTTGTGAACTGCTGAACTGCCACTTTCGTGAACCTTAGATCACATAATATTTTTTAAAAAAAACTTTGCGAAAATTCGATACATTATGAAAAAAAAATAAGAGAGATTTAAAAAATATTAATTTGTTTATTGACTAAATTTATTTTCTTTAATTTTGGACCCCTTTTCCTGCACTTTATCACCGTCGACACTAAGCATTTCCGTTTCATATTTATTTTTCCATCATTAAAGATTCAAATTTAATAAAATTTGTTAAATTTCGAATTAATTCCTATTTAAATTTTTTGTAAAGTGATAAATGGAACATTTATTTCCGAAAATATGAAAATTAACCGAGAGTATAAACAAAAATATAAAAAAAAATTGAATTGATATTTATTGATTTATTTATTTTTTAAAAAATGCACCACTAATGCTGCATTTAATCCGAAAGATTTTAACTTTAGATGTCAAAAAATATAAAAATTTCGAAAAATTTTCGAGGGTAAACGACATTTGCGTTGTACAAAACGTTAATGCAGCACCCAAATACGAATTTTTGGATTTTTGTGCAATGTAACATGCTTCGGCAATTTAAAAAATCAATAAAAATATTAGGACTGTAAAATGTTAAGTTTATTTTGAACTGAAAAAAAAGTCTGGGTTTATGGATTTGAAATCTCTTAAAAACAAGGTTATTAAAGCAACTTTAAAAAGTACTCAACACCAGTAAATTAAATCCTTATAACATAAGATAAAAAAAATTTTCTCTTTATTGCTGAGAGTAGCACAAATTGTAATAATTTAAATTTTAGAAATATTTTATTTCTTTAAAAATGATACTGAAATGAAATGAGTGATTAGAAATGAACTTTACATATCATAAAATTTTAAGTTTTAAGAGGTTTAAGATACTTCCCCTCATTGAGCAAATTAAATCAGTAATTACATAAATTAAAAAAAAGTGCCGAAACTCGGGATCGAACCAAGGACCTTTAGATCTTCAGTCTAACGCTCTCCCAACTGAGCTATTTCGGCTCTATATAAGCACTCCAATATTTACAATATTTAAAACAGAATTATAAAAATTTTTTAGTTTATTTCAATATTTAAAAAAATATCTTCTTATTAGCCGATTCGATAGTTATTTGAATGTTCTACGCTTATAATTGTAAAGTAATTATTTGTTATTGTTAGGTGATTAGAATAATATCAGGAAAAATTTAATTGTAAATTTTTTTATTACTAATAAACGTATTAAATAAAAAAATTAAAGTTAAATTAAAGTATCGGAATAAAAATGGCACTTTAAAACAGTTAAACAATAAGGAAATTAAAAAAAATAGAATAAAGAACCCATAAGAATAAAATTTAAGTTAACGAAAAAATATCGTAAATTTTTTTGTTTTATAGTTGTAGTTTTTTTCCATAAAAGATGTAAACATTTGCATTTTTTACTAAAGCTGCCATAAATTGTTTGATTTTACATTCTAAATAACAAATCTGACCTGAACAACATTTACGGAAAATTTGATTTTTTTAGTAAAATTTTTTCAATTGAGCCTCAGATCGATTTCTTGAAAAAAATAATATATTTTTACCTTATTTAATAAAATTTTTTTTAGAAATTTAACTTACTTTAAAAAGAAATAGAGCATAAAAACTACACTTTGAGCTACAATTATCATTAAAAAATAAAATGTTGAGAGGCATGAAGTATTTTCTGGACACTTTGGCTGATTCTTTTTTTTTCAAAAGAAGTTTATAAAAAATAGCAATTTTAATATAAAAAAAATTAAAGACATACTCTGTTCAGCATATTTGCCATTTCAAATTTAAAATTTTTAACTCCATCACTAATTTGTTGAATAACAGCTGGATCAATATTATTATGTAAGGCTTGAGCTTGACTAGCTATTGGATTTGGTTGTTGATTTCTTGTTGAATCATGAATAAAACTAGTTTTTCGTTGAACATCTGAAACAGATGCACTTGAGAAATTAAAATTAATAATTTTATTTGTTTTGTATTTAGATTTAAATCTTGAGCTTACTAAACATCTCGAATTGTTCTAACTAATTCGCCTTGTTGATTCATCAAGTTGTTTACTTCATCCCTTCTAATGGTATCAATATGTAGCTGCCCATTACCTTGAACTTGTGGTTGTTGGTTTTGTTGAGCAGCTAGTAAAGAAACTATTCTTTCTTGTCTACCGAGAACTTCAGCTATTTTACTATCCAAAGAACGTACTGATTGTTGAATTAAATTCTGAATATCTAAAATATTTCTAAATTGTCTGTCACTCTCAGATTCAAACTAAATAAATTTTATTAAAAATTAAAATTTTTAAACAAATAAACCTAAGGCTTTAACTTACAACTTTTTTCTCATCGATCTCTTCTTGTTTTTCTGGATGCTCTTTTTTAAACCTTTGAAATAAATTTTAGTGAAAATTCTAAAATAATTTTTGTATTCCGACCCATTTATTACTTTTCTTTCTCAGCTTCTAATTGTCTCATGAATTCTTCGTATTCTTTGTCATATTTCTTTTGTTCTTCAGTTGATGGAGTGGCTTCTGGTGCTGCTTTATCAATAAGCGAATGTGTTAAAAATGAAATAACATCATGATCATCAGCAAGACCACCAGTGGCCGCACTTACTCCAAAATAACCAGTTTTAGGTAAATCAATATTCTCCACTCTAGCACATATTTCGTAGTTGGACAAGTCATTACTTAAACCAGCATGATAGTATACAGTCAAAGTACGCTTATAATACTCGGCTTTTATTCTAACAGGGAACGGTTTATTACGGAAATCTCTTAAACAACCACCTAATTGTTGAGTAATACCATCTCTATGATGGTCATATATTTTAGTTCCATCATTAGTCATAATAGAAATATAAGGATTATTTTGCTAGAAAAAAAAAGCTAAATTTAAACCTTAAGATTTCAATCGGGAAATTTAACAATCGAATATACTTGGGCATCATTATCAAATGAGTCTAAGAAAATACCAAGACCATTCCATTGATCAGATGAACCAAAAACAGGACCTTCACCACCAATTTTATCAGTAAACCAAATAGCCATACCATCAGCACCGACACGACCACGACCACTTATTCTCATCAGAACTTCAATCTCCCAATCAGAATTAGTCATTTGATTATGACACCAAACATGACCTTTTTGACTACGTAAAGAAGGAGTTATTCTAATTTGATCGTTTGATGGTATAGCAGAGCCTCCATGTTCCCAAAAAGGAACACTACCGTCTTTAAACACTAAATGTGGTCCTTTAAAACTTAATTTATATTCAAAACGTCTGGTTATATCAGGCGGTGTAAATGTATGTACTGTATTTGCAAGCAAAGTAATTGCGAATAGACTCAAAGCTATGGAAATCATTTCTTTAACGAAAAAAAATTGTTTATCGTTGTATTCAATCGATCAGATAACAATTGAGATTTGAGGCTTCGTAAAATATATAAATATATAAATTTTGAAAATATCTACGTCAACAAGAAATGAATAGTATTATAAGATATGTATATTCATAAATGTATTTTTAAGACTATATTTTTTTTTATTGTTGAAATAATATTTTTTTGCAAAAAGAAAATTGCAATTTGGAATTTTGGTTTATATATTTTTTCTTATTTATATATTTAGTTGCAAATAAGTGATAGTTTCAAATGTGAGACAATTTCGTTTCGATAATGTGACATTCATATTTTTTGCTACGAATTTTTTTTCTTTTCATTAAATTTATTCACATTTTTCAATGTAAAAAATATTACCTATTAAACGTTCTATTAAATTGAAAGTCTATTTTTATTAGATTAATTTTTAAAAAAAATGAATTTCAAATTTAGTGGCTATAGTCATGTTATGGTATTCAAAATTTTCAAACGGCTGAGGAAATTTTGTTGAAAATTAAATAAAAATTGTTTTTAATTATATTAATCCCCAGTTAACTAAAATTTCTTTGTAACATTAAAGCTTATCGGTCAAACATTAATTTAGCTTAATGCTAAACTGATATTTTTATTAACTCAACATCAAAGTCACATCAAGTCAATTTTTTAAAAATTTTAAATTAAATTAGCCAATAAAAAATCAAGGTCAAAATTTTAATGACATTCAACTTTTATCAAATATTTAAAATTTCTAAAATTTAGTTTAAATAAGAATAGATACTTTTTTTAAATTTTAAGATCTTATCATAAAATCTGAAATGTAAAGATTTATGACACAAATCTTTGAGCTGGATATACCGGCTCCCAGATAATCAATAAACGATTATCAGGTGATTGAATTAATCAAAGATTTTACATCTCTGCACGTAATCTTACCTCGCAGGAAACCTTGATTCGCTTAATAAACCTAAATAAATTTAAATTATTTTCTGTTTATTACCTTTAATAATTCCATTAACTATTGTAGAGAATCTAAGAATTTAATGTAAAATCGATGTAAAAAACTTTTTTACACTAATGGAACATTAACTTTATAATAGATAATTCTTTATACATAAAGATACATTGTCCTTTTACATTATTAACGTATTTCCTCAAATACAAGCTCACTCTTATAAAAGCACCAGAATTGTATTTGATGCAAAAATCCTTTATTTGTCATTTTTTAGAACCAAAACAAATTCAAATAGAATGCCTACAAAAGATAGCGACTTGATCTTGTATTTGAGGAAATACAGGACATTAGACTGGGTTAATTTTTTTCATAAAATATCTCGTCTTAAAAGTATAATAAAATTAAATTTTTTTTTGTTAACTAATTATTTATCAAAAAAAAAAACAAACTAAAAACTAAGCTTAAGAAAAGCTGTTAGTATAATAGAATAAAATGGCAGCCAAATGCTTGAAATGTTCTTTTTTGAATGGTTACATTTATCGGCCATACAACAATTTGTTTCTGTACCAGTTCCCATAAAAAATCCAGTGTTAACAGCTGTGCAAGTTGATGAGCATGTTTTAGCGATAGATTCTAGACCCATAGCTGAAACGACTGTTTTCTAGAAAAAAAAATATGTTAAATGTTGACTACATAAAACAAAATTTTTTGTTTACTGTGCAATATTTATCATTTGAAGAACATGTTGTAAGTGTCCCGAAGTTTGTGCTAGTGCATCCTAAATTACAAGTGTAACATTCTAAGCATTCACTTTTAAAAATAGCTATGCCTATATTGTATATATTTTTTTCTATTTAAAAAAAAAGGAATAAAAGCTGGTTTCAATAAAAATTACTCAAAAATATTATTCGTAAGACCAAATTGATTGATTTGTTCATCGTGACTGATCAAAATTTTCAAACTCGAAATTGTATTTTTTAATTTTTCTTTTATTTTAATTTAATTTTGAATTTATTAAAATGGCTTCCAGAAAACTCAACGACGAATCGATAAACATTTTTGAAAAAACAAATTTTCAATTTAAGAGACTGTTAAAGATGTTTTTTTTTTTAAGTGTTTACCAACTGGCAAAAAACAAATATTGAAGAAAACTTACAATTAGATTTTATTTTTTTAAATACCTTTTTTTCGTTTACAAGTTTGGTCCTTCAAGTTGTTCAAAGAAAACATGCAACGGCTCCAAATCCTCACATAAACTTTCAAAATTAAATTTCGTAATTAAAATCTATTCAAACTCTAAAATATTTTCAATTGATAAATTTAAGACTTGTTTCAAACTTTTTTAGTGTTTGACTTTTGAAAAATTTTTCAAAAATTTTTAGAGGAGGATGTTTCGTAATCAGAAATTTCGTTACGAGAAATTTAATATTTTGTGTCTTAGTGTAACAATGAGTAAAATTTCATAGTGTGACGAAATGACACTTAAAGGAGCGATTCTTCGATACGTTACGCAACATGCATCATGTTAGATTTTTTTATTTCATCAAATGTATGAAGACGCGTAACTATGAGAAGAAGTTAATTAAAAATTAATTGAATAAAGCATAAGAGTGGGAGCACATCGAAAATTGTAGATCCTTAGAGATATAAATTATTTAACTGATAAAAAAGAAAAAAATTTCGCCAATAAATAATATTTTATTGGTAAGCAAATTTTAAAGTAACCCATAAAATGTGGCTGAAAATTTGAAATTAGATATGAACTCTGGACATAAATAGTACTTCAATCGATAATTTTATAACATGAACAATTGATTTTGTAAATAAAATTTTATTAATCAAAAATTATAAAATTATAAAAAATTTAAAATTTTTTTAAAATTTAAAAAAAAGCTTTCATATTTCAGAAAATACAAATTTAGTTTTTTTTCAAATTGCTTATAAATTTTATTAAATAAACAAACAATAAAACAAAAAAAATAAATGATTTAATAACTCTAATTTCATAGAAAATAAAATTACATAACTGAAGGCATAAAAATTTCAAGGTATAATTTGTCATCTATTTGAGAAATTTTGATAGATGGTGTATAAGTAGGCTTTAATCGTTCTCTTTTTTTAGCTTTCTGCACTAAACCATCTTCTATTGACTCATTTTCTTGATAACTTTCTTTTTTACGATTCATTTTATTCAATATAAGTTCGAACTTAGGTTTTGTAAAGCTTTGTGAATCAAAATCTACTTGATCTTTCATTTTTTCCTTATTCCTAATTTTTTCGTTATCAGGGTATTTCTCGCTGAAAAATTTATTTTTATCATTAAGGCAAAGCTTTTCTGATTTGATACTAAAATCATTTGATGTTGGATTATTTTTTTCCTTACCATTGATTAAAGGGAGTGAACAATAGTCTTCACTAATCAAATGTTTTGTTATATTCGATAAATTATTAATACTATATTTACTTTTTGGTGAGAGTCTATTTATTTGAATAACATCTTTTTCTCGTGAGTCATTGGATTTATCTGATTGAAAAGTTCGTAAACTATTAAGTTGCGGAAGTTTTAAGTTAAAATCTGGATTTTTCGAATTGAAATTTATTGGGGACTTTAAATATAAATCTGAGGTGTTTTGCGCAAATTTCGAATCGACTGTAGTTGTATTAAACAATTGATGCTTACTTAAAATTTTACTATTTTTTTTCATTTTATCAGACTTTTCAAGGACAAAATTAGGATCATATAAACCAAAATCGGAATTTAAAATAGAAAATTTGCTAGAAACTCTTTCGAGACGTTTGTGTTTTTCATCTTTATACTTAAGTGTTTTGCTAATATTTGTATTTGTATTATATGAAATTGTTTTTGAAAATTCGCTTTTTAAAGTGAAACCATCAGCAAGAGAAATCGATCTGAGATTGTTCGCAGTGCCATTTACTTGTTTTTTTGATTTTACTTTAGCTAAAGTGCTTATTACTATTTTATCTCGATATTTTATAAAATCAATATTTGATTCGATTATTTTTTGAAAATTTTTACTTTTTTTTGGTTCCCATTTCTCAAACATATTATTTAATATCATTTTCTAAATCAAATATTTTAAATTTATAATAATTTTCCGTTTTCTTTGGATTTATAGAAATATTAAAAATTGAAGGGTTTATTTATCAAAATTTAATATAAAAAAATTATTTTATTCGATACTTAGCGTTCAATAGCTCTTATGTCTAAGAAAACCTTCAGAAACCAAAAAAGCTAAATACTAATAGAGACGAATAAAAAACTAAAGCAAGTCGAAAACTAAAAACAAACAGAGAACAAATAAATGCTTGTGAATTGTAGCAAAAACTAGTTAGGCTTTTTGATTAACTTAAAATTGCATGAATGTTAAGCTTTACTTAGCCTTTTAAATTTTTAAATTAAACAAAAATTCTATAAAATCATTTGCGAAAAAAAGTATTAAGATTTTAATTCCATTTTAATATTTTATGCTCTTTTAATAATGTTTAAAATTTAAATAAGCATCAGAACACAAAAAAAATTATTAATTCTTAACCAAAGCACTTGAAATTTAATTTATTTTTAATTTCACATTATTTTTTTCTAAATCTATCCGCTAAATAAAAATTTCAAATGTTTTTAATTAAACTCGAGTATTTTCCAAATATCAAAGTGAACAGACTTTTTAAGCATAATGTTTAAAAATTTCCTCTAGAAAATTTTCTTAAGACTTTTTTTTACTTTCATTAAATTAAACAAATCTTCAACAAAATAATTTTCTTTCCCAATCGATAGAATTTCGATTTGATGTCGGCGTCATTTGGATGCCAATTTTTGATGTACATCGATGTTGAAAATTCTATCTCTTTGATCGGACATCAAATTCATCTTTGAAGTGACGTCAATGTGATGCCAAATAAAATTTTTGATGTCCCATCAAATCAAAATTTGAAGTGACATCAATTTGATGTCGAATAGAAGCTTTGATGCGACATTAACAATTTTTTAAATTGTTATAAAATTGATTTGTTATTGACATAACATATTATATCGAGGAATTTCTTACTGCAATACTCTCGAAATACGTCGTAAATGTATCCACAATCTTTTAAAGTTATGCCTTTGATTCGAGAGTATTTCATAAATAAATTCACAGATACATTTAATATAATATGTGATTTCAAATCAATTTTATAAAAATTTAAAAATTTTTATTTGCTTTTAAGAATTTAAATGACTTTTTAAAATTCTATAAAAAAATATCAGTGATCTTTTAAAAAAGCTAAAAAGAAGTTTAAATTTGGACGCTATTTTATGAATTGAACTGAAGAACTGTAGTGTCGATCGAGTTTATAAAAAATATTTTAAAGAAACAATAATTTATCGATTTAAATGTATTCAAGGGGTCTTTTTATAAGAACCCTGGTTACTTTTCTTTAATTTAATCGTTTATTTTATGCATTAAAAACTTTGTAGAGGTAGTATCCTAGGATAGATTTAAAAAAAATAACAAGTTTCACGGAATCATACGGTATCAAAGATCGTAGATTTGACGAAAAACCATTTCAATACATTTTAAATAAATCAAGTCAAGACTTTCTGCGAACCAATCTGATCTATTCTTTTTATAAAGATAAACATTTGGATCAGTTACAATAGAGTTATTTTAAATTTTTAAACTTAAAACTTACAACAACAGAAGTTAAAAAAAATATTATAGTATCTCGTTTACTGCCACTGTGCTGAACCACCACCGGTTAAATTAATATTTAAATTTTAATAAAAAGGCTAAAGTAAAAAAACTAGTCATAAAAAAAAATATATATATATAATTATGAAATTTCAATCATGAATTTTTAAAATGCTACACATCAAGAGGATTTTCAACTTGAACGATAAAATAAGACATCAATTTCGTTTGACATCAACTTGCAGATTACCACTTGAACGTAACTAAAGCGAACCGTAAAATCATTGAGATTCGTCTTAGATTTTTTGTGAGTCGATCCGTATTTTTTCCGTAGACTCGAGCTCACTTCATACTTAGTAGTTTTTGCACAAAATTCTTAACAAAAATTACGTTTACTGGATAAAAAAATTTAATAAAACATTTAAAAATTAAAAATTTAATTTTACTCAAATTTTAATGTTTTTTCTCGAAATCTATTTTTAAGCTTCGTTTTTTGTTTTTATAAAAAAAATTAATGATTCGAAGTTTCAAATACGCATTTTTTTTTCGAATTAAAAAAGAGAATCAACACTAAATCGATGACATACTGAAGCATAACCGTCGCTAACCGTACCTACTAAACGAAGCTTACCGAATTATTCATGAATTACTAGATTTTAAACAAATAATTCAAATTCACCAAATTCAATTCATTTTCACAAATAACTTTAGAACCGAAAGAAATAAAATAACCGAAATTAAATTAGAGTCTTAACGTCAACTAAATACATTTTGCAGATTGAATCTTAAACATCTTTATGAGAGTTATTTTAGTCGTAAATAATTTCTAAAAAATTTGAAAAAATAAATTATTTTATTTATCACCACTAAAAGTTATTCAAATAAATTATTAACATTCATACGGTGAGTTAGTTAGATACGCAACGTACAAGCTTTGGTACAGTTCGCTTCGCCGAAGTAAAAAGTTCGCTAGCAATGTTATGGAAAAGAGACTAAAATTTTATTACTTTTTTTTCTCCATTTCTGAGTACTTTAAAACGTACTGAACTTAGTGCCTAGATATAAAATTTAAAAAAGTAAAGTCAAACTTAAAAATTTGACTGTTCTCTGGCTAAAAAATTCAAGAGAATCTATGATGAAATTTTTTTCACATATTTTTTTAATCACAAAATCTCTCATCTTGTTGGTTAAATTTTTTTGTTTAGTCTCTAAGTTCAGTACGTTTTACAGAACAGAGTTCAAAGAAAGGTACAAGTATCATTACGGGACGGTTGAGTTCGGTACGCATACGAAATTTTTTCATTAGCTCTGCTGTATTATAAGTAAATTAGCCGTTATTAAGAACTAATAAAAGCTCTTAGTTTAAAGTTACCTTTAAGGAATGATTAAATATTGCCGACTTAGCTTGTGTTTACTACTTTCCAAGATGAGTGAAAATGTTAATTCGATGGTTTTTAAAATAATGATTTTGTCGGCGAGGAGAAAATCACCTTCGTTAGAAATTATTTGAATGTTGAGAACTATTTGAATGTATTTGACATAAAGCAGAAATCTAGAATTACACGTTTTATTTTTTTATACTATCTTATCAACGAAATAAAAGGCTTAGCTAAATAATAAAAAATATTACATTGAGTGACTTAAGTTTTTATTTTAAATTTATTTTACCAAAAATAAGACCAAGAGAGACTAAATCCTGTGAAGTTCTTATACTCAAAAATTTGGAAACATTGGACATAAATTAAATTTGAATAAAAGTTGACTAGACTAAGGCTATCTTTAAATATATTTAAATAAAAAAAAGTATGTTTTTTTATTTAAATTAACTTTATGTATAAGTTTTTGATTGCTTAAATGACTGTTGATTATTTTTTTTAAATAGAATAATAATTTTATGCAGTGTACATTTTTTCAAGATATAAAGGAAGATAATAAAAAGAATTAAATAAATATTTTTTGCAAGCTTATTAATTAAAAGATAAAATAAATTAATTTTAAAATAAAAAAGAACTCATCCTTTTTTTTTTATATTTTTTTTTAAATGTTTATCCTTAAAAAAAATAATACAATGACCGATTAAGTCACGTCTAGAATAATTTTATATTTAATTTTATACATGTTATATTAAAGATTAAAATTTAATCCAATATACTAAGAATGTTTTCTAAATTTAACTGAGATGAAATGTAAATTTTAAATAATTTTTTAAAAATTCTAATCAACTATTTTCCAGCTTGACATCATAATTTTGATGCGACATCAGAATATTTCAAAAAATTATCGATGGCACATCAAAAACGTATCGACTGGGTTCTTAAAATGCATTTTCACCTTTTGCTTAAATTTAATCCTTTTTAATTGAATGATTTATTCATAATTCTTATATTATTTTTTAGCTTAGTTTGTTAGTTTTAACTTGAAATCCTTGAAATTTATGCTCTAGAAATATTATACTATATTGAACTTCAATTATACCTAATTTTTTTAATGCTTACTTCTTACCTATGCGAAACCTCTTGAAAAATTGAAAAGTTAATGACCTATAGTTGTGTATATTTTGTTGCATGTAAATGGATTGAGAATCTAATTATATTCTCAATAAATCTTAATTTGAGAGCTGATCGCTATCTCATTTGAGTTTCAAGTGACAATCGATAACTGTAAGAGAAATTAGATACAGTTTATTCTTGGTAAAACCAAAGTACCGGTTCATAAAACCTTGAACAATTTATTGCATAATACATTAAAATATTTTGAGCGAACATTCCAATAATTAAAAGACATAACATTTAAATTTACATCATTAATTAAATACATCATTATTTAAAGACATTAATTAAATAGAATTCAAATTTATTAAAAAATATTACAGTATTTACTCGAAATTAAGAATATAGCTGCAGCTATATTCTTAATTACATGTACATCAAATAGATTCCTCTAATCGAGTGTTTTTTTTTTCAAAAATCCCTCTAGTAAAAGAATAAAATTTTATTGTCTAATTCAAAATCAACTGAAAAATTATTCGAATTAAATAAATGTTACTTTTTTGGCTCTATGGCAAGGTGTATTGTCTTGCTGAAATATGAACGGCTGGTCTTAGCGTTGCTTTTCCATCGATTCAATCAAATTTAATTCAAAATTTGTATGTATCTGGTTGGATTTAATCTCCCATCAAAGATACAATGAATTTCTAGACCAAAATAACTCATACAAAACCATATCCCAATCGAACCACTTCCTTGCTTTATACGCTTAATGATACAATCTTGATTTTTTTTCGCTGCAGTGGTCCTACGAAAGTAAATTCTATTTTTTCGGTTGTCAACTTCAATGTTAATCTCATCACTGAAAAGAATTTGTCTCCATTTAGACACTGGTCATGATTTTATCTTGAGGGTAATTATTCGCGGTTTACCTGATCTAAGACGATTTTGATATGAGCTTGTTTCATTGTACCAATCAATTATCACATTAAGGCTTTGTTCAATCCCTTTCAATAGTTTCCAACCTTTTTCCTTGTTGTCTCATCGCTACAGCTTTGATTCTGTCCTCAAGTGTAACTGATTGGCGATTTTTGAATTCTAAAGGCACCTCTTAAAATTTTTTAAATCGATTGATTTTTTTTTGGAGGTAGCTTAAAGTTGTGTTAGCTTATATCCAAAATTTCATAAGGATTGGTTGATAATTTAGGAAAAAGGAGAGTAAAGTTCACATTTTTCTCGTAACGTAAATTCACGTAAAATTACCTAAAATCCAAGTATCAAATCGGCACTGTACATCACCACGCTTTATTATTTTAACATGGTTAAGCCTTGCTAGTCTGATTCATTCAAGTGAAACTTTTTCACAAATGCCTGATATAATAATACAAATTAGATTGCACAAAAGATTTATATATAATATGATAAAATAAAATTACTGGATTAGCAAGGTCCGGATTTACCAGGTTTGCTTCTAAATATTCAAATACTCTGCAGTTTTTTTAATCAGCTAATGATTAAAACAATTTATTAAATTTAAAAATTAATTATATTAAATAAAGTAAATAAAGTTAAAAAAGTACAGTACTCTAGTAGACTGGAATAAAATTAAATATACTAAAAACTAATTAAATAATGGTTCAAAGGAGAGATCTTAAATATGAATAATTTAAAAAATTATTTTAGTATTTTCATTGTCAATAGGTCCGAATTTTAAATAAAAGATTTTTATTTATTTTAGGACGAAAATAAATGCTAGCCAAAAAATCACTTTATTTTTGATTAGAAAGAAATTTTAAATTCACGATTAAAAATTTGAAATTTTATTTAATTTAGTCAAATTTTCCTGCACACATTTTTCAAGTTTATAAGTTTGTAAAATTTAATTACAGTATTTTTCAAGTTATAAAAGAAAACAAAACTCTTGGTAAACAGCAAAAATGGCTTATAGAGGACACCAAAAAGTTCAAAAAGTTATGGTTCAACCCATTGTAAGTAAACCTAAGAAAAATAAACTTTTAGTAATTAACTAATTTTTTTCCGAACTAGAACTTGATTTTCCGTTATCTCCAAAATGTAAGTTTTTGATTTAAACCTCTGATAAATAAGATCTATTTAAAATTTATAATTTAAAGAAATCAAAAGTACAAATATGGGTTTATGAACAAGTTAACCTTAGAATTGAAGGAAGAATTATTGTAAGTTTAGGTTTAGAAACAATAAACTTAACAAATAAGAAATTAAACTTTAATTTTTTATTAATAATTATTATTAAAAATACAAGGGTTTCGATGAGTATATGAATCTGGTTTTGGATGACGCATGTGAAGTCCATTTAAAAAAAAATACACGTACAAATTTAGGTACATTTTAATTTTAACCTTTGATTTTAAAAGACGTTTTTTATTCCTTTATTACCATTTGTAAGGTCGAATTTTACTTAAAGGCGATAATATAACATTGATACAACAAGTTGTTGAAAAGGAAGACAAATCATAGTTTCGTTTTGGTTCATGCATTTCTTAATATTATGTACAAGCTTTTTTTATCAAAAGAAATTATTAATTATTAGTTATTATTATTCAGTTAACTGTTAAAGCATATTTGTATTTTCCAACTTATACAAAATAAATAAAATATTTTAAAATTTTTAATATTTTTTATTAAATTCTGAACTAAAAATCAATTATTTTTTACCATAGATGGCTAGATCTTTGGCAATAAAATTTTTTGGTAAAATTACAAGTATCTTTCTGAATCATACTTTCTTTTGTTTCACTAATTTAATTACCGTATTGCCGCGCAATAGCCAACCGGGCATTTTAATAGAGCTATGTATAATACCATGGGAAAAAACTATATTAGGTATCAAGTTTTGAAAAATAAGCGACCATGGTCTATTTAATAATATTATGAAATAGTCCATGTCTAAAAATGAATTAAAAGAATAAATCACATTATTTTGACATTAAAAATTTTGATTTTTGGTTTATTTAGTCTAGAATTTTCTTCAGAACTCTCCGAAGCGTCAACAAAAAGACATTTTTTTAAATGACTTACCTTATTTCATTTAAGCTAAAATACATTAAAAGGTTTGATGTTTGTTAGAGCAAATTTTTGTTGATATGGCCTTTAATTTTAAAAAGTTTCGATAATTGTGAGCTGATTCAAAACTTAAATTTCATGCGATTCTAAAAAACCAATTCATGAAGATTTTCAGAAGAGCAGTACAGACCAATATTTATTTTTATTCTTTAATAATTTCAGAATCTTTAATTGATTAAATTTAAAAAAACCGAGTTTAAAAATTTACTATTTCTAAACTTTTTGCAGGTCTTACTCATAAAACTGGATATTAGACCATGGTATTCTTTATGATCAAAAAACCCCCTTTTTTACTTTTTTAGAAAATTTCCCAAATTTTTTCGAAACTTTATCAATTTTTCTTTTCTGTTTTTTTTTATATTACAAAATGTTAGGTAAGATTTTATGCAAATAATGTTATCTTTGATAAAATATAGGAAACCATTTAAAAAGAAAAAATTTTTAAAATCATGGTAATTTATAATTTCTTATGAAAATAAGAATATATTATTTTAGTTAAAAAGCAAAAAGGACAACATATGCCAGAAAGAAAAGAGGTGGATATCATATCTTTTATTCAATTTTTCCGTCTAAATAGAAATTTTCATATAAATTCAGGTGATCACATACCGTAAACCTGTGCGAGATAGTTCGTGCACTAAAACGCGAATTTTCGGTTTGTACCCAATTTTCTTAATGGTTGAAAAAAAATTGACCAATCAAAAAATTGGATAGTAACCGAAAATTCGCGTTTTAGTGCAAGCACTAAATCGCAAGGGTTTACGGTAAATAAATAGAGTAAAAAAATCAAAATACTTTCCTTGTCATTCATATCTTTAATAATGAACATTTATGATAATAAATTCATTACATTCAAAATTATTTTAATTGGTTTTAATTCTTTTTTACGTTTGTTTTATTTCATAATTTTTTATTAATATTCACAGAACTTAAAAGAATTTATTATTAACAATTTCGAATCTGATCTTACTGAAATCGAGACAGGTGTACCCCAAGGTGCCGATATCAGTCCTCTTCTTTTTTCTATTTTCAATAATGATATACCAAAGCAAGATGAAAAAAACAAATCATATTCCACCCTTTTTGCCGATGACTTGATAACTTTTTTTATTATCAATAAATATGGAAATATAAATACAGGGGTGCTTGAGGGATAGTAATCGACACATAGGGAACATAAACAGAACAAAGAGTCACACTTTAGATAAATTTTATCCTTAATACCTTTAAGAAATGTAAGTGACGAATAAATCTATTATGTTCCCTTTATGTGTCTTAAGTGTGACAACTTAAGACATTATGTCTGGGATGTTACTTAACGTGACTTTGTATGACAAAGTGTGACTACAAAAAAAGACTATGTGTGACTAACTATGACAAATCGTGACTTCAAAATGACAAAGTTGTCATATTTATCCACATTAAGGCTTTTTTTTAGAAGTTGTCACACTTAAGACACATAAAGGGAACATAATAGATTTATTCGTCACTTACATTTCTTAAAGGTATTAAGGATAAAATATATCTAAAGTGTGACTCTTTGTTCTGTTTATGTTCCCTATGTGTCGATTAAATATAGAACTATGGCTTCGGAGTTATCTTAGATGAAAGTCTCTGTTTCAACTCCCAAGTTGAATTTATTCGATCTAGGTGTCGAGATAGAATAGACATAATAAAAATCCTCTCTCATAAATCCTGGAAACTAAGCCACAAAACCCTAATAGGGATCTACAATGCTTTGGTCGGCTCCTTAATTGAGTATAGTTTTTTTATTCTTAATATTATATCACCTACCAATCTTCATAAACTTCAAGTCCTCCAAAATATATCGATTAAATCAATTTATCATCTCCCATACGATACACCATCAGAATTATTCTTTAATTTTTTAGATGACTTAAAGATCGAGTCTATTGAAAGTAGGTTAAAAAAATTATTCTTTAATTATATCAAAAATAGTTTAATTCATAAAAATGAACTTATTTCAAGCCTGATAAAGGATTATGTTGATATTTTTGTTAAGAGTTCAAGAGCAAATGATCTGGAAAACTCTCATTATAAAACTCCACTGTGCCTCTTGGCTGGTGATTTACTCCAATGGACAGTTAATAACTAATTTTTGTACAAATATTAACTAGAAAAATTTTATTTTATTTTATTTTTTTTTTTATGACAATATAAACTTGAGTCTTCTTTTCTAAACAATTTA
>NTPY01000715.1:0-17038 GCA_002922825.1 Brachionus calyciflorus
ATTTTAAAAAGATTTTAAAAGCATTTTTTTAATTGATTTGAAATATATGATTTTATAATTTTGAAAAATAGATATAATTACTGTTGTTTGTTAACCAAACGTTTGGTGGACCAAGTCTGCCAATTTTGGCTATAAAAATTTGGTTAAGCAAAATTTTGGATATCGAAAAATCTCCTTTTTTTTCTTTACATTTTAATAAAATTATTAATTTTATTAAAAAATAAAAAAAATTTCTCCGAAAGTATAAAATTTTTTAGCGCTAAAAAATTTTATATTAAAATAGAAATTTGTTTAAATTTTAATAAAATTTTTTTAATGATTCATCAATCAGACAAACGCATTTGGTTAAATGTTGATTTTAAGCTAAAATTTTAAATTTAATGCTAACAGTGCTGGAAGATATCGAATGGATACAAAAACGAGCTGCACAATTTTAAAGGTTTAAAATATAAGGATAGAACTTAACTTAACAACATTAGAAACTAGAAGATTACTATGAATCAATTTTTTCAAAATTGTGAAAGTTTTTGATGAAGTGAATTTGTCTAATAAAGTTTTATTTAAAAAATGTAGTCAAACTCAGGAGCTCTACAACTAAGGCCACATGAATTTGTAGTAGAAAGACAAATGGTTAAGAATTCTGATCAATTTTACAAACAGAATGTCAATATTTTGGAACCATTTACCGACAGATATTGTAAACTCAAAAGATTTTAATAATTTAAAAAAAAAATTTAGTTGAAAAAAATTAGGTTCTGAATTCTTAAAGCAATTTAAAAAAAAATGGAAAACTAAATTTAGAAAGCTATTACAGTTAGCTTTAAACTTCATTTCATATGGTAAAACCTATTTTTTTATTTTATTGATATTATAAAAAACTGAAATAAATATGTGATTTTGATGAGAATTATAAATATATATTGCTAAAAATTTTTTTTTTGTTCTCTTTCAGTTTATTATTTAACTATTTCAGCTTTATACTGTAGAACAAAAAAAGTAAACATTTTTAAGCTTGTATAAACAAATTTATTAGAGTGCAATTTTTACTTTCTAAAAAACCGCTGATCTATTAATTTTTTAAATTTTAATTATAAAAATAAAAAATGAAATTTTTATATTCTTTTGCTTTTAGAATTCAGGGCCTAATTTTACTTAATGAGGGAAAAAATCAATAAATTTATTAAAAGGTAAATTTGGCTTTTGGTTACCAAGTGTATTGTTTGATTTTTTTTAAAATTCGCATGCTTTAAGTTCATTTTTATTTTTAAGTTTTAATTTTGTTATATTTTTTTTTGTTAGTTTAAATATATCACGAATAAAATTAAATAACTTCAAAAGAATTTTATAATTAGTTCTTCTTCTTCTTTTTATTCTTAAACCAAAAATAGTAAGAAATGTTTGGCAAAAAATTAGATTTCTTGTTCCGCAAGAAAACCCTTGTAATCGATCGAAAAATTGAGTATAAGCGAACTCTTGGTCTAATTGATATAACCGCTATTGGTTTAATTTTTTTCCTAAATATTTTAAAAATATATTTCAATCAATCATTTTTTATTTATTTAGGCCTTTCATGTTCACTAAACGGAATGTATGTAATGATTGGAGAAACGGTTAAATATGAAAGTGGACCTTCGATAGTTATTTCTTTTGTTATAGCAGCGATAGCCGCAATTTTATGTGGTCTATGTTTTTGTGAGTTATCAGCAAAAGTTCAAAGTAGTGGAGCAGCTTATTCGTATTTATATGTGACCATGGGAGAATTTCTAGCTTTTCTAATGGGATGGAATTACATTCTTCAATACATAATTGGTAAGATAAAAATAAAGGATCTTGAAAGTTTGAAAAACAAGTTACTTCTTTTTAATTTTTAAACTAATTTTAAACAATATATAAATTTTAAATGTAACTTTCGTCACTTTTTAAAGTCACTTTTTATTTTTTTTCAAATTTCCTGTACTTATAAAAATCTGTTTATTTAAATAATTTTACAGTTGAAACTTGGTTTAATTATTAAAAGTAACGTACAGGTGAATTGCGATTTTTTCAAGAAAGAATGAATTGGTAAATGTTTCTTATATTTAAAAATGTTATTATAATATCAAAATTTTCATATAATAAAAGTCTTGTTTATTAATAAAACTCATATAAAAAATTAAAAACATTCATGTGTTTGTTAAATCATAATTTGTTTTATTAAGGTTAGGTTTTACATATTTAAGCAAAATCTTTAAATATAAATAAGGAAATAACTTAGTTTTTTTCGATTCAAATTACTTAAGTTTGAAATTTAGTAGAATTGCAATATAAACAAAAAGTACTAAACAAATTTGACAATTGATTAATTTTTTTCCAATTACAACCCAAGAAAAGCTAATAAATCTTGGTCCTTGGAAAATAAAACTTGGTCTGCTTGTTTATATGAAAAATCCATAATTACTTGCACATTATTTCAAAGAATTTAATTGTTACTTCATCATTAGATTTACGACTTTAGGATTTGAAAACAAAACAAAAATTTAAATAGCTTGAATAAATTCTCTTTTAATTGTTTATCTTAAAGCTTTGTCGAGCGATGCCAGAGCTCTTAGCAAAAACTTGGACTCATTGGCATCTAATAAAATCTCAAATTTTAGTTTATATTATGTAAAAATGAGCATAACAGGTCTAGCAGAGTATCCAGATTTCTTATCATTTCTAATTATCATAATTACATCTTGTAAGTAATATTTACCATTATTAGATAATTTTAGAATTTCACTTAATTTATTCTTTTTAAAGCCCTATTGATGTTTGGTATTAAAGAATCTTCATTCATAAATAAATCAATCAATATCGGAAATTTATCAATAATGATAATAATTATGATATTCGGTTTTTATAAAGCAGATATCAAAAATTGGGAAATTAACTTAAATGAAATAAACAAAACTAAATCAAATGAAACAATATTGGGAAAAGGTGGTTTTTTCCCATATGGCTATCAAGGTATTTTTGATAGTATTGCTAGATGCTTTTACGCCTTTATTGGTTTTGACGCAATAGCTTCGACTACTGAAGAATCTAAAAATCCTAAACGTGATACTCCTAATGCCATTGTATTAGCTATTTTATTATTGAGTTTTTTATACACGAGCTTGTCATGTGTTCTAACATTGTTAGAGCCCTATTACCTAATTGATGAAAATACTCCATTCTCTTCAACTTTTGAATATGCATATTCAAATTTTACCCTCGGTGGATTTAACATATTTAAAATTCTTATTTTAGTAAATGTTTTATTGAGTATATTTGTTAGTATTTATGGTGAAATATATGTTGCTTCTAGAATTATAAGCGCAATGGCTTTAGATGGACTTTTGTTTAAATTCTTATCGAAATTATCGAAAAAATATCAAACTCCTTTTTATGCTACATTATTAGCTGCAATTGTATCTGGTTCATTTTCAGTTCTATTTGATCTCATGGAACTTTTGGATATTTTATCGCTCGGTACTTTATCCGCTTATTGTGTTGTATCAGTTTGTGTGATTCTTTTGAGATTTAGTCCCAATGATTTGGTAATATACGAATCAAATGAATCTCTTGAGCAGTCACATGCATCGTTTTTTGAAGAACTAATAAAGCCAACATCTAATGTTCCTAATTTAATGACTAAGAGAATTATAAATACATTAGTGATAATATCAGGTATGTATAAGATAATGAATAAGATGATACTTCTATCGAATATGATTATCTCGGTTTGCTATTTAATTTATAATTTTTATGAAAATAAGATACATTTTAAATTTAAAATGTGCTGTATTTAAGTAGAATTTCCGTCACCCGGATAAATGTTAAAAATATACAAAATTTTTAAAACCTAAATGGAACAGTTTAACTTTTGACATTCCAGAGTGAATTTTTAGCTTCATTAAGACTTTTTTTATATGTGATTATATTTATTTATTGAAATAGAATTAACCTCCAAATTTGAAGAAGTAAATACAAAATTAAAGTAAATTAAATTAAAGTAGCGTTTCGAAGGCTACAAGCTGGGTCAAGTAGGTGTTTTACTCAATATAACTCCAGGAGATAATTTGGGAACTCATTTGAAGTTTTTTTTTGACTCGCACAGGATTTGTACTCTCGATTTGTAAACTCTGCTTGGAGGCCCATGACGGTACCAACTGAGATATCTCCCCCTTATATGTTGTATCAATTAAGAATTTTCAAATCCAGTGGCGTAGTCCCCGCATTTATAATTTTTGTTTTATTTTTAAATATAAATCCCTATTTCTAATTGATTTTTTATACAAAAAAATTAAAAATATAAAAAATATTCAATTTTTTGTTTCTATTTTTCAGGAATCGAATGCGACCTTTAATTCAAAAATTTCAATGTTAAATGCTGCATTTATCTCAAAAAAATTCATTTATACCTGTCTAACGAGTTCTAATGTCGCGTTTCTTTGCATAGTAATACGGTACGATTTTTAAAATAGATATTTAATTGTCTAAAAATCTTTCTGAAACGAGAATGAAACAAGGCTATATAACTCAATGTGACATTGAATCTGATCAGACAGGCTAACTTAATCAAGAAAGATTATAGAATTATCGTAATACCTTGCATTGAAGCAAATTGCATTAAAACTTAAAATTTTAACAATTAATGCGCCCCAAAATAAAAGAATTAAAAAATAGATTTTTTAGGGTATTTATTCTTAAAATTTTGATTTCTAATGCTTGCATTTGTTTGAAAGGCATTACGGTATTTGTTTCAAAAAAATAGAAGACTAAAACTTTTTTGAAGTTGTTTTTAAAAATTGTAAATTATTTTGTTACTTTTAATAGCAATTAATTCAAAAAATTCTTAAAAGAAATTTAGCTTTTGAGCCCCCCCCCCCTATTTTAAAAATCTTGGCTACGCCACTGAAACTATTAAAAAATAATTTATAAGAAAGTATCATCTTATTTTGTTTAATTATAAAATTAAAAATAATTATTTTATATTTTTATTAAGTATTTACAATGATTTCAATTTGTATTCTTTTGCGAGTTTTTTCATTTTGTGTAAATTTGACAATGTTCATCATTTTAGCAATTCTAATTGGATTTTCATTTGTTTTATCAGTTTTAATTTACAAACAACCTCAATTTAAAAATGAGTCGTCATTCAAAATACCGTATCTTCCATTTCTACCGTTCATGTCTTTTTTAATAAATATGTATTTAATGCTGACCATTTCGTTGGAAGCATGGTTAATTTTAAGTGTTTGGATGGTTGTAGGAATAGTTATTTACTTTACTTATAGTATAAATCACAGTCAAGAATGTCCTAAAAAAAGAAAAAAATTAAATTCACTAGCTGACAATTCAACTCGCATGACATTGCTCAGTCAAAGTTCATAGTTTCCACCTACCTACCGGTTTAAATTGTAATTAAGACTGCATTTTGTAAAAAAAATTAGCCAAATATTCAATATATTAATTAATTGTAAAAATATCAGATAGTCTTTATTAATAAACGTTTTTTAAATTTTTTTGCTTATAATTATGAAATAATGAAATCTTTTTGTAAAAAATAGCTTCAGTGCTTATTAATTGTTTTAAAAAAAATTAATAATATTTCATATACCTTTAATTAATATTTATAAATTTTTCATGACGATCTTTTTTAATTCAAGGATCTGTAGTATTTTAGATCATTTTAGTATTTTGTAGGTTAGTTTTCCAATTAAGAAAAAAATATTAAAATAGCCCATATTTTAATTTTCATTTACCACTCAAAGGACCGGCGTGTCAAATTTGACACTCTTTCAAAATTTCAAACTCCATTTTCTCGTAAACCATTACTCATAATGATATTTTTTTTATATTCATTTTAAAGATTTATTAATTGACTTTTATATTTATTACTTATCAGGCTACAATCTTTCTTGGAGCCTATGTTATAGTCAATCAAATTTTTGGAAAAAATTAGCCGGTCCTTTGAGTGTTAAAATCTTTGGAAATCGCGTAAAAATAAATGACTGTTATATAATTTTGAGTATCAGATTAAAATGGAACTTTCCATCCGATATATCACCTTTGAGATCGATTTTGGCTTATTCAAAAGGAACGGGCGCAAAACCGGTAAAGAAAAGCAGTGACTAAAAGAAAGAAAATAATAAACTTAATTAGAAAGCATTTTTTTTTGCTAAAAAAACTATTATTTCATTTTTATCAAAAATATTCTCAACAAAACTGAAAAATTATCTATTTTAGATCTCAAAATTTAAATACGCAGTTTATTTTAAAAAATTAATAAGAAATCAATCGGTTTATATTAAAAACCGATTCCTTTAAACACTGTTTAAAGACCATTTAACCATTTATTATTTAAATTTAGCTTTATATGTTTACTCTAATAAAATTTTACTTGAGTTACTTAGATAAATAAAAATTCTATGAATAAATTGTTTCAAATTTTTCAACAAGAAGCCTTTATTCAAGTTTTTTGGAAAATAATTTTCTTATCAAAATATTTCTTATTAAACAGTATGACTTTAAATTATAGCCATTTTTTTAAATACAGTACATTTCTGAAAAAAGTTGACAACTTTTTAAGCAAATCTTAAGAGGGTCTTAAGACATGCTTAAGAGGCCTCTTAAGACGTCTTAAGCAACTCTTAAGCAAGTTTTAAGCAAAAAAAATATCGTCTTAAGAGGCCTCTTAAGCATGAGATAGTCTTAAGCAATAATTAACATAATTTATTAAAATTTTAAAAAAATGCGCGGCCGACGGCAAAAAAATAAAAAAAATGACTAAAATTTAAATTAATTAAATCATTTAATTAATCTTAATTTAATAAAATCATTAAGTGACTTTGATTTTTGAACAATTAAAAAATTATTTTTATGTTTCCAAAGCATAAAATTTATTGAGAAAAATTTTTTTTAAAAGGAAGGATTGCAATAACTTTAAAATTCTTTAAATAAACAATTAATTGAACAGCCGCTTTTTAACAAAAATAAGGAACGTTAATTGTTTTAATAAAAAATCAAAAATTTTTTGTTTTTTAATAGACGATAAAATAATTTAAAAATAAATTTGATTTAAAAAAAACAATTAAATATTTTAATTAAAAAATCATATTAATATTACTCAGGTAATTATTTAAAGGAAATTAACATAATTTATTTACCTACGTTAAGAAAATTCTTAGTTCTTAGAAATCTTAGATCTTAGAAGTTTTCTAAGAAAAAAAAAATTTGAAATTCTTAGATGTTTAACTTCTAAGAACATCTAAGAACAACTAAGAATTCTTAAATATTTTTTTAAATGACAAAAGTATCCCTTCTTTTTATACTAAAAAAAACTTTTACTTTTTCTAACGTTTGACTGTCTTATAATTAGAACGATTTATTACTTCAATTTTGGCGCAAAAATTTTAGCTGCAATGGAAGATTTTAAAGCTTTTCTATTTAATATTTTCAGAATCTTAATGCACAACCGGTAATAATGATGATAATTTCATCTAAAAAATATGGATTAGTTCGTAACGGAAGCAGGAAAAGTCCATAATTATTTTTTATCTCTTTTGAGTAATCACGTAATTTGGTACTTAATTTTAGTTAAAAGGTTTGAATAATTAATAAATAATATTTTTTAAATTCAAATTTTTGCGCCAAAATTGAAATAATAAATCGTTCTAATTATAAGACAGTCAAACGTTAGAAAAAGTAAAAGTTTAATAAGATGATGATGATTGGCTCTGATAATTTTTTTTTAGTATAAAAAGAAGGGATACTTTTGTCATTTAAAAAAATATTTAAGAATTCTTAGTTGTTCTTAGATGTTCTTAGAAGTTAAACATCTAAGAATTTCAAATTTTTTTTTTCTTAGAAAACTTCTAAGATCTAAGATTTCTAAGAACTAAGAAATTTCTTAACGTAGGTATTTATTTTATGTTTTTTAGAAAAATTTTTGAAAAACGTCTTAAGCAGAAAATCGTCTTAAGCAACTCTTAAGCAGTTTTTGCTTAAGCAAAAGCATCGTCTTAAGAACCTCTTAAGCATAGATTTTTGACTGCTTAAAATCTCTTAAGACGGTCTTAAGCAGCCTCTTAAGCAGACTGTCAACTTATTTCAGAAATGTACTGTAAATAAAGCCTCTAAATTCAAAAAAAGTTTTAAATTAAAAGTTATTGACCTATTTCTTTGACTTTTCTTCATAGTCCTGGATTAGCTTTAAGAAACATGGTTTTATTCCTCAAAAATTCTGATCCGTCTGGATATTCGATTCTAATAAAAATATTAAATAGACTGGCATAAGGAATCGTCGATGGATCTAAATTTTAATAAATCTTAATTCCTTAGTGTAAATAACAAGAACAAGCTGAGATTGCATGAAATTTTCGTGATTTTTAAGGAAATCTCAAGGACGATAATGCAAAAATAATTAGGAATTCCAATTCACAGTGATCTTAAATGGTTAAATTTCGATTTCAATCGACCTCAAACGAAAATAAATTTTTATTTTGATTTTGATCGATACTGTTAAGTTTAAAGCGATATCGTTAAATTTAATAAACTCCTAAGAGCTTATTTTACATTCACCGGAAAGCGTTTTATTAATTTTTCGATTTTTTTAATTCTACGATGTTTGAGCTTTGGTTTGACTTTTTTAGGTATAAATGTTTTTGACCAAAAATTTTACATAATAAAAAAAACATTTAAATTTGAAAAAAAATCACGGTCTTACGATGCCAATATTGTGTGTATGTGTTTTTTTTTCTAATTTTATTTTAATTAAATATGATTGTGTAACTTTAGTGCTTGATTATTATTTAATAAAAATTTTAAAAATATTTTATTTAAATATTAGAAAAAATTAATTAAAATTAAATAAAATAAAAATTGTTTATTTTTATTTTGGATATTGTAAAAACTTGGAATTAGAAGACATAACAGACGCATCTAAATCACTAGTGTTATTCATATGAAATGTTGAATTTAGTTTATTATTCAATGTGGTACCATTTGTTAGTCTTGAAATTTCTTGTAATATTTCTTTACTTGTTTTTGGTTTGGTTTTTGTATTAGTAAAAGTGGTTGTTGATATTATTGACGAATCTAGTTGTTGTGTTTGCCTTAATCTTGGCAACTTGAATAAATTAGGATATGCTTCCTTTGGAGAGGATTCTTTTTTTTTCTCAACATCAATATCTTGTCGAATTAATTCTATTTTTTCGAATTCAAATTTTTCTTCAGTTACTTTCATTCGTCTGATTCCCATTTTTTTTAAATTTTCGCTTGCATCTTCTATTTTATTTTCCGAATCCAAATATTTTTGTAACGATGGTGGTGGTACTTGAGGTGGTGGAGGTTGAACTAATGGCATACTCAGTTTAGACGCATCACTTGATCTTCTTTTGGAAATGTTTTCTACTTCTCTTTGAGAAGGAGGTGGCGGTGGAGGCGGCGGCGGCGGTGGTGGCGGACGTGGCAGTGATAGAGAATCATTCGAACCAATTGATAATTTTAATTTTATTTGAGATTTCTCTCGTTTTTTTCTATCAAAATGTCTTCGAGTTCTATCTCTTATTGTCTTTGATTTTTTCTTTGTTGACTTATTTGATGTAAGACTACTTGTCGATGACGAAGAATTTGTAGTGAGATCAATAATATCTCTATCGAATTTATCAAATTCAGCAGATCTATCTAAAATATGATTAGTAAAATATTCTATATTTTGTGCCGTGTTATTAGTAACAAAAAATGGGGATTTTCTAGTCGGGTATGTCTGATAATTTCCCGGATTAAAAATTTGATAATTAAAATTTTTACTTTTACGAGTTCGACATCGACCAGAGCGGTGATGATGTCTTTTACAATTTTTAGTTCTTCCTTTTTCTGTCTCTTTTCTTTTTCTTAAACTTGATCTCTTACCATTTTTATTTAAACTAGCTGTTTTAATTTTAGATTCTCTTTCAGTTTCAGTTTTAGTATCAGATTTATTTTTTGATTTAGGTGTTAAAATATTTTTTAAAGGGGTAAAATAGTTTTTAGCCTTTTTTTCCTCGTCTAATATTCTATTTTTAGCTTTGCCTAAACAATTAATTTTTTCAGGGCTATCATCTATTTTTTGTACTGCTTTGTGAAAAATAATATCGCCATCAGCAGCTTTTAAAATATCCTTATTTTCGGCATTTGACATTGGCATCGCCATCATTTTAAGCTTATTTTCAGGTTCATGTCTAAAAAAATATTTAGTCTCAACAAATTCATGCATTTCTGGCGCAGAGTATTTACGAGATAGATAATTTTTATCTGATTTTTCAAAAGCGTTTATTTTATCTTTGACACTAACTCCTGTCTCAATTTTAGTTTGACAATAAGATTTTGTTTTTTTTCTTAACTTAATCGAATCTGTATGATTCAAATGGCTACTTGATGATTCAGGTAGTCTTTCTTCCAAAGTTATTTGATCCGATTCCTCTTCGGCTAAAGTTGGTTTACAACCAAGATGAGCACGTGGTAATCCGTAAAACATGAAGCTTTCAGGATCTAGATTTGTATCATTGCCATAATAAGATGAATAATGTACAAAGCTGGGCTCTATGAAGCTTTGACTCTTGAGTCTTAAATCATTATGAGTTTGAATAGATTTTTTAAGCTTAATAGGAGTGAAACATGATTTAATTAATGTTTCATTAAATTTTGCTCGCCATAAAGACCAATCATGAAGACCTTTTTTCAAGTCCATATTGTATTCATGTGGAGTTTTAGACTTTTTCAAAAGATTTTCTATTTCATTTAAATTTGAGTTTATAAGAGCAAAATTATTCGATATTGGACGAGATATAGGACCCATTGTTTTTGATCGTTGGCAAATATTGAGGTTTTTAGACTCTATTAAAGGTGTTTTTTTCAAATTGGTTTCTTTTTCTTTGAGAGATTTTGCAGCTTGATGCATTTTGAGTCGATTTGGAACATCTTCTTGAATTTTGTCTTCATATCTATGTATGAATCCTTTGAAAAGAAAAACTTCTAATTATTCATGTCGCAAAAATTTAACTTTAAATGATTGAATAACTTCTTTCAATAAAATTTTTTTAGAAGTAAATTTATAGAAAATACTTTTGGAAAACTTATATTTCATTAGGCTTTCGGATGATGCCAATTAATATTTTATTTCAAGTCAAAAAAAAAAAAACTTAGTTAAATTACCTTTAGGTTTTATTCTATGTTTTGTTCGATAATTTTCTGGATATTTAGAATTTTCTGTCAAGACAGCATTGGTCTCTCTATCCTTATACTTTATCTTAAGTAGTTTAATATTCTCCCTCATCTCAATTGACAATTGGGCAACAGAGAAAATAATCAACAATATTCCTCTGAACAAAAAAAAAAAAGTAATCAAAAAGCAAACTTCTTTGTTGTTTTTCTTTTTTTCTCTTTAATATCTTAATCTTTTGAAAAAGAAAAAAAATACAAAATAATTTAAGTCATTAAGTTGCTCGTTATAGATAAAGTAAAAAGACTTGATTTTTATAATTAGTATGCGATTTGAAAGTTTATATAGTTTTTAATAAGCTTATCCTTCGTTATCAGAAATATTATTGGATTAAAACTATGTTACGTTTTAAGTATTAGTTATTTTGTTTTTTTTTATTCTTGTTTTGTTGTTATTATTTATTTTTTGCTTTTTATTTATATTGAAAAACAAATATTTCTTTACCAAGTCTAAGCTCGCCTTCTCGTAATTAATATTAAGCTAAATATTTAACTAATTATTCGTCCTTAAGTTTAATAATAGTAAAAAAAAGCAACAAATTAAAATTGTTCTCATAGATTTAAATTTCATCTAACTTTTATCAATCAAAAATTTAAATTCTTTCAAATCCTTTGAAAGTATCTAACCTTTTTACTTATATAAAACAAAAATACATTTATTTCTGATTTTTTTAATAATTAAAAATAACCTTTATTTATTTTAAATACTTGATACGAGAAAAAATGCTTACTTTAAGGATTATTTAATTAAAATTTGTTGATTTCTTTTAAATTCTAAAATTGTCAAAATTTATATTTCAAAAACAAGATGAGAACACATTCTGCTAATGATGTTTTTTATTTTTTATACGTTTAATTTAGGCTTAAATCTTCATTTCAAAATAAAAATAATTTGAACATTTTTAGCTTGCTACTTGTTTTTAAATTCCTAGACGAGTTATGCTGTTTAATTCTCACTTAAATTAAATCGCAAAAATCACAAGCTTTAGATAAAACTAAAACTAAAGTTAAAATTTTAAGCTTTAATAACTAATAAAAATACTTCGAAGACATTCTTTAAAAAATTTAACAATTTTGTTTGATTACATAATGAATAATAATCACAGAAGTTTTAGGATCAGCGACCTTTAAACTTGAAGACTTAATCGTTTTATTCCCATTACCAAAACACATTTACTCCTGCTCGAATCTGATATAAAATGTAACAAAAATTAATTTTGTGATCCGTTGAAAAGTATTAAGAGAGTGATTATAATGAAGTGTTTTTCAAAGCTTTGATAAGCGTCTATTGTATTTCTCAATTTAAAGTCAACATTAAATGTAAATTTTGATACAAAAGTTAGTGTTAATGTCCGTGAGTGACGGCCACTAGACCACCAAAATAGGCTGTCGTCGTCTTGATCGCCGCCGGGGAAAATAATTTTTTATTAGGTTTTAAATCAATTAAATTAATTAGATTAAGCGATTTTCTTAGATAAAAAACTCTTACGCGAAAAAAAATATTTTTTTACCCCACGATCATCAAAACGACCACAACCTATTTTTACGGTCTAGTGGCCGCCAGCCACGGCCACCAACACTAACAAAAGTGAAATTATAAAGAAAAATCACTTTTTAAATCATCTACAGTTAAGACTATCTCAAGGTTATTTTGTAATTATTTATAATGAAGAAAGTTCTTTTACAGTAAATCTCTGAGATAAGTTGACAAGCTTTTAAACAAATCTTTAGAGGGTCTTAAGCATCCCATGGGCAATCTCTTAAGACGTCTTAAACAACTCTTAAGTCAGTTTTAAGCAAAAAAAAATCCTCTTTAGCAATGCTTTAGAGTTGTCTAAGACGAACTTTTTGCTTAAGACGTTTTTGAAAAATTAAGACTTTTTGCTTAAGCAAAAAAATTGTCTTAAACAACTATTAAGCATTGCTTTTGTTGTTTAAACAACGTCTTAAACAGAGTCTCAACTTATTTAAGAAATGTACTGTAGAATGATCACAGTGTAAGTTATTTATTAAAGATTCAAATACTTTATCAGATATTACAATAGGGAAAATTGATTTTCGAATTTAGCCAAAAATTAAAAGAAAGTTATTTGTTTTTTATATATAACTTTTTTCACTTAATTTCTTTAATAAAAATTGTAAATTAAGTAAAAATATCAGTAAAAAAATTTAGATCACTTAAGATTAAAGAACAAACCATTTGAAAAATAAAAATTCTTTAAAACTTTTGAGTTCTTTTTAAAATATTTAAAAAACTTTATAGAAAAAAGTCCAAAAAATTACCTCCAGGATCGCTTAACGATCTAGTTAAATGATTGCTACTTCCATTATTAGATTTCAACGACCCAAAAGTAGAATCAAAACATAAGAATTGTGACAAAAGCTTTGGATTATTGTCATATTCAGGCGATGTATTTAGAAAGGGCTTTCTTATTATTTTAGTTGAATTAGAGCCTATCGTTGATTTATTCACAATATATGTTTTATCATCTAAACAATTCATTGTCTCCGATGAATTAATTTTATTCAATTGTTTAATTACCGTTTGTTCTGGTCCTGGTTCGACTTGTTTATAAGAAGAAACATTCGTAAAATCATCAGATTGAATAATGAGATTGTTTACTTTCGGAATCATTTGGATCCCACTCGTAATTCGGCTAATATCATTATTAAATAGATTTTGTTCTAATAAAGGTTTTCTTTTTTTAAATAATCTAAGTGATCGTTTAATTTCCGACTTTGAAAGAATACTTTCTTTGAATACCTTTGAATCTATTATCTCTATATTCGACTTGGGTATTACTGAATAGTAATCTTTATTATTAATTGACTTTGAGTCGAAACAACAACTAAAAAGTCCTGGCTTTTTATTTAAAGAGATTGTTGATTTTTTGTTTTCAATCAAACTTGGATCATTACTATTTGTTTTTCTCATTTTAATTTTATCCATACTCCTTGAGAATTTCGAGATTTTTTTTTCTGAATATTTTTTTTTCATATGTCGTTTTTTTCTTTTCCTTATTTTGGAACTTTTTTTGTATTTTTTTCGTTTTGTTTTAGACTTATTCCGCTTTTGAACATTGACAAATTTTATTCGTTTTAACGGTTTATTTCTATTCAAAGAAGTTTTTTGAAAAAAGTCTCTATTTATTTCGCCATAAGTTTGATAATTTTGAATTCTAATTCTTTCTTGATAATCTTCGAATTCACTTGACGTGCAATGTAGAGGATTATTTTTGAAAGTTGAATGCTGCCAAGGTGCGGGCTCTGGATTTGTTTTGAACTCTTTTTGTTTTAATTTATTCAAGCTCTCAATCAAATCATCTAGATCTGGGTAGATATTTTTTGGCTTAAAAAATGAGTTAGGAAGTTTTTTGTTAAATTTGATTTGATCTGAGTTGATGAGGTTATTAAGCGTATTTGACCTAAGTAGTTTGGGTGGCTTTTGAGTGACAATTTGCTCATTAAATGATTTAGAGCGATTTAAAACAACTTGAAAGTTTCTTGACCTTGGCTCTCGAATAGAAGGCTTAGGTCTTTGCGAAACATTTAGTAATTTTTTATTATTTTTATTTAATTTAAATATAATTAGTTTACCTTTGAAAATGAGAAGCTGAAGATGCCATAAGCTCAAACATCTGCATTTTACGGATTTTTTTTTATAAAAAAGCCTAATAATCTGTTATTTTCAAAAGGAAAATAGTAGTTTAGCAATCAAAGCTATTTTAGCTATTTTTGATATTGCTTAGTAAAGGTTAATCATCGACGGCTTTAAGGACAAAAACAATTTTCTATTTGTACAAGGGCTTAAGCGATTAAATTACACAATAATTTCGTGAAGTTAATTTGAGTTTCAAGTTTAAGATTAAAATTTCATTTATTTAAAGAATATTCTTGAAAAAATTTTAAGGTCGTTTTAATAACCTCATCAAAAAGCCTTAATTTCTAGATTAGCGTTTTACATATAAATTTAGATAATAGAACATATTTTTAAAATTTTAATTCAGAAAAGGAATAATTCATATTTACCCCTTAAATTAGAGTCGCCGACTTTTCTAACCTTTTTTTTTAGAAACAATTTTAGGGATAAATATTTTCTAAATAAAGTTATCGTTTTTTGACTTTACTAAGATGCACATTTATGGGATAATTTAAATATTTTCCATTTGATTTTATTAAAGCTTGTAATGGTAACTGGAATGGTTTATGGTAATGCCACTTTTGCTAGGTAAGTTCTGTATACAAAAATGTGAAAAAATTCGAGAAAAAAATCAAAATTTTACTTTGCTCAACATTTAAATGATCACTCTTTTAATAAGCAATAAAAAATTCCGATCAAATTCTTTCTGATTTTAGCAAATAACAATAAGCGCTCAAAATTTTGCTCTCTTAAACCTGAAAATATTTTTTCTCATAATTGAAAATCCAATAATTTCGAATAAGGTACTATTTGTGGGCCCTACTGAAACACTGACCCCCTTTTTTTGAAAAATTCCTGACCCCTACTTATCTCAGCCAGAAACTGAATTTTAGTCCAATTAAAAAAATTTTATTTCGAAATAGGAATTTTGAAGAAAATAAAGATTTCGATTCATATTACAGTCTTCCCTCGTTAATCCGACCACTTTGGGATTTGAATGTTTTGTCGGATTATTGAAGATGCCGGACATACTATAATTTAGAATTCCAAATTTTTATGAAAATGTCGGATTATTGAAAATTTTTTTTAGAGATTGAATTTGATACTATTTATACAAAACGATCTAACAATTTTTTATAATTAATGTATCAAATTAACAATTAGTTTGTAAAATCTAAGTTAATTTAAAATTTTTCTTGTATAATAAAAGAAAAAGTTAATAACTTAATAATAATCACAGATATCTTTGTTTTTAATTTATTTATTTTTAGGGTTTTTTTTATTAAAAAAACCCTAATAGATTTGCATCCGAAAATTCTGTCGTCCACGTTTTTCTTGAGTGTTATCAATATAAAGCTCGATGATGTTATAGTCAAATTGTAAGAAAAACTCCAAGGTTTAATGAGTTCGTTCCTAATTAAAAAATTTTTGTTAATTTGTTTAAAAAAACCTAATCGAAGTTTTGATCACACTGTAATTATCATCAAGTCTACTAAAATCAGTGGCGTAGCGCCCAAACGGCAAAAAAGGGCTTGAGTCTCCCAATCTGAAAAATGGGAAGGCTCAGCCGCCCCAAAAAAATTCAATAAATTATTTTAATAAATCCCTTATTTTTTAATCAAAAAGCTGTTGAACTGTACTTCTCTCAAAAAGTGATTATTTAGGCTACTTAAATTATTTACATGTCGCGGATTTTATCTTAAAACTCAAGCAACTGTTATTTCTAACTATTTAAAAAAAAAATTTTCAAAAAAGAGGTTGCTGTCTGGCTTTTCTTATTCCATTGGTTTTTCAATGAAGTCAATCTGGTAGATATGTGCCATTATTAGATTTTAGTAATTAACTAAAATTAATATTTTTACATCACAGGCTTGGAAAGACCAATTTAGGCATCTTTGACATATAAAATTTACATTTATTGTAATAAAACTAAAACTTTTGAACTTTTAAATTATTTCTTTCTTAAAAAACCCATTCTGTTTCAGAAACTTCTGAATTATTTTTATTTAAAAATTTAATTTGCTACCTGTTTATCAACATAATAAATAACGAATAATGAGCTTTTTAAATATACTTCATAATTTTAGGCAATTAAAAAAATATTGAACAAAAAATTCTTTTGTTCAGGACTATTAT
>NTPY01000715.1:22740-70318 GCA_002922825.1 Brachionus calyciflorus
TGATTTACTGAATTGAAAAAAAAAATTTCAAAATTTTCAGTGTCATACGAAACTTTACAAATTTACGTTTTGAGCATACGTAAAATTTGAAATTGCAATATTTTTTCAAAATTTACGTTAGAGGTAGAAAATATCAAAATTTTCGATTACATATCATTTTTTTGGGCTATTTTGATTTAAACTTTAAAAGAAAAAAGCTTTATTAAAAAAAAAAGTTGCCATATACATTTTTAAATTAGTAAAATTGTAAATGTTACATAATTAATTACAAAGGATTAAAATTGATTTGAGTTATCAGGCTCCAATTTTTTTAATAATTTATAAACTACAATTCATTAGCATAATTCATTAGAAAATCAATTTAACTTTATTCATTTTTTTAGAAATTGTATATTTAATTCCTGTTCAAAAGACCGATACGGTATAAAATGTTGAAGTAAGCGATACATTATAATTTTCTTTGTATTTCATCTCCATATATAATCTTAAATTTGTTAATACTTGAGATTGATCATTTTCTAACTGTCACATACTGTAACTTTGCATTTGAAGTTTTCGATTGTTGCTTAAATCCATTGGTTCCCGAGATTGATTGGTATAAAAATAAAATCAAATAGGAAAATATTTATACCTTTTAACCAATTTAAAACACTAAGACATCCTCTTTTAGACAAAGTTATGTAAAAATAAGACTCGCAAATAAATGCCAAACTTATTACAGTCAAACCTCTTTAATCCGAACAGAAAGTATTTCAAAAAATAGATTCAGATTAACGAAAATTCGGATTATGCCATAATCCGAAAAATGAGAAAAAATAAAAAATATTCGGATAAATGAAAAATTACCTCATTTTTTTTACCTAAATTAAAGAATTTGGAAAAAGAAATAAAAATAAACAATTTTAGCGCAAAACTTTTATGTAAATAAATTTTTTTACTCTAATTAGTTATTATTTATTTTAACCTGAATATTTTGGAGCTTTTTTTATCTAATTTATTTATTGGATAATTACTTAATTTCATTAAAAATTTAACTTTATATATTTAATTTTGAATTTTTGAATTATGATAAAAATAAAACAAAAAAAAATTATCATTTTTATAATCGATTACAATTTATATAATCATTAAAAATGCTTTTTTATAAATTTTGAAACATTTTTTCGCATTTAATGTTAAATTTATCCTAAAAATTTATTCGGATAAACGAAATTGATTTTTTTCGGATTAAAGAGTAGAAAACCAGTGAATTTTACAAAAAACAGCTTTTTTTCTATAGGTTTTATTCGGATAAACGAATTTTTCGGATTATCGAAGTTCTGATTAAAGAGGGTTGACTGTATACCAAATCAGTAGATGTAAATAATAATTTATATGTTATCATTCAACCAAATTCTTGGTTTTAGTCGATGAATGTCATTTCAAGAAAGATTGATACCAAATTGACTGATTCCGCCAAAATTTTGAAAAGTATCTTCAACAATATTTTTATAATTTGAAATTTTTGATAAAATTTCAGGAACATAATTCTCAATAGATTTTTGATTGCCATCATTTTTATAATTGTTTTGTTTTATAACAAAACAAAAATTTCGAGGTAACAAATTCAAAAGATAGTTGTATGCAATTAAACATTGTTTGGCGGTTTAAATGCAAGGGCCTTCAGTTGATCCAATCATTTTTTGATTTCAATATTTTTGTATTCATTTACCAAATGCTTTGATTGTATATTTTTCCATATACATTTATATAGTATTCATTTCTAGATCGTTTAGTCACCGAGTCACTAAGCATTGATGAAAAATTTGATGGTTTGCACGGTTTAAATTTTCTTAAAATTTTAATCTCAAGATTTAATGCAATTGTTGTCATACTTGCTTTACACTCCCACTTTCTACATCCTCTTCTTGAGAAAACATAAACAACAAACATTTCAATTATCCCTTTGTAAAAACAATGCTGCTTATAAAGGATCCATTGGCTGCCATGGTTGCTCGGTATAAAAATTGGGTCTGTCATTTTTTTAATTCAAAATCTTATTTTTTCCATATTAGCATAAGAACCATTTTATTTTATAAAATTTATTAATTAGAAGTTTGTTAACTAAATAATTTACTCATTATATAAATTAATTGATAAGTAAAAACTTTATTTGAATTTACGTTCAATTTTAAAAAAATATTTGCAATAAAAATCAACATAATTTGAATGCAATCAATAATTAATGAGGTTGACGTAAAATTTATAAAAGTAACGCTAATCTTTTAATAGTAATGTGAACTTTTTGGTGGAAAATCCCCAATGAACCAAATAAATATTTAGCTTTAACAACTCCGTTCTGAAAAAAATAAAAATTTAAAATTAAATTTTGAAAAATATAGTTTTTTTATAGAAGTGGTTTTAATACAACTTTAACGTTATTCGTTTGACGGAAAATAAAAATAAAACAATAGATGACGAAAAAGAAATTTTCGAGTTCTACTTCAACATAAAAAGGATTTGTGTCTAGTCGGTTAAGTGAACCATGGTTCACCAATTATGTCAACAATTCTTGTTCTCGGTTTTAGCGAATAATTAGTTCGTCTAAACTAAATCTTGTTTACCTTAAACTTGTTGGCCAATTTTAAAAATTAAAATGAAACTTTTGGTGAACAAGAAGATTAGGTTAAACAGATACTAAACCCACCTTACCGACTAGACCCAAATATTTTCAAAAAATAAGATTAATCATAAATACTTTTTTGTATTGTAACTTCACCAATATTTTAAAAAATACGTATAAAAATGTTAAAAGGCTCAGTCTTAAGCTAAAATCGAGTCTGAGTTCGATTTTGATAAAATTTTAAAACTCGGTCTCAAGTCCTTAAAAATAAGAATCGAGTCTCATTTCACGATTCCCTTTTGTCGAAAACCAAGTCGTTAGTGTCACAAAAGAAATTATGACTGACAAAAATGTGACTTAGTGGATGTTAAAAAATATAATTTTAAAGCAGCTAAAATTTACATTTGCAAATATTATTGAAAAAAATCCTTAAAAGAACTTTGAAGAACAAATCTTTTTTGAAATAACTAAATAAATTATAAATTATAATTGAACCATGTTTTAGATAAAGTTCCCCAAATCATAAACCGTAGTTAATATTTAGCGGATTTTGAGACCTAATAAGTCAAGTTTATTCTAATAAAAATATTCCGAAAATATTCTATATTATAGATATGACCATTCATTACAAAAGTTAGCTTTTAATTTGGAAAATTTGGTTCATAATTATTTGAATAAATAATCCTAAAGTCGGAGAAAAAATAAATTTTAAGGAAAAATACTGTACAAAAAAGGTTTTAACAGTGAAAGATTTTAAATTTTTTTTTTAAATTTAAGCTAACTTCGCAAGATATTGTCATTTTATATTAGAATTTTTATTCAGAATGTTCACAATATACTCATTTAATGGATGAATACAATTTAAAAGAACTAAAATTTATGATTTGGGACACTATACGAATAAAGTGGACAATTATTTATGTTTATACAATATGAATCATATATGAAAGGGAAGGGTTTAATTTTCAAGAAAAGTGGACATAAAAGTTAATCTAGACAAAATTTTCTCAGGTCTCTCTTAAGAATTTTATTCCTTTAGATATTTATGTTAATATAGAATCACTGTTTTAGTTATTCTCTAAAATTATCAAAATTGGTAATTATACTTTGAAAAAATATAAGGTATATCTCAAAAATTATTTTTAATTTTCTGCTTAAAAAAAATACTCAAAATAGATCAATTTATTAAAGCTTTATTTATTTTATGCTTTAAATGTCTTCATGTCTTAATGTCTTTTCTTGTTTTTCTGCATTGCCATATTTTTCCAAAAGACTTTTTAAATCACGTCTCATTGCAAATGCGTCTTCCCCATCAGCATAATATTTGGCTTCAATATCATTTATTCTTAAACGATGAAAATTATTAAGTTTGCTATAGAAAATTTATTTTGCTCCTTTTTTAATTACTGAAATTTCAGAGTGTTTTGATATAAATGGAGGGCTGCTCTGTTACTAACACGAACATGAAGGGAAACATATTGGGCGTTGAAATTCTCAACCATAGCTCGTGACGCTTGTTCCATTAATTTTTGAGCAATACCTAATCTACGATAACTTCTTTTAACAGCCTTTTTTTTTAAAACAACATAATAATTTTCTAAATCAAATAACTGTGAATAATCTGAAAATTACTAATGATGTTATGTGTCCATGTGGAACTTTGTCATCGTTGTTGTCATCTTCCATCTTAGCTAATACATATCCGATTATATTTCCATTATCATCTTCGGCAACATATGAGACATGTGGCCATGATAGACCATGATACATGTAATATTTCATTTGATAATTCTCTGGTAAACATAGTAAATTACAATGTTGCATGTTCATCAAGTCTTCTTGCTTTAAATGTATAGGTCACATTAAAAAGGTATAGGATTTTTTAAACTATTAAGTTACTTACTTTGGCGTTTCTAATATGCATTTTTGCTTTTAAAAGAGAAAATTAATTTTTTCAAAACTAAAATAATTTAAAATGAATCAAAAATCTAAATGAATTGAATGTTGAAAAAAAACAAAAACTTAAGAAATATTTGCTTCTTTTATGAAAGCAAAAAAAAAAGAAAAAATTTGGATTTTTAAAATATAGACAAAAGATTTAAATAAAAATGTTTGTTTCGAGTGGGAATGAGGTTAAAATCTGGAATTCTGATTCAAATGATTTAATAACTGAATACGCGCCCTTAAATTCTAATATTGGTACAATACATTCATTTGCCATACGACCAGACAGTATAATATTAATTAATTATTCTAAATGATCTCATTATTTTTTAGAAATTTTTATTATTTAGATTCTCAAATTGCATGTGTTTTCGAAAGTGGTTGTATCAAATTTTTAAATTTCGAATCTGGCTTTCAAGAAGATGGAATAGACGGAGTAAGTTTTAAAAATTCAGATTTAATTTCAGTTCTTACAAAACGAGGTATCATTATACAATAAAGGTTTTCCATTTTTAAACTAATTTTCTCATACTGAATTTATTCTTTTAATTTTGTTTTCGCCAAACGAAAATTAAAGAAATTCAATAACATACAGTACATTTCTGAAATAAGTTGACAGCCTGTTTAAGACGTTATTTAGGAGTGTCTTAAGAGATTTTAAGCAGTCAAAAAGCTATGCTTAAAAGAGCCTGTTTTAAGCATATTTTTAAGAGGATATCTTTTTAGCTTAAAACTAATTTGACCTGAATTTTCAAAAAATAGTTAAGAAATTTCACTAAATTTTTTGATCAATAATACATTACATTTGAAAAATCTTTTACTAGATTTTTCACGAAAAAATACTCTCAATTTTTTTTTCATTCAAGTCTGAGTCTAAAGCATGTTGCTACGATTCAACAGGTCGTCAATTTGCTGTTGGAACAATGAACAGCCTAATTGAAATATATGACACAAAAACAATGAAAAAAAAATTCTGGAAAATAAAAGAATCCAATACACCTGTTAATTGTATTTCGTGGAGTAAAACTGATCGTAACTTAGCCACAGGACACCCAAATGGAAGTATTGTAATATTTAATTCGGTAATGAGTAATTTTGGCAAGCCACTTTATCATCCTAAATATAATGATCTAAAAAGTCAAATAGTTACCGCATTACAATGGTCATTCAAAAATCCACCACAACTTGCCGCTGGATACGATGATGGTTCTGTAATTTTATGGGACACAATCAAATGCTCAACTAGTTCAATTGTTAAAGCACACAACTCTCCATGTACAACAGTTCTCCAAGGTCTAGGACCTACTCCTTTACTAATTAGCAGTTGTCTAGATGGCTATATTAATTTATTTGATTGCAACTCAAACAAAACAGTAAAAACAATTGCATGTCGAAGTGGTATTACTTCATGTGATCTTGCTCTTAATGGTGTTACAATGTGTATTGGAACAATAAATGGCAATATTCAAATTCATGATATAAGACAAAGTAGCAATCCGATGACTATGTTTAAAGCACATGAAACAGCCGTTCATTGCATTAAATATTCTCAAAATTTACCCAATCAATCTAGATCAACAAATAATAGCATTTACAATAATCAAACAGTTCAAATAGAAGGACAATCTCTAATCAAAAAATCTAATTCTTATAACTTTGATTTGAATCAACAAAATACTAATATTCTGAATCCTCTTGCTAGTGTAGCTAATCCGGTTAGTTTATACTCGCCTGAAAATCAAAAAATATCAAATAAACTCAGAGCTCAAAGTTCAACTGGAAATTTGGTCAATATTTTAGATAATAATAATTCGATTGAAATTAACAGACATAAAAATCAGATGCCGTTATCTTCAACAACTAATTTAAATACTCCTAATAGTAAGAAATATTTTTTTATTTTTAACTCTTAACTTTTAAAACAAATTAAAAGACTTAAACTAACGAATTACTGAATAAATTGAAGACGAAATCTAAAAATAAAAAAACAATTTTAATTTAATTAAGATTTTTAAGTTTCTCTTTTTAAAAGATCTGATGAAATTAGATTATTCAAAAATATCTAAAGAACGAGGTGAAATATATTCACCTTTGGCTAATGGTTCATCAATTAATGATGAGAATACAATAAACGGTTCAATAAATAATCATGCATCTCCATATCTAGCACCCAAACTTTCTTCAACTAAAATATCTCAAGCGATAACTCCTAAAATGCAATCTTCGATCAAAATTCAATTAACAAATACCCAAAGTGAAAAGATGGTTATTGATTCTCCCGTTAACGAAGTTGTCGATCAACCTGAAACATTTATTCAAAATTTGAATCCACTAAATACTAATTTGAATGGACAAACTAACAATAATAATCAAAGTTTACAATTGGAAATGGTCCGAGAAATTGTGAATGATGCAATTTATGATTTGCGATATGAAATGATGAGTGAAAATTTCAAATTTAAAGCTGAAATGTTTAGAGAATTTTTAGAATTAAGAAAGTTTATTGAGGAAACATTTAAGGCTGTTTCAGTTAATGATGCTTTAGTTTCGGAGATTCAGAGACTCAAAGAAGAAAATAAAAGACTCAAAAAACTTTATTAAATTCTTTAAATATAAATTAAAATAATTTTTTTATAGATTAATTTCTAATGTAATTTTTTCATATTTTTTTAAATCGAATATTAAAATTCCATTTTTTTTTGTAATATGTTAGTTTGAATTCATATCATAAATATTTTTAAAAAAAATTTTAATATTGTTTTTTTAAAATGCTAATTAAAAGATTTTCAATTTTATTTTGTCAATTTTTACTTTTTACCATTGAAAAGAGATACGGCCAATAATATACCCATTATTGTCCCAGAAGATTTTTTCCAAAACATATTATATTTAATAGCTTATTTTAGAGAGCTGAAACAACTGATTAAATTGAGTCCGTGATCTTTTTTTAAGTTTAGTTCAAAAAATATTAAAATTGTTAAACTATCAAAATTGTACTTTTTCCAGAAAAGATATACAGAGGTTCTAATATAAATGTAACGTCAACCGTAACTTTTGACCGAAACCGTAAACCCTGTTAATTAGCCTTAGTTTTCGATTTTAAGATGTTTTCGAGCTATGATCAGTGGCGTAGCGCCATTGAGGCGAAGTGTGGCGGCCGCCACACCATTTTCAAAAATACTGTGGCGCCGCCACAGTACAAATTTTGAATAATATAAAATTTTTAATTATCATTTCGCTTATTTAGTATACTTTTTTAATTTTTATTTTGAACTGGTTTATTCTTTTGTGTTCTATAACAACTTTACCTACAAGTTTGAAATTTCATTAGAAAAGTGCGATGTTTCAAAATATTTCAAATATTTTGAAACTTTTTAAAAAAATATTTGAATGTTTTTTTTTTAATGAAAGTGAATCAAAACAAAATATCTTGATCTAAATAGCCAAAAGAATTTACTCATCTCAAACAAGTAGCGTATTTTGTTATAGTAATTTTCTAAATATTCAGAATAATCTGAAGGTCTATGTTTCAGCAACTTTTAAATTCAAAGGATCTTTTAATTTATTTTTATTTTTTTAAGGGTGTTTATCTCATTCTTAATTTTGATTGGGGATTTTATCAGGAAATTAGACAAGTCTTTAAAAATTTTCCTTGTCTAAACTAAAGAGCGTATTTAGTTATAGTGATTTATCAAATATTTAAAAAAAAAAAATTAATTTTTTTTTAAAAATTAAATTATTTGGAAAATTTACTATAAATAAATACGCTACTTAGATCAAGCATATTTAGTTTTGATACATCTTCATTGCAAAAATAACACTCAAATATTTTTTTCAAAAAAATATTTTGAAACATCGCTCTTTTCTAATGAAATTTCAAACTTGTAGGTAAAACTGTTATAGAACACAAAAGAATAAACCAACTCTATTTATAAATATTCTAATTAAGTAATAAAGAATTTAAATCCCTCCTTTTTTTCAAGAAGAAAAAAATTGTATCATAAATTTTAGAGTCCCGAACACTGGTTGTTACCAATTATTGAGTCGAAAGACGGGCAAAAACTTAGAATTGAAATTGGTAAAAAAATTTAACAACCAAAGACCCCATGTAGCCTGAACAAACGTTTAATTTTCGCCACACCATTATAAAATTCCTGGCTACGCCACTGGCTATGATTACGGTTACGGTCAAAAGTAACTGTTGACGTTACATTTATATTAGAACCAATGTTTAATACTAAAACGATTTCTTATGTTTTTTTAAGAAAATAATTTATCTTAAGAAAATTTAGCTTTTTTAAGGTTTTTTGTCTACATCGGTCAGAAAAGTTGAATTAGGGTTGAAAAAGTTTCAAATTTTAAGAATTAAATAGTCTTTTTTGGATTCATTAAAAAAATTCTGAAAAAAAAAATAATAAAAAATATAAGCATAGTAATTTTTTATTTTTTGATAAAATTTAAGTAAATGGAATCGAATATAGGAAATGAAAATTGGTTAAAATTTTTTTGCGAAAAAAATAAGAATAAATAGACGATAAGTTATTTTTGAAAAAAATAAATGAAAAATTATTTCTCTACATAATCCAAAAATTACGTTTTTTTATCTATAAAAATAAAATTTTTAGGTTAATTTTTTTCTTGAATATTCAAATATTTACTTATTAAAATAATAAAAAACAAGAATTAGCTCCAAGCTAAAACGAGAAAAAGCGGTCATTTTGACCGCCTGGTGCTTCTAGGTATATAAACTTGAATTTACGGAAAAATATTAACTTTATAATAAACTAACATTTAATTGTTAAAGTATACTTCAAAATATGGTCCTAGACAAAAAATTTGCATGATATCATAATTTTTTGGAAAGTTACAGCTCTTTAAAGAGTAAAAAGCGGTCATTTTGACAGCCTGGTGCTTCAATTGTTAAAAAACTTCTTGCTCAATTTTAAAAGGGGTCAATTTTCTTTTTCTCAAAACAGGAGGTAAAATTTGTTATAATAAAAAAAGACATTTGCCAAGAATAGATTTTATTTCTAAAATAAAATCTTAATTTTATTTTACAAAAAATAATTTTATTTTAATATAAATACAGACAAATTTCGTTAATCAGAACTTTTTAGAGTCAAAAAATCATAAGTTCAAAAATTTCGTCTGATTTCGATTTAACGACTCTATTTATAAAATCAATTTTTTAAATTAAACTTTTGAGGATCATGTTCACATCTATTCCAGACAGTGGATCTGAATTTCTTCTATCTTCGGGTACATAGCAAAAAGCCTCATAGATGTTTGAACTAAAAATATTTAATTTGAGATTATTTTCTAGTATATTAAAATCGCAAGTTAGTTTCGTTTGATTTAAAATTGGAATTAACTTAGCAAGAGGCAGCGATAAAGATATTTTCTCAGATTCGTTTTTATCAATTTTTTGTTTTAATATTAGACTTGACAAATTATTTAGAAACTCATTTTTGTAACTGTCAAAAATTGAACAAAATGTTTGAATAAAATCATCGCTTTGAACCAAATCAAAAGTTTCGTTATTCAGATTATCTAACAAGATGCTTTCATCATTATTTTCGGAGTTTTTTTTTTCGGCTAGAATGATTTCATTTATCTCTTTATCCTTGATTATTTTCCAATTGTAATTAAATTAAATTAAATTAAATTTTTTTTTAATTTTAAAATTACTTTTGGTTTATTTGGTCTTAAATTTAACAACTCATTGATAAAATTTATTTCTTTGCCGTTCAAAGCTTCTACATTTTCTCGAACTGATTCAAGCTTTTCATTAAAATACGCAATATCTATATTCTCTTTTAAACTTAATCTTTAGTAAATCACATCAATATATTGTTATAACTAAAGCGAGATTTAAAAAAAATTACTTTTCAAAAACGCAGACAACACAGTTTTTTACTTGGGCACAAAGTTTAGGTATTCCTTGAAATGATATGATATTAATTTAAAGCCAAAAACGTTTTATTAAAAATTTGAAACCTACCTTCACTTACAAAAATTTCTATATTTTCCAAATATTTTTTTTGAATATTAGGAGACAATTTTTCCTCACTTATTAAACTCTTCTCAAAATTAAGAAATGTGCTCTCAGATGAGCTTGATTTAAACAGATAACCACCAATGATATTTAACTGCACTTTAATTAAAATAGTCGATATTGTTAAGGAGTAAATAGTTGACAAACATTTAGAAATAGATGAAATTTTTATTTTTTCCCACAATTCCAGTTTATTCGGGGCTCTTATTTAGACATCGTTATTATAATTCTAAATAGAATAAAAATGAATAATACTTATGTTTCAGCTGTTCTAAATATTCGTCACTAGACAAAGCTATGCTAATTTGATTTTCTATTGATTTTAATAATCCTCGGACTAAAAAAATTCTGAATTAAATTTTTTTAATATATATATATTGATTTATTCATACTAGCTTCATCAGAAGTTTTTTTAATAGTGTAATAGTGTTGAAGCTTTTGGGATTTTTCATATTGCTTGTTTACTAAATCAGCATCTTCAGAAGACATTAAAAGTGCCTTTTTGAATCGATGAATTGAGTACTTTACCGTGGCATACCCTCCTTATAAAAAAAATTTTTTGGATAACAAAAAGAATAATTCAAAAGAAAATCGTAATTTTGAGAGCATTTTTTAGACCGACGGAATGCTTACAACATGAAAGAATAGTTTACGAATTTTAATCCCACATTAGTTTACAAAATTACGATTTTCTTTCGAATAAACAACACTATTATTTTTTTTAATTTTACCTCCAAATAAGATTGCAGAAAAAATAAGTTTTTTCTTGTGACGTTTACCAAATTTTGCCACAAAACTCATTTTGAATATTTTTTTTTCAAATGCTTTTTTTAAAATTCTATTAGAATAACATTAAAATGAAAAAATTATCATAAAAATTAAATAAATTCAATACGATAAAATTTTGTTAAGTTTGCTTTGAATTGTGAGTTATTTCGATTTTAATTTGAAATTATAAATTTTTTTATGGTATCAAATGGACTCATATAAAGTTCTGCAACACTAACACTTGTAACACTTGCAACACTTATTATGTTTTACGAATAGTAACACTTAAATTATAATAATAACACTTAGTAACACTTTATTTCTGATTCAAAATATATATCGTTTTCAAAGGGAGATCAAAATATAGATCTTTCTTTAAAAATTTCATAACAAGCATAAATCTTAAGAATTTTTTATCTTAATATATTATTTTAAATTTAATCATAGTTTAGAATATTTGAAAAACTCAAATAAACCTTAAAATAAACTTTCTAGTAATTTTAAATTTCAATTCACAGAGATTATTTTCTAAAACGAGTGTAAAACACTAAGAAGGCTTAATTTTTATTATTGCTTTAAAGAATTACATTATTATCAGGATGATAAAAAATAATATATTTTCTAATAGTTTGAGTTTCAAATTCGACTTGAAAATTATTTTAATGATCCCTTGTTATTCGAAAAAAATTAAATTTTGTATAAAAAAACATAAAATGGAAGCTTAAATTTATCTACTTAAACTCTTCTTTATCAACATGGAAGCTTAAATTTATCTACTACAACTCTTCTTTATTAAATTAAATCTATTTTTGAACAATAAGAACTATTAATTTTTTCGTTTCTTAATAATTTTTGTCTGTTAGAATAAAAAATTCAAAATAAGTGTTACTAAGTGTTATTATTATAATTTAAGTGTTACTTTTCGTAAAACATAATAAGTGTTGCAAGTGTTATAAGTGTTAGTGTTGCAGAACTTTATATGAGTAAAATTACTAATATAATTTTTTTTGACACTTAACACTTATAACACTTATAACATTTATAAATGTTATAAGTTCTAACACATATTGAAAAGCTCTAACACTTATAAACACTTATTTTATCATAAAAAATATTCAATATTTTATGATAAAATAAGCAACAAATGATAGAAATTTGTTCTGTTTTAAATAATGTCTGAAAGTTCTTAGTTTAATTCCAGTTTTTTTTTGTAAAATGTTTTTAAAAATAAAAGTATATCAATCTAAAAATTTATTAAACTTTCGTAAAAAAATATAAAAAAATTTTCAAAACGAATTATTCAAAAAAAATATTAATTGAATAGAAAATAAAAAAAGTTAATAAAAAAATTTTAAGTAGATTTAAATATTTTGATTTTTTTCTTTTAATCGTTCAAAAATAAAGTTTCTATATTCGTTGATGTTTTCAAGATCTATTGTCAATATTTTTTGATTCTGCAGAAGCTGATAAAAGAAACAACAAGTAAATACACCACAGTTAACAGAATCAAATTGTTGTTGTTTTGTATGATTAATCTCACATATCTGCCAAACTGAACCATCAAACTCTCTACGGTTGCATATTTTCTATTAAAAATTAAATAAATAAAAATAATTAAGAGATAAATTTAAAATATAATTACATCCAGTTATTCAAAATTTGATTTAGTTTTTCGGTGCTTGATCCGAATGGGTCGATGTAATAAATTTTTTTTTCTCTCACTCTGACAAACAAAAGAGTCCAATGACTGTCTTTAAATACTGGACCAGAAATTAAGTCGAATTTGTCAAATTTCTAATAAGAAAAGAAATTAACTTTTTTTAATTCTTTTTTTTTTTAAATTACTTTACGAATAGTGCTTATAGTTTTTCCTTCAAAGCAAATACCAGATGCCAATGTTGAACTTAATATAAAGTGTTTTTTCTCGTTTGTAACTGCTCTAAAGAAAGCTTCCATGATCTATAAATCGATACAAATAAAATTCATAATTTTAATTAAATTCATATAAAAAAAATACATTATCGTTTAGCCTCTCGTTATTTTTTAGTTTGTTTAACGAGTCACTACTAATTCCAATATCGGCAACTAATAGTTCTATATCAACTTGATTATTTATTTGATCATTTGTCTTAATTTTTTTTTGAATGCATATCTCTTCTTTTATATTTTTTCTCTTGTTAACATTATCATTAACTTCCGTTTTACTTTCGTTATAATTTTCAATTTGATCGAGTTCAACAATTGTATAGTTTTGGCAATCTAAAGACTTTGTTTCAGTCGGGCTGGTTGTAATTGACTGAAAAAACTGAGGCGATTTTATGTTTTGTGATACAAAGTTAAACTTTTGGGGTTTATCATAAAAGCCAACAAATTTTTTTTTTTTTGCTTCTTTTTTCCCCATATATCTTTAGCAGTAGAAGGATTAACTTTAAAAAAAAAGATTTTTTTTTATATTGATTATTTACAGATAAAAAAGTTAATTTTTTATCTTCTTCATCTGAGGAATCGTCACATGAACTGGCTTCTAATTGACTTGAAGCATGCCTAGCGGATTGACCAAGTGCATCGTTGACTGTTGAGTTAATGTAATTGGAAGGTGCTAGAGGACTTTTAATTAGATGTTTTCTTGTTGAGAAATATTTTTCGATTGTCCCATTTGTAAGTCTAGATATTTTTTCGTTTGTTTCTAAATTTCTAAATACATATCCGGCCCAAATAAAAGAATATGGGAGAAAATTTGAAAGAAGAAAATCGATATATTTTTTGTTTTGATATGGATTTAATGGTGTATTTGCATCATTATTTAATAAATTTGTTATTTTCGATTTTATTTTTGTAAAATGTTCATAAAACGGCGATCTTTCCTTTATGCTTTGTTTTTTGTTTCCATTTTCGATTTTATTTAAATTATCTTCTTCAATCTCATCTAGATCAGTTTCCAATACATCGGAAAAAATATAATTACGCATTTCTTGTTCTGCTTTTTGTGTGAGATTTTCTCTTTAATCGATTCTAACTTGAAGAACATCTAAACTTTTTTTAACCAGATCTGTATAATTTTGGGATAAATAAATAATACACATTGACTCGAAAACTTGATCAGATGTGTCTAAGTCTCTTGCATTGATAAGGAGAGAAAAACATGAAATTGCGAATCTTTTCATCTCAGCATCATCAAAATTTACATGTTTTTTATTTGTTTTACGAATCGATGCATGGTATGACTATTACACGATCCAATCCATGTTAATTCAGTGTCATTAGGATTTATTTCTAGCTTCGAAAGTCTAAATACACGATATGCATATTCAATAATATCTTCATCTCTATTAAACACCTCGAGACTCGCATAAATTGTAGGCCATGACATGTCGCATATAAGTAATCTAAATTTTAATCTATTACAATTGTTAATTCTTGAATAATTATGTTTAACTAATCGAAACATCGATCCAATCGAATAAACATCATGTCGACTTGTCGCTGTTTCGTTTATAATAAAATATTCAGATTCATTTAGGTTCATACTGTCTTTCATAAGCATAACGTAATTCAAAATTTGATTGTAATTTTTTTGGTATTTAAAAATTTGAACAAGGTTGTTTTAAAGATCACGTTTTTACGGCTATTAACTTGACTTTAAATCGATAAATAGAAAATAAACAAAAGGTTTCTTCACTATAATTTATTTAATAATTTGGCCGCTTCTAGCCACAAACAAAATAATAATAAATAAAATAATAATGTTGAAAAATAAAGTAATAATAAAAATAATAATAACAAAGTAATAATAATAATACTTTTTATGAAATAAACACTGTGATTATATACTTTAAATCAAAACAGTTATAGACTGTTTAGCTAAAAAGTATAAACACAGCTAAATTAAATGTATTTATGAAGAGTAGTTGAAGTCATAGATGAGGACTACAACAGTTGCATCGACATGAAGAATGCGTCGATTTGGTGGAACTTGATTTATTAATCGAATTTGAGTTTCGGTGTGGAGAGTTAAATTAAAATCTTTATGCAACTAATAAATAAAATTAATTTTTGATTTATAAGTTTTTAAAATATGAAAAGGTTACACTAAAGTCTTGTACATATCCATTGATTCCGTTTTTTCTTTTAGCTTTGACTGTCTGGTTTATTGATTCAGAACATGACAAAGTATTTGTTATCCAACAGGTCGAAACATTTTCCTTTGAATGATACTCATGAATAATATTTCTTATAACTTGTTCACTAGGGAGAGATTGTTTTTGAGCTGCAGCGTGGTTTACATATGCGGCAGCTGATCCATTGAATTTCAATAAAACCTTTTCAGCAATTTCTGTACGGGCATCGCCACGAATCTGTACTTTAGAATTTTCTTTATGATCGTGTTCTTTTTCTCGGCAAACATTGACAACAACAAACCGTGAACTTTCACTAATCGGCTTTTCTGGGACAATAAATTGATATTTAGCTTCGCAGCCTTTAAATCGACAAGCTGCCGTCCCTCTTAAAAAAATTTCAGACATTAGACAAATTTTTTTTAAGATATTTATTTTAAATTACCTGAAAAAATCTACACCACTCCTTTTTTTATCAGGGTAGATTCGTGCAATATTAATATCTTCAAAGCAATTGCTTTGAAGACTCAACTCTTTATTTTGGTTTTCATATTCTCTTATTAATTTGGAAAAAGTGTTAGCCCAATCGCCAATCAGTTTTAAAGCATTTTTAACTTTTGGGTCTTGTTTTGAATTTTTTAATAGATTATTAAAAATTGTTTTATCAATAGCAATTTCAAATTTGCTAATTTTTTCATTATTTTTTTGGTCGGATGTGAAATCAGTATCAAGCATTTTCGAGTTATAAAGTAGAGTAAATTTTAAAATAACTTTATATAAAAGATTTTATATAAAGATTTTTCATATAAATTTTTTTGATAAATAAAGAGTTCGCGCTAAATATTAAACAATAAGATTAACAGACAAACCCTTCTAAAAATATTCTAATTGTAGGACATAAATCTTATTTTTTGAAACAAAGAATAAATTTCTGGCGCAAAAAAGATTAAGAGCGCCAAAAATTATCTTTTTCCGTTAATCAAATTTTTTGTAGCTTTTTTTGGTGAAGGAATTTTTTTTTAGTTTTTGTATTTTTCAAGTGAATTTCTCAAGATTTAAATTTAAGAGTTTTAGTCAAATTTTTTTTAATTTTTAAAGATAAATATCAGTATTTATTTTATTAATTTTTTTTTTATTAAGTAGTTTAATCTAGAAGTTGAAAATATTGGTACTTTTTTAAATAAAAATACTTCCGTTTACAAAGTTTTCAGAATTTTTTGTATTAAAGCATAAGTTATATGTACGGTTACGGTACAGGGACGCCGTCAATTCGCGAGAAATGCGTTGTAAATTTTTTTTTTTGGTCAAAAGAATTTCCTCGTTTAAGTAACTTAAGCTGTATTATGTAGCAGAGTTTTTTTAATAAGAAATGAAAAAGCCATTTTTAGTGGATAACTACAAAAGAAAAAATCATTAATCTAAAACGATCACTTTAATTTACACACTGACTCGATTTTTTAAAAAAGATTTATAAATTGTTTGGAAACAGTTTCAGGGCTAATTTTCTATGAGAAATCCGAATATTTATGTTTTTTTTTGAACCAGCATTATTTTTTTTACGAGTAAACTAATCCAATTGAGGGTTTATCGGCAGGAAAACTTACAATTTCAGTAAATTAAATTATTATTTCAAATGCCTGTCTTGCTAAATCTCTCATGCTTTTAAGATATTTTAGAAGTTACATAGTAGTTTCGAGTCAATTAGTCGAACAAATTACATGATTATATGAAAAAAATTTTATTTTTTTTTAATGATTGGCTAAATTATCAAAGCCAAAAAAATTTTTAAAACTTGTATTTTCCTTAATTTTTACAATTTTTTAAAAATGACGTTTTTGAAGGTTTACAAATGTTGCCCATCTAATTTACCAACAAAAATAAACAACACAAGTAAAAATTTATTTTTCAATTTTAAGTCGCCACGCAACTATATAAATTTTTTAAAGTCCAAAAGGATTATCCTATACGACCCAGTCTCTTAAAAAAAATGAGACATGCGTAAAATAACATTCCCACAGGCAAATGGTAAGAATTATAAAAATAAAGTTCTTGCTTTTTTCCTAGACTTTTTGAAAGGGTTAAGTTTACTTGATAAAGATCAAATTTTACCTAAATGAAATTACTTGAATATTGTTTATTATAAAAATAAAAATGGTGAAAAGTGGTTTTGCAAGAACATGTGGCACGCATATTCAAAACATTTAAAGAGTCTAGGGATGAAGCTTTGGATCAAGTCAAGGAAAATTAGGCATACTTTTATTTTTTCTTTTTATTCTTTTTTTTTTGAAAAAAATAACTAAAAAAATTTTTGACTCACACTGGATTTGTACTCTCGACCTTCTGCTTGGACCCCAACGACGAAACCAACTGAGCTATCAAAGTTGGTTTTAATCATATTTTCATCTACAGTAGTTCTTATATAAACGCAACGTCAACCGTAACTTTTGCCCGTAACCGGTATTAATTAGCTTTAATTTTAAGATGTATTAGCTATGGTTACAGTTACGGTCAACGTTACAGTCGACCCTCGATAATTCGGAAAATTCGGTATTCGGATAAATTTTCTTGGTTCCTACCCCTTGCTAAATACTTCTCTATGTAAATTTACTTCATTAAGTCGGATTTTTATTCCGGTTTATTTAAAAAAGTGTCCATATTTTAGTTTTAGTACATTAAAATATAACTTTTTAGAACGTAATAATTTATCATACATTAAAATATAGAGAGATAATATATTTTTAAAGTAACAAAGATGTATCAATTTGATCTGATGATTGAAAAAATCAAAATATTTTTAGCTAATTTCAATAAATAACTATTCATATTTTTTTCTTAAACTTATAATTTTTAACTATTATTAAGTAATAATCTTTAATAAATTTGAAAAAATTCATTAAAAAAAATTTTTTATTCGGATTTTTAACAAAATTGATTGAATTCCGACTTATAGCTAATTTGGAAAACTTAATCCGGAATGGCATTTTTTCGGTCCGAATCGCTCCGCTTTAATTAGGGTTGACTGTTCATTTACAAGATCCACTGTATGAAAGAAAAATTAAAGCTAACTTTTTCATTCTAAACTCTTAAGATCACTCGGTTTGACAAGAATTATTTAGAGTTATAATTATGGCAAAATCCTAAAATTTTAGCCAAAAATCAGCTTAATTCACTAAATTTCTAAGTATAAAAGACAATAGATTCTATTGTCTTTTATACACTTTTGGATTCTATTGAATTGATTCTATTGAATAGAATCAACCTATTAAAATTTAATTTAGCTTTAAAACTTGAAAAATAATAATTTGATGAAATAATAAAAAAATTAAAAATTAATAATGAAAAAATATTTTTTTTTTAAATTTTGTCAAAAAATTTTTTTGAATTGGTAAGAATGAGTAAATGCACACCTCAAAAACGTTTGGCACAATTTAATAATAAAGAGTTGTCTTTTAAAAAACAGAAACTCTTTTGTAATTCTTGTAATCAAGAATTAGATCATGCGCGGAAATCAACCGTTGAAGCACATTTATTAACACCCAAAAATATTTCGAATTCGAGAAACAACGAAGCACAAAAATCTCTAGATTTTTCAGAAGATGAAAAAAAAATGCATTTAAGAAAGATCTTATATTAGGTTTTGGTTCGGCGAATATCCCCTTACATAAATTACATTCGAAATTTTTCAAAAATATTTTTACAAACTACTTGAAGGTAATTAAATCTTAACTGATGAATTTTTCGGAATTTTTTTTAATTCTTTCAAACAATTCTAGCCTGAATATAAAATTCCTGGGGTCAGATGTCTGCGTGAATATTTGCCAAAGTATACTTTGAAGAATTAAAAAAAATGAAAGGTTTTTTTATCAAGGTTGTAATGTAGCTCTTATGTGTGACGAGATATTAGATTCAATGAACCGTTCAGTTTTTCAAAAAATTCTAATAAAGTTAGATTTTAATGCAGACATAAGACCTAAGCTAGTTCAGACTATTTTCCTTGAAGATGTAAATTATGAAACAGTGACCAGGTCAATTATCGAATGTCTTATTGAAATGGAAATAAAATTCCAGAATGTAATGGTCTTTATTTCCGATAATGCTTCTTATACAGTATCGTTTTGACACGAGGATTTTACGAAATTTTACGTAAATTGACGTAAAATTACGTAATTTTACGTAAAAATCGGTAATTTTACGTAAATTTACGTTAATTTACAAAAGGAAAATTACGTAAAATTACGTTAATTAACGTCAAATTACGTAATATTACGTAAATTTACGTTAATTTTACGTAAATTTACGTTAATTTACAAAAGGAAAATTACGTAAAATTACGTTAATTAACGTCAAATTACGTAATATTACGTAATTTTACGTAAATTTGCGTAAAACCGAAAAGGGCCAAAAAAAGGTCCATTTTTACTTATTTTTGGTGATTTTTGTTAATTTTTAGTTTTAAAAGTGAGAAAATTGAATAAACAAAAAAAAGTAAAAAAACGTAAAAATTACACTTTTTTACCCGTAAATTTTTGTAAATTTTCGTAAAATATCAGAAATAGATAAGTTGTTGAGCTTTTTATAGAAAAAAGGAAAAATTTACATATAAATTTCTTAACACAACAAACAAATTATAGTCTTCCCGCGTTTATCAGACCACTTTGAGATTTGTAGGATTATCGAAGATATAATACAATATTCATTAATTATTTACGACCAAGTGATATGGGAGAATTTATCCAAGAAAGTTCAGCTTTTCATTTCTAAAAAATTAAAATAAATTAATCATCTTAATGTCTGAACTTAAGTTTCATACAAGATTTAATTGTGAAGCTCCTACAGAAAGAATAAATTTCATAGGAACTGTAACACTTCATTGGTAAGGTATTCGTAAGGATTATCGCGGGAAGACTATAATTTGATTGTTGTGATAATAAATTTATATCTAAATTTTTCCTTACAACGAAATTCGTTAAAATCGAGCAAAAAAGTAAGAAAAAATTCAATCTCTTAGTATAGTTTTTAATTATCCAGGATTTTGATAAATATTCTAAATTCTGGATTATTTCATGCTCGGAATCTTCGATAATCCTACAAATCTCAAAGTGGTCTGATAAACGCGGGAAGACTAAAATTAGACATGTTTTATTTTAAGAGCTTTATGATATTAAAGTTAAAAAATTAACCACTTTATTTTCAAAATATATTTTAAACTTATTCGATTCTAAAATAAAAAATAAGTTTGAATGGAATCGATTTAGCTGTATTTAAAATTTTTTAACTTTTAATTCTTCGATTTTAAGCTTTAACTTTTAATTCTTTTGATTTTTTTTTCGACACATGTCGGATAAAAACGGAGCGAAATTAATCGTGTCGAAACTATGTCTAATTTATTTCTGACGAAAAAAAATTTATCTAAATGATTAAGTCGAAATTATATTATCTTATTTAATTTGTCGAATTTATCGGATACCCTCAAAAACTTATCTATTTCTGATATTTTACGAAAATTTACAAAAATTTACGAAATTTTACCTTTTTTTACGAAAATTTACGGGTAAAAAAGTGTAATTTTTACGTTTTTTTACGTTTTTTTACTTTTTTTTTTTTATTCAATTTTCTCACTTTTAAAACTAAAAATTAACAAAAATCACCAAAAATAAGTAAAAATGGACCTTTTTTTGGCCCTTTTGGGTTTTACGCAAATTTACGTAAAATTACGCAATATTACGTAATTTGACGTTAATTAACGTAATTTTACGTAATTTTCCTTTTGTAAATTAACGTAAATTTACGTAAAATTACCGATTTTTACGTAAAATTACGTAATTTTACGTCAATTTACGTAAAATTTCGTAAAATCCTCGTGTCAAAACGATACTGTATGTTAAAAGCATTTAAAAGTCTAAAAACGATACTTTTTAATTGCACTCATGTTGCTTGTTTCGCACATATAATTGCACTTGTAGGTGAGACATGGAGGTCGAATTTATCCGAAGTTGATTTGATATGCGCTAATTTAAAATCAATATTTGCCCGAGGTTCGAATCGTAAAAAAAGGTTTATTGATTTTTTGAAATCTAATGAAAAGAAAATCCAGCGTATTATACAACACCCAGTTGTTACTCGGTGGAACACATGTTTCAAAGCAGTTAGCTAAATTTCAGAAAATTTAATGCCTTTTTTAATCAAGAGGTTGAATTGATGACACGATTGCCTTAAATAAATTGAAAAATTTATTCGAAACTGGCAAATTAAAAAAACAATTCGAAGATCGCGAGATAAAATCAACCGAAGTAAGGTTCAAGAACTTCAAAACTTAAGTGCTTTCTGAATTTCTAATTTTTGACTTGAAATTCGTAAATTACGTCCTTTGAAACCCTAGATTTCGTTTTTTTTAGGGGGCTAAAAAAAAATCATTTCAAGACATCTCAAAAAAACTTACTTTTAAAAAAGTTGTTGTTCTTTTAGACCCTGGTATTCAATGATAAAATTAAAAAATTTTTTAAAATTATATATTTTTTTAAAGAGCATTAAATTTTCTATATTCTGGTGTATAATTTTATTAAAAAAACGGTTGTGACAATTTTTAATATTGAAAAATAGCCAAAAAAAACACTTTTTTTAACTTAAATCGTATGTAGTCCCAGGGATCACTTTCAAGACACCACTTTTTTTTTTTTTGAAAACTAGACAAAATTCTGAACAAATCTATGGTTTTACTTTCTAGGGTTTCTAGAGTTACTTACTAGAGTTTCTAGGGTTACTTACTAGGATTTCAAAGGACGTAATTTACGAATTTCAAGTCAAAAATTAGAAATTCAGATAGCACTTAAGTTTTGAAGTTCTTGAACCTTATATTCGATAATTTTTTATCCTTACCATTGGCTTGTCGGGCAGCTAGATTTATACCAAAAATAAAAAAAATTTTGAAGAAGAATTTAGTTTAAAACTTTTCACACAAGCCAAGAATAAAATTAAAAAAATATATTATTGATGGTTCGCAACCGGCAATGGAATTATTTAAAAATGCCCGAATTTTTGATCCGTTCAAGTGCAATTTTTGTCAAAGAATTTCAATGAATTTTCATTTTCCGAAGAAATTAAAAATAACTTAATCGATGAATGGAATTTTTATCTCGATCCAAAAAGCGAGGAAGAAGATATTTTTGTAGAAAGTGAGTTTTATCCGTTGGAAGAGAATTCTGATTAATTTTCCTATTTAAATTAATAAATTTTTGTATATTTATAAATTAATTTGACTTAAAAATTACGTAAAATTCTCAATTAATTTAATTTTTTGCATTTTTTGTAAAAAAACCTTGCATTTTTCTTCCAAAATTTGGCAAAATGTAATTTATTGTACATTTTTATATTTTTACATTTTTACATTTTTGAGAGAAAAAATAAAAATCTCAAAATAAAAAAATTTATAAAATTTTTCATTCAAAAAATAATAATAAATGCGCAATTAGTAAAAAAGGAGTTTTAAAGAATTATCTTTTGTTTTTATAGTTTTGATTTTTTTTAAACTCCTTTTTAACTAATTGCTCATTTATTATTATTTTTTGAATGAAAAATTTTACAAATTTTTTTATTTTGAGATTTTTATTTGTTCTCTCAAAAATGTAAAAATGTAAAAATATAAAAATGTGCAATAAATTACATTTTTCCCAAAAATTTTGCATTTTTCCGTCGTCTCTGGTAAAGAGTAATCTAGTACTAGGGTAAAATAATACCATGAATTTAACACTAAATAAATTAATACCAAGGGTAAATTAATACTAGTGTATTTTAGTACTAAGATAAACTAATACTAAATTTGTAAAATAAGAAAAGAAAAGTTTTTCTTATGTAGAATTTTTCAAATCAAACAAAAGATTAGAAAAAAATATAAAATAAAAACAATTAATTAACTATTAATTTAAGTTAATTCTTTTTGATGTAGCGCAAAATATTCTACATGCATACAACATTTGTTTCGAAAAAAGACGTGAATAATTTCCTCTTTCAAAAAATAATTTATAAGATGTTGAATTTTTATAGCTTTTTAAAGATAAGCTTTTTTTGTTGATAAAAGTGATAAATCAATAAAAATATATATCAAAAATATGGTAAAAATTAGTCTCAATAAATTAAATTTTGCTCACCCCTTTTTTCGAAGCAAGTGCTGTTTTAGTTTCTTTTCATTTTTTTTATTTGGGCAAAACTTTTTTTGTGGCAGGAGTGGGGATCTGAACCTGGAATTTAAAGAACTTGGTTCGCTTAAAAACTTGGTTCGTTAATGAAAATTCCAGACCCAAAATCAATTTAATTTCAAATTCCCCATCCAACGACTCTAACCATTGCTCTCAATAAATATCAACAAAATAAAAAAATTATATAAGGATAATGGAGAAAAGGTCATTTATTATGCTAGCAAGGCATTTAACAAGGAAGAAAAGATTTTAATGAAAACTTATAGAAAATTAAATTGAAAAATTATTCGAGAAAATAATTTGGACGGTTAAGAAAACAATTATTTTTCAAAGTCAGGCAAGTCCAGGAAATCAATACGTAGTTGTTTTAGTTATTTAATCAAATTACGGACTTATAGTAAGACTTAAAAAAACACTTTAATAAATGGTTTAATCTTATTCTGACTAAAATCAAGCTAATTAGCAAATTAACTTATATCTTTTACTAGTTTTATTTGCCTAATGAACTTCCTAAAAAAGACTAGGAGATATTGGTAGATAGGATATGAACATCCCTAATTAAATAATGAAAAAAGTTAGAGGCTAGATTAATGATTGGGAATAAAAAATATTTTGGTAAAAATATAAATTCCTTAAACCAATTTTTAAACCTGATAAGAAGTCAGAAATTAAACAACATCAAACTAAAATTAATTAGAAAATAAATTACGATATGAAATTTGGATAAAACCTTATAAAATTATTGACAGTAATCGAAACAAATTTTGGGTGTTGATTACAACTTTTAACCTAAAAGTATAAATATTAATAATGGGAAGAAAAAATAAACTAAAATAAATTGCTTTGATAATTGTAGGATGAATTACGAACGAAGATGAATTTTATCATCAATTCGCCAAGCAGAATCGAAAATTTTCGGAGTTAAATCAAAAGCAAGAATTTCAGACTCACATTCTTAGTTTTAGAAATGATGGGAACAAAGAATAACCATTGTGTAATGTGCATGAAATGCAATTACAAAGTTTTTTTATTCAATCAAAGATGAACCTGGATGTAATCCAGGATTCAAGCAATTTTTATATAAAAAGCGCGTAGCGCACTTAGTTCTCTTCGGAGAGAGAACAATTCATTTTGTTTTTATAATTTAATATTTCAATAAATTTGTAAATATAAGCAGAGCCAGTCTCTCTCTTTCTTTCTCTCTCTCTCCCACACCTTATCCCCCAAGTAAACAAGTCAAGACTACTAGTATAGACTTGACTATACGCTACAATTCCAAAAATTTTCAGTATTATTCTCGGTGAAGAATCATCCGAAAATACTCATTTAGAATCTGGCATGATTAAAACTTCAAACCATTTTTCTAGTATATAAACTAAATTTATTCTGGCAAAAAAGTCATCGTGGCGAAAAGATTTTTTTCAATATTTATAAAAACTTGGTACAGTCCAACCTCGTTAATCCGGCTCGATTGGTGGAGTGTTTTTATGCCGGTTTATCGAAATTGCCGGATTATCGAGTTTAAATTACATTGTACCAAATGAAAATGGAAATTAGAAATCATGCCGAAAAAACGAGGTTTCCGAATTAGCGAGGTCCGGATTAACGAGGTTCGACTGTATAATAATTTTTTTTCTCTTTAACACAATTGATTTGTGTTTAAAAGCCATTTGTTGGGAAGAGATATTACATTGCGGGGAAACAATAATTTTTTATTTTTGGCAAATGATTTTGTTCTCCTAAAATTAAACAGTACAAATTAAAACTAACTTGTACGATTATTTTCCTTTCATCATCTTCGTCTACCGTATAAGTATATTTAAAAAAAAGGTCATTATGAATTATATTTATTTATAATTTGAACCGCTTGATATTAAAGAAACAATTTTAAAGAAAAAAAGTCCTCGCTAAAAAAATTTAATCAATTATTCGCTTAATGTCTTTAAGTCTGTAATCTGATTTGCTTTTTGTGATTGATCCGTAATAAATACATTTTGTGGTTCATGTACAGGAGTTAAAGTTTCATAATTTTTCATACTGTAAACATCTAGAAGTCCATTGGTTGGAACCTTACCTAAATAATGAAATGTTCTAGGTGCCTTCGATGATTTAATTAACATATTTGCATAGACTGTATCTAAAACATCTCGAGCTTGAGGTTCTCTTAACGATCCGCTATATGATCTCGGTTTAGGCTGATTGTTCAACGTTAAATTCAACTTGTTAAAACTTGCTGATATTTCTTTTGGTACAGCACTTATAGTTCTTTGTAAATAAGCATCTTTAGAGTGTGTCTGATATCTATCAAAATATTCTGACACATTGGGAATCTGATTTTTATATTTATCATCTTCTAAAAATTTTTCATTTCGCTTTTTATCAACCAATCCCCACTTGGTTGGTGAATCTAAATTTAATAAATAAATTTAAAAATTTTTTTTATATAAGAAAAGAAAACAACCTTGTAATGGAAAATCAATTTTTTCAGGCGCCCACTTGTCGTTAATAATTTTCCATTCTCTATTTTCTGGAAATTGTTGCCCATGTGGAATAGCCGGACCTGGTCTCGGTCTTTTATTAATAGTCTCATCATACCTTTTAGGAAAAGATATCAATGAAAAAACATTAAATTTAAGATTATATTTCAGATTTGCTTACGTAGTGATTAACGATTTAGAAGAGTCAAAATTATGCATTCCTATGAGATTCTTATTTCCAACACCCTCAGACATTCGTATCATGTTTCTCCTTACAAAAATGTCTGGTTGAGCGCCCGGAAAAGGTTTGTAATCGTAATTATAAGTTGAATTTTTTTTAAATTCCTTTACTTCACCCTTAAAAAAATAAATAATTAAAAATTTCAAAAAATTCAGGAAACTTTAATAAGGAATTACTGGATTTCTTTCCTCATACCAGTTATGGATTAAAACTCCATTATTGAATTCTCTTAGTCCGATATTTTTACTAGGGTCTAGAACATGGGGATCTGGAACTTTAACATATGTACCATCAATAATGTTTACACTTCTATCTTTTAAGGATGAGATTTTTCCTACTTTTGGGACTGCCATTTTTGAAAATAAATTTATTGGGTATTAAAATTTTTTAAGGTAAGCTTTCACTAAATAAAAAAAGCAAGTGTTTAGCGAATTTAATTATTGAAGTTGTTGGTAAGAATTTTTCAAGCAACAGCTTTAGTTTTCAAAAGTAAAGTTTTAATATTTAAAGAAAAAATAAGTTGCCAAGTTACATAAAAATTAAAAAAAAAATATTATAACTTAAGAGTTTCTTTTATTTAAGCTTATTTTTGTAAATTTACATACTTTAATTCAAAAATGACATCCTTGAAAAGTAACTAAAGAGGTTATTTCTAAATCAATAAATTGTATAAAAATATTTTTAAAATCATCAACTTTCATATCTAAAATTCAAAAATCTATTCTTTTGAATAATTTCTTTTAATAATCATGTAAAATGGCGTTACTATATTTATGATTATTTATCCTGAGCCTATAGCGTTTTATATATGAAAAAAATACATATATTAACGTTCCAAAACTCAGTGTTACCCTAAAAGTATTTTCGCGTATCACAGAGTCATATTGTGTAACATGGCGCTTTACTTCAGAATTCGAAAATACTTGAAATGCTAGGACGTGTGTCTTTAGGCAATTTTATGACACGAACTCGAGTCTGAGTCGCCAGCTTTTCAGAGACTCGGACTTTGAGTCTGAGTCCTCAAGTCCTTAAGTCCTTAAGGTGAGCCTCGAGTGATTGATGGTGATTTTAATATACCGAAAATCGAATGGAATGAAAATTTTGTAGGTTTTATAAGTATTGTAAATGAAGTTGCAGTTGAACTAAAAATGCTACACATTCTAAACGACACTTTTTTTACTCAAAATGTTAATTTTTCAACCTTTGTAATAGCAGATTGTTCAGAGGGGAATATATTATACTATATTATAATAGAATCTTTGGATAGGATTTCGCATATTGTTTCGAAGTCACCTTTAGGGGATGTAAATTAGGGTCACATATCTATGGAGTGCAACTATAAAGTACGTGAGTTTAAACATGAAATCAATGAAGCCAATAGGCTTTGTCTTTGAGAAATTTTTAGGAGAATTTGATAGAATATGCCAAATGTGTGTTCCTTTAAAAAAGGCTAGACAAACAAAAGAACCGCGCTGGCTTGACCAAAATTTGAAAAGAATAAGCTTTGGTTCAAATGTAAGAGTACTGATTTTAAAAATAAAAAACTACGAATACTTTGAAGTTAAGAAATTTTGCTCGAAAGAGATTAAAATTGCGGTGAAATTATTTGAACGGAATTCGGCGAATCGTGCCAAAAAAAACCTTAAACTTAAAGAGTATTGAACATGCGTGTCACATGTTCTTTTTCTTGCAAATGGCACTAACTGAATATATCTTGATAAATAGCGAAATTTTCGATTCTTATTAGATTTTCATTTCATGTTAAGTTAATGTTTTGATTTTTGTAAAAATTTAGGCAGTTTTTTAGGTAATAACTCCCGATTTATTTTTTAGGAAGATATTTGTACCTTCACTTTTTAAATGTTTATATTTAACTATATTCAACTAATTCCATTCAGGTAAAAAAATGATTTTAAGCAATTAAACTAAACCATATCAAAATCTATAGAAAAAATACGAGAGAGGTAGAAAAAAACATAAAAAAAGAGAAAGTCAAAAAATTTGACATAAACCAAATTTTGAATTTTCTTTTTTTATTTAAGAGAATTTCGACATAAGTTTTAATTTAATTCCTAAAAAAAGAAAAATTAACATAAATTTTTTTTTATGAATTATTTCAAGAGAAAAAAACATAAACTGTTTTCTTTAAAAATAATTTGAGAGAAAAAAACATAAACTGTTTTCTTTAAAAATAATTCGAGAGAAAAAAACATAAACTGTTTTCTTTAAAAATAATTCGAGAGAAAAAAACATAAATTGTCTTTTTATAAATTATTTCAAAAAATTATATTTGACTTTTTAATTGATTGGATTTTTATTATAAATGTGACCGTAATATTTATACTATTCGTTAATTAATTAATTAATTGATTAATATGATAAAAAAAAACAAAAACAGGTAATTGATTGAGATAATAAAATGGTTACATTTAACAAAAGATGAGACTAATTTAAGAATCGAAAAAAAAAATTTAACATCGATTCTCCTTTAATAGTTGGCAATTGTATTTAAAAGGCCAGTGGGTTATGCAATGACAAATAATCCTTTTGATAAATATAATGATAATCAGCATACAATTATAATTAGTCCAGATTGTTTTTGTTCTGATTCTACATTTTATTCATGTTGCATTTTTATTAATGATGGCATGTGTTATCATTTAGCTTGTTGTTGTTTAGTTGACCGTAATTTTCCTGTTTATTTAAAAGAAAAAAGACGACTTCACATAAGAGGAAGATTGGAAAATGGTTTGAAACTGATTAAAATTATGTCAAATTCTCTAAATCAAAATATTTTTTTTCTTAAAATTTAGTTTTATGTCGAATTCTCTGATTTAGAAAAAAAATTTACTTAAAATTAAACTTTATGTCAAATTCTCTGATTCAAACAAATTTTTTTGTCTGAGAATAAAACTTTATGTCAAGTTCTCTGAATTAAAAAAAAAACTTATGTTTTTTTCTCTTTTCAAAATTAATTTTTATTTTTTATGTCGCGTTCTCATTTTTTATGTTTTTTCTACCTTTTTTATGTTTTTTTCTACCTCTCTCAAAAAATACCAAGAATTTTTTTAATTTTTAGCATGTTACATGCGTGTGTGTTCGTGTAATTTCACGCATGTCTCATGTATTTTTAAGAGCTTGATTATCTATAGTTTTATAAATAAAAAGCGCAAGTTCAAGGAAGGTATAAGTGCTTTGAAAATAAACGAAGATCTTATAATAGATCGGCAACATAAAAATTTCTATCAATTTTTAATTTTTTTTCATTTTTGGGCATTGAAAAAAAAAAGTATATTCTTTTAATGAAAATTAGTCGAGTTAAAAAAAAAAATAACTCGAATTGTGTCTTTTTTCGTCTAAGTTTTTTTGAATTAAAAGGAAAAAAATTTAATTCGAATTTTTCTTAATTTCGATTAAATACAGTAGCTTGCTGATGCCCGAGTATTTCGAACTACTAAAAATAAATTAGCGAAAAACATTTTTAATTTTTATAAATCAGAAACAAAGGGCATAGTCCTTTACAACGGTCATGCCTTCCCCCTCGTCTTAATAAAATTTACTATAAGTTTTGTGAAAGTAATTGCTTTTTTAAAATGAAAAAGGGAAAAAGTAAATTTTTAACGTACCGTATTCACTCGATAGTTATACCATGGTACAAATCTGAGATTTTAGATATATACCATGGTACAGAAACACTATTTTACCCAAAATAGGGGGGAACCGTTATATTTTCAAAATTAAATCAGGTCTAATTCAAATTAATCTCGGTACAAAAAAAATTTTTTTACTTATTTTGTTAAGTTCATTTTAAGAAAAATAGTAAGCTTTCGTAAACAATCTTAGGGAAAAACGTAAAATTTGGTTTCATCCCATGCACCTTTCCTGTGTTTTGAATTTTTTTTCTTTATACTTGAAAAATTTTTAAAAAAAATTGATTTATGGGTTAATTATATGGTTTAAAACTGAAAACTTAGTTGTAACTCAAAAGATTATGCGATGGCGATTGAAGAAGAAAAAAAAAAGGAATTAACAATTTACAACAAATTGAGTTTTCAAAAATTTTTTATTGTAGAAAAAATAAAAATGCTTCGACAAAATTTTAATAAATATTAAAATCAAGAGACTTCTTCTAAAATAAATAGCTTGGTTCGAAGTTTTTCATAAATACGGGGAGCAATCAGATTTGGAAAACACCGAAAATAAAACAATGGTTTGGTGAACCTAAGGATCGAAAATTAAAAAAAAATGTAATAACGTCTCGTTACTCGCAATATAAAAGCTCTGCTTTTCCATTATCTTACATTTTTATTCTTATCCATCAGGAACTTAAAAATGATATTGAATCACAATCTCCATTTTGATATGACGATGAACAAAATGAATTTTTATTGTACTTTGATCAGTATATAGGCCGTTCTAAAAGTAAATTTACCTTTTTTTTTCAAGTAGTGGTCCTTGAATTATACTGTTCACTCTTTCATTTTTTACTGTTATAATTATGATTTTTTAAATGGCTAATAATCATCTGAAATGTTAGTAAAAAGTCATTTTGAGAAAACCAGGTCCTTTCACCAGGTCTCAGTGATATAAATTAAATTAATAATTTTATCTTTCTTTATTAATTCTAATTCGTCCAATTATTTTCCTAGCGAGCATTTTTGTAAAAAAATTTTTAATTTTTTGATTTTTTCTAAGAGCTCCTATTTGAAGTATTTTCGTCTTCATAATTAAAAGAGGATGATTTTAAAGTAATTTTGTTTTAGAAACTACGTCGATTGATGAAATGATGGTTGATTTATTTTTGAATTTTCTGATGCCTTGGTTGACATTCTGGTTAAACTGTAAATTTCCAAAACGATCCGCACTTACACAATAGCGAACCTCTTGCTCTACATTTGCACAGTTCATCTAGGTTTCATTATGCTCGATTTCTTGAAGGACAATATTATTTTCAGATTTTGCTCCCCTTTCTCTTCTTCGAAGATGTCTTCATCTTTTTCACTTGGATTATAAGCCATCGAGACAATTTATCAGCTTTTCCATTTTTACTTCTTTCCTTGCACTCATTATGGGAATCGAAAACCTGAGGTTTCAATTTTAAAAAATTTATGCTTTAATAAGAAGTTTGCTCGCAAAAAATTTTTCTAAAAAAATCTCATCAAAAAGAGCAGAATGTGAAACGTAAATGCGTATGCGGTATAAAGTCTTTAATTAACATCTTGCTTTAAAGCGAACAATATTTGTGAACGCTTTTGAGTGGAAAAAAAATTGATTCTTTTCAATCACTGTTCGATAAATGATGACATGTCATAATAATCGAGCATTTACGTTATTTTTGAATTTTAACCTCAATAAATAAAATTTTTAACAAAATGGTATCCACGAATTGTAAAGAAGCTCAAAAGTTTTAAGTAAAAATAACAATAAATACTCGAAATTTAGAAATATATTTACGGATTATGATTTTTGGCACTATGATAAACGAAAAAATAAAGTTTTAAATTAAAAAATTTTACTAGATATTATATTTTTCGTATTTGTTATTTTTAAGAATTTAATTATATTTCCAATTATTTCTTAGCTCAAGTTATTCTAATTATTTGCGTTAAAGACCATCGAAATAAAAAAATATTTTAAATGCTTTTCAGAAATTTTCAACTAATCGAAAGAATTTTCGTTTTAATAGTATATATTCACATTTATAAAAACCAAAAAATTCTTATATTAATTTTGTTAGTATCGAAAATAATTATCAATTATTCGTCAAAACATATTGAGATAGGTGTACCATATATGACTAAAGCTTCTAAAAAGTGTAGTTCAGGCGGTCGAAAAAATTTATGATTCAAAAAACATAATTTTAAAGTCTTACGCGAATAAAATTATTTAAATTGATTCTTTTTGTGAAAACGATTGAAAAGTTTTCCAAATTCGGTCTGAACTTTACAAGATGACTTTAATTTTAAACCTTATAAATAATTTCCATCGGATGCAAATAATGTTAGAATTATTTCAAAAATTCAAGGCATATTAAATTCTTAGTCAATTATCTTTTTTCTTACTATTTTCTATGCTAAGTCCTTAAAATAACTAAAATTTGTTGCAAAGTAAAGTAAAAAGTTCTCATATTGATTGAAACGCAATTACTTACACGGTGAATTTTTTAAAGGTCAATTATTTTTTTAAAAACTTTCAAACAATATTTCTTAATTTAAAAAAAAGAATTGATTTTTAAAAATTTCAGGCATTGTAATAAAGACTAATGAGGAAGTATTTACGTTATTTAATGCCTCATTGTTGCTAAATGAAAAGTTGAAAATAATTCTCTGGGTTAATGCAAAAATTTAAAGAAAAAATTTAAAACACTACTTTAGATTTTTTTTTATTTTTAACCCGTGAATTTCAATTGAAAAACTATTGGGTTATGCCCAAGTTTAATAAGTTATTCCAGGTTTTATAAAATTGGGTCAAAACTTTTTTTTTGAGCTCTCGCTAGTACAGCGTTAAGTCAAAAAATAAGTTATGCCGATTTAATTAAATATTTATTTACATTATTACTGAAGTATGTGAATTATACGTAGTTTTATGTAAAACTAAAAAATAAATTAGCAATTTCATTATTAACCCTTAAGGTACAGTACAATACAAAACAAAGTTAACGACCTGTTTAAGCACTGTTTATACAGAACATACACAAAACAAAACCAAAGTAGAAACAAAACCAAACCGAAACAGAAACATTTTAAATGGTTTTTGATTGATTTTGTTTCTGTTCTGTGTTGTTTATGTTTCTGTTTCGGTTTGGTTTTGTTTCTGCTTTGGTTTTGTTTTGTGTATGTTCTGTATAAACAGTGCTTAAACAGGTCGTTAACTTTGTTTTGTATTGTACTGTACCGCTTGTCCATTTTTCGAGATATCAAAAAATTGATACAATTTTTGAATTTCTCGTCAAAATATATGGTAAGTTCATACAAAAAATAAAAAATTCCTATCACACAGCTTGTGGTAGCCTTTTGAAAAAACAACTGACGCATTTTTTTGATTTCGCAATTATGGTTCGCTCCTAGAGGGGTCCAGAAACCTAAATTCATTTAATATTTCAGATTAATGCCGAAAAAAGTTAAAATTTAGAGTTAACCCTTAACGTACCGTTGTATCATATATGATACATTTCTAAAAATTATTAAAACTTTATATTCACATCAATATAAAAAAATATTATATTTATCAAAATAAAGCTCATTAAAAGATCAACCAAGAAATACAAGAATTTGGTATTGATTCTTGATATATTATATTAAAATTTGATAAATTTTTATCAAAATTGCAAATGCTACAACTTTGTATCAAATTTTAATCTGAAATATTAAATGAATTTCGGTTTCTGGACCCCTCTAGGAGCGAACCATAATTGCAAAATGAAATTGATTTGCATGAATCCTTTATCGAATGGGAGGCTCAGCTTCAATTTTTATTAAAAAAAATTTAAATGGGACCACCACCTGGTTACGACCATATCAACAGTCAATTATTTTTTAAATTTATTATATATTTCATTTCAATCGAACGACAAACTATCAAACCATTAATTGTAAAATGAAAAATATAATAAAATATTATGCATATTTTTATGAAAAATTTTAGGAAAAAATAGACTACATACTATTTCGATTCCAAAATTTTAAAATAAAGAATTTTTAATTTGACATATAGAAAAATTAAATTTTTTCTCTGAAAAATGGAAAAAATTTTAGTTAATAAGTTATACAATCAAAACGGACAAATTTTTGAATCCAATTGATTTTAATTTTTAACTCAAGGCTTGAAAAAGGCATTCTCAAAGTATATCTTTTTTAGAATTTTCAAATATTATTTCATTAATCTTTGTAGTAAAAAACTATTTTGAGTAATTTATTTTGCTTAAGTCCTCTTAGTTTATAAGATATTTAATATAATTTTTTTCCTTTTAGAAAACATTCAATTTTCTATTCCTTTAGTCCAAAACTCATTTTAAGGTCCCGCACTTAAAGTCGAAATTAGTATATATTATATTAATTTTATTTTAATTATAGACCTCGCGTTTTAATTATATTCATGTTAATTACCCAATGCTATTAAATAAAACTTGGTTTGAAACTTAGCGTTACAATCCGAAGTCAAGAACGTATCCCTCTACACCTAAAATTTTAACATGGGAGACGTTTATTCGGTTGCATGCTTATATGCATTTTAAGGTATAAACTCACGCGTTCTTAAGCTAAGAAATACGGTAGGTTATTAAAATATATTTATTCTTGCAAAGTAATAAAAAAAATTATTATCTTATAAAAATAATTCTAAAATAAAAATTTTAACGAATATTATCTTTTTGAATTTGCATAAAACTTTTTATTACTCCGTTATCAAGTCGTAAAATTTTCAAAAATTAACTTTTTTATTACTTTTTTTTTTTTAAATTCAATGATTTCTAAAATTATATACAATGACCAAAATTTTTGGTCATTTTTTGTCTCATCATATACGTAATGGTTTTAATCGCCTTCTATTTTTAAGACGATAGAAGAAGGATGAATTCGGAAGAATGCATATATTTTTTTTTAATTGAGCAGTTGATTTTATAAATTTAAAAAAAATGTTTTCAAATATCAGTCAGTTATTTTTAAAATGAACTTTAAAATTTTATAAAAATTAATAAGCATCGTAAATCGAAATAATATTTTGTACTTAAAATTACTATAATGAAAGCTAGTTTGGAAGACTTTATCATACCTTTTAAAAATGAATTTGATTTCTTTTTTTTGGTAAATCGTATAGAATTTACAGGAAACTAATTATTTAAAGCATAATTGAATTTTTCTTTATCGTCTAAAAAAAGGTAAATTTAGTGGGCAAAAAAATACGGTTTATCGCCCCTATTTGTCTTAAATGTCACATTGTGATAAAATTGAATAGTTAAAACAAATAAAATAATATATAACACAATTTTTTTTACTTACTAAATGACAAATTTGAATCGAGTAATTAATTTGATAATTTATTAAATATTAGTTTATATTTTTTTTAGTGCGTGTATTTTTGAGAGAAATTACAAGTTTTTATTTACCTAGAAACTTGATCTTTTTTTACTCAAATACAAACTTTTGCGAAAATTATTCATAATCTTCTTAGGTATGAAAGAAAAAAATCTAATTTCTCACAAAAAATACTTTAAGCCTATGAAGAGCATTAAAAAAATTCAAATTTTAAAAATTTAAATTAATTTTTTTACATAATCTTATTAGAAACAACTTGCAATGAAAAAGTTATCTTTTTTTTCTCATTCAAAATTTCTAAGTGACGATTTGAATTTTTTAAATAAGATAAGATTATTATCTTTTAGATTGCTTATTATAAATTTAGTTTGTAGAAATTCTTATTTTAATTTTGATAAAAGCATTTATTTCCAAGTTGAAGATTTTTTTTTTTTAAATTTGAAACAAATAATATGCTGACCAGTCGAACAGATTCGAAATTGCAGATTCGACGAATAACAATTTAGCAAAACAGCATAATAAAAATATTTGTTTGGTAAAAATATAAATCAGAAATATCTGTGTTTTAAAGTAATATTTTCTTTATTTGTGCAGTCTGTTATTGAAGGGTTTGATTTTATAATCCAATGAGTATTTAAATTACTTTTAAATTGGAGTGTTCTTAAGTTTTTGTAAATGGCGTATTCCTCAGTATAGTTAAACAAAATAATCAAATGATATCCACTGATATCAGGAGGTTTCAGCTTATACTTTTTTTTTAGATTCGGTTTGAAATGTAATTACTCAATTTTAACGGCATGTCGTTATGTATGGAATAGCGGTTCAAAAAACCGAAAAAGATCATAATTTAGACTTTTTTCGAAAAAATATTTTTGAAACATGTCATAAATATAAGAAATGAAGAAAAAATAATGGATTCATCCAATCTAATATCAACGAAAATAACTTAATCATACCGAATTGAAGTATTATTTCGGAAGACTTTGATTCATAAGCTAAAATGTTAAGTGGACACCATGCTATATTATTTTATTTTATTTCTAAGTTTCGGTTCGGTTTATTATATTTTTCGAAAAATTTAAAAAGTTAAAATATTCAATTATTAGAACAGTGAAGGTTTTTTAAAAAATTATTCGTTCTGCTTCTTGGAAAAAAATTTTCAAACAGAGGATTGTAAATTTATAAATTAACATTATATTGATTAAATTTTCAGATGATTTAATTTTCACACTTCTTTTTAAAATTCTTTTTTTACAAGATCGTTTAATTTGTTATTTTTGAAGATTCAAAAATATTCATGAAGAAAAATGAATTTTCAGGATGAACGTTCATGAACTTCATTTTTATAAAATGTCAATGACCAGGATTTCTTACCCATTATAGACCAGATCTGCCATTATAATGTTGGTAAAAAAATCGTTTATTTTTGTTTCAAATTTACTTATAAAAAAGTCAGTTCACTTCAGTCGACTTTATCATAAATCTAGATATCACCTTGGTTAAATTTTTCAAATAAATTAATACATTTTGATATCAGATGAGAAAAGATTAACGAATTTATACCAAATTATTATTTAAAATACAAAATTGTCTTAAAGTTTCTAAGATCAATGTATATTGTTTTTCTCTTTTGTCATATTTTTTTTGGAATAAATTTTTGTAATAACGTAAATGTAACTACATAATGTTAATAGGGTCTTGTCGATTATGTGACTCTAAAGTAACCTAATTAAGAAGAAAAAAAACACAATTTTTAAAAATATTTGTTTTAATACGATATTTTTTTGATAAATTTATCTTTTTTGATGTGACTTCATAGAGTCGCCTAACCGGTATCGTCACCGTGTCACTAAATTAGGTTACTTCGGAGTCACATTATCGATATCATATTTTGAATTTTTGAAATTTCGCCAGACGAAAAGAAAATTTGTCTAGAAATTTTAAGAATAACTCAAGTTTTAGCTTTAATTTATAGTTTTTTTTTAAAGTATGCTTTTACTTTAATATCGAATTCGACATAATCGAATTTTTACTATTATATCATCTTTAAAAAAAGATAAACTTTAAATAACTTTGCATTTTATAAAATCTAGAGCGTATTATATTTTTTAATATTAGATTGCTCTAAATTTTATTTCAAGTTCCTTGATTATTAAAGAATTGTTAACCCTGCTTATATTTTCATTAATATTTATTTAGTTCCTCGTTTTCTTTCTTTATTGATTTTAATATACAAAGAAAATTTGATTACAAAATTTTGAGACCTTTAATTACATTTAATTTCATTTTCAAGTCTGCATTTTTATAACTTATTATAAATATCGCCATTTAATCAAAATAAATTGTTTCTCGGGAATAGCTGACCAGTTTCAATTTTTATTTTATTTTGGCAAAGTTCTATATTATTTTTTCTATGTTTATATTATAGTATCATGCGAAAATTGCAGACTAGTGTTATTTGAAATAAGATTCGTAAAAAAACAAAAATGACCTAGGCAATAAACAAGATTTGATTGTTTTAATATTTTTTTAAAATTAGTTTCTTTTTAGCCGATTTGCTAAAAATTTAGATATCAAGTAAATAACCATATTATAGACTTTATATTTTTATATTAATTTAAACGCTTAAAGGCGCAAGACATGCTAAGAAACACTTATTTAATATGCTTTTGAAAATAATAATTCTTTAAATCAATTTTGTTTAATTTGATCATCAATTCATGTAAGACTCTATTATTTTTAAATCTTTAATTGAATTTTGCTAGCTTATCAAAAATTAAGAAATATCCTTAAGGCTATAAATTTGATTATTTTTTTAAATATCTTAGTGCCGTGTCGTTCGATTTCCAACTTGTTGAATAACAATTCAATGACTTAAATAATAAGGGAGTAAGGTAATTTTTCGAAAATTTAAAATTTGAACGAAACCTTTTTTTTTACTTGGTTTTATAACATTTAATTGGCAACATAAAAATTTCAAGCAGTTTTCAATTTTCTATTTTTTTTAATTTTTTTTGCAAAAATTTAAATTTTTGCAAAATTTTTTTTTAATTTTTATATTAAATTTCATCAAAATTTAAATAAATTAACATTTTTGCAAAAAATTAAAAAAAATAGAAAATTGAAAATTGATTGAAATTTTTATGTTGCCCATTTAATTTTGTACTAAAATATGCAATTTTTTTCTAAATGTAGTTTAACTCATATCGTTAAGATTGTTATTTAAACAATTTAAAAATAAGTTTTACATTTTTTAAAATTTATTTGAATTTAAATATATATTGTTTAAATTGTAATAAATTTGTAATCAATTTTAATATAAGAGCTTAGTTTTAAATGATTAAACTTCTAAACCAGACAATCAAAAATGTTTCTTTTCTTAATAAACTGTAAAAACATGTTTTAGTATTTATAAATAGATTAAGGATCTGGATTTTTATTGTTGTTGTTACTAAATTGATGATAAATACAATACACTTATTAAAAATATTTCAAATAGCTTAAAATAGATTATCTTTTATAAAACTTAATTAAGAATAAGAAAATAGACCGGGAATAATAGTTTTGATATTTATTTTTTAAACATTCTTTTGTTTTGCCTATGTACACAAATTTTTCAACAAATTTTTTTTACATATAAGAAAATTTAGAGACTATAACTCCTTTTTTAAATCTAAAGGCAAATTATAAAAAATAATTTACTATTTTTAAAGAATGAATCCAAATAATCTCAATTTTCAATAAAGATTCTTATTGTGTCACAAAACAATTAATCTTACATTTATGTAACTAACGAATGATTTTATCAGATTTTAAGTGAATTCCTGTTAAAAAGTATTTGAAAGTGTTTTCTTTATTAGGAAACGTCTGTTCAAAGTTTTTTGCTAAAACTTCTTGTTTTTCTTCTTTGTTAAGATTTACTCCTTCCAATGATAACTTTTGGTTAGTGTTTAAAATTTTCCAAAAAGTTTTTTCACTTGGTTTTGGCTTGATAAGATTTTATTTTCCACTTTTCCGTATTTATTTTGTTTATTGTAGCACTAATAATAAAACCCAGAAATAAATAGAATTTTTAGAATGTAAAATTTACTAAGATAAACATATCTTTATAAAATGAAAAGAAAAGTTTAAGTCATTTTAATTAACTTTTTAAATTAAGAATATTACTAAAATCTTACAGCCCAATCCCAAGTTAAGCTTTATGAAACAACTTTTTTCAGCTTAAATGAAAGTATTTTTATCTTGAAATAAGCTGTTTTCTTTCATTAAATTTAAACCCCAACATAATTTTCGTTTTATCTTTTTTTCCAAAATTTTAAACAGATGGTTTTATCCTTATACACCTTCTAACATTAATGTTTAGTTTTTTGATTAGCACAAATAATTTTATGGCCGATAGTACATATTTAAATCGTTCAAGATGCTCCTTTTTTTGTTATTGAAAATAATACTATTTACTTTACTTTTTTAATTTATTTATTAAATAAAAATAAATAAACAAAAAAATATGAAATAATTCGATCTAATTCGTTAATTAACAAGAAATATTAAATTGTCAAGTAACTTAAAAACAATTTTATTTCAAATAGTGAAATGTCTCCATTTCAGTATTTGCTATTTAATTTAAAACATTCTTATTGTACGTACTTACTTTAAACAAACTTGAAAAAATTTTAATTTTTTATTTAAAGGAAAGCAACCTTTAAAATAAAGTTTTCTCATCTCTATTAAGCTTTTTAAATTTCAAAATTAAAATATCAATGTCGTGATTAAAAGTTTTTATTTTTTGTAAATAGGTAAATATAAATTATTTTTCTTCGTATTTTTTTTTGAAAAAATGTTTAGCCGAAGATAAAATGGCAAATTTTAAACAAGACTTAAAGAATTTTAATAAATTCGAGCATTCATCCAATAAATACACTTTAGATCGTCAACCTTCTAAAAGATTTAGCTTTGTGGACAAAGGGAAATTATGGGTAAAGAATGAGATAAGATTGATTTAAACTTAGATTTTTCAATTTAAATTTTAAGGCAAAACAGTTGATCAAAACTCATGGATTCTCTAATTTTCCATTTTTTTCAGCTCACAAATTATTCGATTCATGTGATAGCGGTATAGACGAAAATTCATTCTCAACAAATATTTCAAAAATATCAACCTCATCTACATGTTCATTTTTTACAAACATACAATCAGATTCAGCATCTACGACCTATTTGTCAAACTCAAACTCCTTAATTTCACCAATTGATGAAAATGGCTATTTAGTTCCAATTATTAATTATTCATTAAATAAACAGACTGTAAAAAATGCCGCTAGAAAGGCTTCAAATTCGCATTTAATTCGTAGTTTTTCAACCAGAAGCGCTTATACATCATCACATCATAATATGATGAATAATGACAGAATACTAAATAATAGAGCTACAATATGCGACCAAATAAGAATTAATCGAGAAGAACAAGACTGTTGTTTAAAGTGTAATTCTAAATTAAGTATCACTAAGAAAAGAATGTCAATATTTTTCAGTAATAAAGAAATGGTAAGAAACAAAAATTTTTAAACTGATTATTATAGAGTTAAACTAGAAAATGATTTTTTTGATACATTCGTGAAAGTTATTAGCTTTAAAGAAAAATTGATCTGGTTTCAAGAACTAAGACCCCTCAAATTATTGTTTTTTAGCGACAGCTTTTTAACGTCGGTAAATTTTTTTACTAAATCGTTCAATGAGACAATTAATATAAAATAATTTCCTTTAATAAAACTTCGTTTCAAAGTATTACTTTCAATTATGTCTAATTAATAGATTCAAGGCGAATTCTAAAGCGTATTTTTTAGGATGAACGCGTTTAATTGCTGACTTTCTTATCTTTTCTAGTTTTAAGGGTTTATTGGTTATTGAGCTTTTTTTACGTTTTAATCTATCAAGTAATGATTTTGATCTTTAAAAAATCATTTTAATTTAATCCTAATTGTCTTTCACTATGGTTCAAATGAAAATTTTGAATTTTTTGTATGAGACATCTTATGATTCGTATTTGATTAAATCTAAGAGGAACTCTTTCGATGATATTAGTCGGAACAAGTTAATTAAATTAAATTTCACGTATAGACAAAAAGAAGAAGAAGATTTTATTACAAAATCAAGAAACTAAAGAAATTAATCATAAAAATAAAAATGAAAAATATTATTAGGGAAAAAAAAACTTTATTAACAATTCGCGACGTTTCGGTAAAGCGAAGTTACCATTATCAAGCTATTAATTTATCTAAAAGGAATTAATTGGAAAAACAAGGAAATTTGAAAATAAAAATTAAAAATAAAAATAATAGAAAAAAAATTATAATATTTCAAATTTGAAACGTATGATTTTAAGTGGGGTATTTTTGCAATTATATGTAATTGCAACCCCACTAAACGCTAGTTTTTCGAGGTTGCGGATACGCTTGAATAATGAGAGTTTTAATCTCGTAGTTAGACTGAGAGTTTAACTGTTTGTTAAGAGACGGTTTACGTTTAAGAATGTGTAACAATTCTTTGATACGTAGTTTCATATCAGTATCAGCTTTATCGATGATTTCAATATTATCATAATCCATAGTGTGTCCAGTGTTCGACTCATGTTGGCAACAAGAGGACTCGCTTGACTTCTTGTGTTCACTAATTCGATACGATAATATTCGTTTGCATTTACCGATGTAATTTGCCTCACAATTTTTGCATTTGATATTATATACAACGAGTGATTTATCCTCATTCTTTTTGATGTTGTCTTTGAATGGAAAATAACTCGCAATTGTTTTTGGCGTCTGGTACGCAACATTGATATTCACTAAGGGGAAATTGCTAACGACCAGTTTTTTCAATCGCCTCGCAAAATCTTCACACTTATTGTTCGAATAAGGTAATACTATAAACCTTTTTATCTCAATACTGCCTTCAATGTTTTCTACTTGTTTTGATTTTTTATTTTCAAAACGTTTAAACTCTTCCTCAATTATATCTTGAGGGTACTGATTCTTTAGGAGAATAGTTTTAACTTCTGCTTTTCAGCAATTTTTTTTTACTGCATATAGCTTCTATTCGATTTAATAAACATGAAATTAAACCTATTTTGTATTTCCTAGCTGTAAGACTTGTCCAATTTAGGTACACTCCAGTAAAGGTCTTTTTATTGTAAATAGTTGTTGTGAATTTACTTTAACTTCTCTTAACCAAGGTGTCTAAGAAAGGGAGAGTTCTTTTATTACATTCATGTTCGATAGTGAACCTGATATTAGGATGTTGTTTATTCAAAAAATCTAGACACTTTTTTGCATTACCTTTGATATTCAAGGTAGCAAAAATATCATCTACACATCTTTTCCAAAAACTAATACCTAAAGCTCAACCATATGTTTTTTCTCAAATCCTGACATGAAAATGTTCGCGAATAAAGGTCCAAGAGGTGAGCCCATGGCTACCCCGATCGAAATATTCTCCATTAAATTGGAAATGGGACTCTTGGGTACACACGATAAGCAGATGTTTTAGCTCATCTCTTTTCAATCCATGCAAAATAGATTTACCATCTTTATAAGCGAGGTCCAATATCTGTTCGATAGTCTCTAATGTAGGAACATTAGTGAACAGAGATTCAACATTAAAACTTAACATTTCAGAATCTTCATTAGGTTCAAACTGGGACACTTGATTAACAAAACCAAACGTGTCTTTTAGGATATATTCATTTCCGTCCAATAGGGGTTTTAAAATTTCGTCTAAATACCTAGCTATCTTATAATTATATGGACCAATAGCAGATATAATAGGTCGAATAGGAGCACCTTCTTTATAGATTTTTGGAAGCCCGTAAATAACTCCCGATCTTGATCCACAAGGTGTTATTCTCCTCAGTACTTCGTCAGAAATATAATTTTCCGATAGTACTTTTCTAAAACCTGGCCTAGGTCCATCGGTTATCGATTTATCTTCGATCCAATTATAAGACTTAGTATTTAGCTTTTTTAAATATTTTTGAAGACTAGCTTCACGCGTTTTTGTCAAATCTTTCTTTAAAGTTTTGAACTTACCTGTGGTCTTCAAGATCTCACTGACTTTGGTTCGATATGTGTCCACATCTTGTATGACAACAGCATTACCTTTGTCAGCTTTTGAAATAATAATTGACTTATCATTTGCGAGATCCTTAAGAGCCTTGTGTTCTTCTTCGGTTAAGTTGTCAAGTGACTTCTTCAAAAGTTCAATAAATTCATTTGAAATTAATTGTAGTTGTTGGAAAAAAGCATTCTTTGAGTTTAGATTCGCTCTCAACTCATCGCCTTTTTCAGCTATTTCCATACGGTCAAGTGATTGCGCTAAGTCTTCGAAACGTGCTAAAATTTTGTATTGATCAACCTTGGTGTTTTTAATGCCAAATTTTAGACCTTTACGAAGCAGAGTTTCATCTGTTGGACTTAGAACTCTACTTGAAAGATTAAATATAGCATCAGCTGTATTGGTTTTTTCGACCATTTCGTCATTATAAGTGCGTTTGGTAATGTTTTTTTCATTGATATTTGCAAACGGCTTAATTCCTAATTTTTCGAGTTTTAAATTATGAGTTTTTGTAAGTTCGTCTCTTAACGATTGAACACGCTCGTCTACTAAAAGGTCAAGTCTACGTCGTTGTTCAGGAGTTAACTGCCATAATTCATTATTCCCAATTTCTGAATTGTTTGCCAATTTTTCTTTCTACATTTATATTTATTAAGTTCTTCTTGCGTAACTTCATTTCGAATTGAATTAACAAATCGAGAATTTCGATTTAATTCACCATTTGCTAAATTTATTCGACTAAAATTAGGCATTTTTTCGTTCTTAAGACAATCATTAATAAATGAAATGCCTCTTGAACATTTTTCAATTTTCTTCCTTGAATTTACATATGCACTTGAAAATTTGAAAATAAAAATTTTTATTTTCAAATTTCCTTGTTTTTCCAATTAATTCCTTTTAGATATATTAACAGCTTGATAATGGTAACTTCGCTTTACCGAAACGTCGCGAATTGTTAATAAAGTTTTTTTTTCCCTAATAATATTTTTCATTTTTATTTTTATGATTAATTTTAATCGACTATAATGTTAAAATTTAAACTAAAGAAAATTTAAAATCAAAAATAAATACTCAAATTCTGAAAAATTCAACTCATCATAATAAAGATTTTAATTTTTTTTTTAGGAAGAAGATTTATTCAAAACAAATCAGTCGTATAGCTTATTTGAATCATTCACTTGCGATTCTTGTTTGCAAACTTTAGCAGGTAGTATTAGTTTTTAATTAATAAATATCAATGTTTTTTTTTAAATTTACTAATTTTAAGACAAATTAAAAGTTCCTCAAATTAGAGCTCCTAATCCCCCGCCACTAAAAAACTTACCAGATAAACCCGCGCCACCTTTACCTCCACAACCACCACCATCACTTCACAAAATAGCACCTATTCTAGTTCAAAATAATCAAATTTTAAATTGTACTTGTTGTATGAAATTCGATTTTAATAAAATAAGATCGTCAACTCCTGAAACAGAATCTTATTTAACTAATAATACTTTAAATGTTTCTAATAATATTTCAAAAGATGAGCCAATTTTGTATATAGATAATCAAGAGGAACTAGACTCGTCAATGAAAAGTCTATTTGGTAAAATAAAGTTGAGAAAATCCAAAAAAAATCCAAAAAAATGTGAGATTAAATCTAAGAGTACAAAAAAAGACTATTTACAGCATAATTATTACTTTATTGATGAGAATCAGAATTATAAAAAGTTTAGAGAATGTGGTGAAATCGAATCGCTTGAGTTCATAAATATAAATAATATCGATTCAAAATATGTAAAATATGAGCCCAGTTGGGAAGATTCAACAATAAATCCTATGAATTATTTAAAAGAAAATTTATATACATCTTCGAATGGTCTATCTCTAGAAAAAAAAAAATCTAAATCGTATCCAATACGGATCAATGATTTTAACCCACGTCGTTCATCGGATTCTCTACGGTTAAAAACTAGTCATCAAATGAATAAAAGGTAAATTATTTGTTTTGTTTGTATAACAATTATTGTATACTTCTAGAGTTGTTTTTTGTTTAAAGAAATAATTAATAGATAATAATTTTTTTTTCCCAAAACAAATATAACAAAAGGTCGGGAGTCTAACTTTCGCTAAAATCAACAATTAAAGCATAATAAAAACTGTAAAGAAATTTTACAGAATGATTATGATTTTGATCGAATTCCATATACTTTCATTTAATTCTTATTTTTAACATATCTAATTAACATATTTTCTAGGGTTGTGCACCGATTAGTTGTTAATCGATTATTATCGCTAAATAGCGTTCCATATACTATTTACAGAAAAGAAAATAAACAGATAGAAAAATCGACGATCGTGACGAAAAAAAACAGAAAAACGAAGAATTTGTTTTTAAAATTTTTTTTCTGTTTTTTGAAAAACGAAAAAAAAACGAATAATTTCTCAAAACTATAACTAAGATAAATTGTAGCCAAACTACTGAGTTGCTTACCGTAAAAAGTTACATTTTTTTTATTATTTCTATAATATCAGCAAATTCGTTTTTTTATTGAACTTATCTTTAATTATTTTTTCCTAATATGATCCAATTTACTGGACAGCTTAGACTAATTTAAAGACAATTCTTAAAGCAAGTAAAAAAACATAAGATGCGTTTTTTCACTCTCAAACCTTATATTAAGCCATAGAATTGAGCTGATTTAATTTTACATCGCATTATTTATTATCTTATAAAAAGTTTTCATCGTATTTACCGAATAAACAGATAATAAAAGAAAATATAGATTTCATTATTTGATGTTTCTTAGATTTACATTAAAATCACTCGATTTAAAAAAAGAATTAAATAAGGATAAAAATATTAAATATATTTTGAGTTAAAGGCAAGAGTTTTTGCAGAATTTAGCACCTTAACTGAAAAAATAGCTTCATCCAGTAGTCGTCTAGGTTTGGCATCCTAAAATTCTTATTTAAGAGGAATCTAAAAAAAAAATTTGTATTTAGATTTAATATTTTCGTTTTTATCCTTGATAGAAAAACGATTACTTATTGTTTTTAAATTTTTTTTCGTTTTTTTCCGTTTTCGAAAAAACAAATAAAAAAATTTTAAAAACAAATTCTTCGTTTTTTTTCGTTTTTCTGTTTTCTGTTTTATTTCGTCACGATCGTGAAAAATCGAACATTATCGTTTTATTATTTTCAAACGAAACATTTAAAAATAAAAAATTTTTACGGAAGATCAATAGAAAAAAAAATTTATAATTAAAATATTCGATAATCTTTTAAATTATTTTTTTCGAATTAACAATTTCGATTAAATTTTCGTCTAAATTGAAATAAAATAAAATAAAATCATTTTTATATAGAAAAATATTTTGCATTAATTTTTATAAAAATTAATTTATCAAGATTTTTAAGGTTGTCCAAATCATAAACTTCCGTACGATTAAATTTTTTTAACAAGATTCGCAGAATGTGAAAATGAAAAAAAAAATACGTGTCATCCTTTGTTTACCTTCAAGAATCTATTTCAAAGTTTTATTCCTAATTTTTATTTTCATATTGGTCGAAGGAGCTGCAAGTTATTCTACAACAAAAAAACACAAACAATCTATTCAAAGTTTCTTTTCAAACCCAAAGTTATCAAAAAAATGAAATAATATTTCATTTTTCTAAACACTGTGGTTTGAAACAAAAGTTTCTTTTTCTCTTGTTACTAAAAATTAGCTCTCAGAAAAAATTAGACTTAATACATTACACATAGTTTTTAAAGTTCTCTTTAAATTCGATTTATTTAAATAGGCGACCAAATTGTGCAAAAATGTTATTGTCCATTTTGGTTGAATCTACGCGTTGGCAGATCTTGGGAAAAATTAATGAAACCGAATTTTGGTTTAGATCATGTTTTTTTATCAGCTTTTTTTAACTCTGTCTCGAAGAATTGAAAAACATTATTTGAATTATGCTGTATCATAAAAAGGCTCAACATGATACTTTGACTTCTTCCTTTGTTAAAAAATGACACATTTTCGGTAAAAATCAATTTAAATGCTGAAATTTCACTA
>NTPY01000715.1:79468-116294 GCA_002922825.1 Brachionus calyciflorus
TGTTAAAATATTTATTTCGCTAATGTGACACTAACTTTATAGAGAATTCAACATAAAGTCACGCTCAACTTTAACATTTACATTACATCAATTTTTTAATAGACTGGGTAATAATAATGACTTTTCCGTAAACACTCGACTTTTCCGTATACACATGTATGTAGAAAAATTTTCACCTAAAATATTTACAGTGTATATTAGGAAAGTCTTTTGTTATTGTATATTAATTAATTATGATTGAATTACAAAAAGTGGACATGATACCTCAGCATCATGTAAAAAAAGATCACCTGGTAAAACAAACAATAATAAAAAAATTTAATTTGGCTATTTTTACCCGGTTACATCGTCAATTTGGTCTTTTCGTAAGCTATAGAAAAAAGAAAAGAGTACCTATAAATCATTTTTTCATATTTTATATATTTTTCTATTTTTTATAACAAATGAGTTCGAATCTTTGTTGGCTTGACATAATTTTGCCTCTTTCATTGTATTGAAATATGAAATGTAAAAAAATTCACAATATTAATTGTGTTAAATTTATCAAACAGTCCATGGTTTGATAGATTTTGAAAGACTGTTTCACATGGTATACCATGGTTGATATTTTCAGTGAGAAGGAAAACTATATCTTTTTAGCCTTTTTTCTTGACTGAAAACTTGATTGCATAATGGTTGACTAGAAAAAAAAAACTTTGCTTGAGCTAAGAACTTTTCTGTTTTTGGTCATTTTATGTCCCTATCAAATGACTTTTTCGTCAGTTCCTTTGGAATTTCCTTTTTTTATAATCGATTATAAAAATAAGAAACCAAAAAGAAACAAAAAAGCAACAAAAGTTATTTGTTTTTGGTACTGATTATTTGATAGATATCGAAAAATCAGGTATTATTGGGTAAGTTTACGTAATTTGGCGTAAATTTTCGTTAAAACAAAATATCATAGCATCACTTTACTCACGGCGTTTTTAACCTAATTTTAAAGAGTTTTTGGCATCTATTTCTAGGACTCTTGAAGCTCAAAAATTAGGCTTGATGTTTCAAATTTTTATAAATATTTATTTACAATAAATAAAAATAAAAGATTTCTTGATAAAATTTACAAAAGTGTTTTTCTCAAAAAAAAATACAAAGAAAACTTCAAAATTTATTTTAATTAAAACTTAAAATATATAAATATATTTAATATTGCTCCAAAATACAGAGGGTCTTTTAAAAAAAAATATTTAGCTTGATGTGATTTTTCGATAAACTTTAAACTCTTGTCTAAAACTCAAATGAAAAGTGATTGGAAAAGCAAGTTGGATTTCATTAGAGTTGTATGCAAGATTTTACTGTATTAGTTGTTTTTTTTCAATAAACAAACCCAAAAGGAAAGAGAGAAAAAAACTTTAAAAAAAAACAAATAAACCTCTTTTAAAGTCATCATAGTCAGCTTAAATCGAAATTATAAAAAAATTTAATTTATTTCAATGAAGATATTAACAATAAACAAAAAACAAAATTTAATGTTTGAGTTTTATCAACACAGTTTAGAAAGAAAAAGATAAATTCAATCATAGCTTTAAATACTTTAAACAGGTGTACTTCGATCCGTTCTAATATTTGATATGCAATCTGATGATTGATCATAAGTCGATCGTCCATTACTTAACGCAGACTCCAAGCTATTACTTGTTGAATTTAAATTATGCTTATTTTCTGAATAGAGAAATAAATAAATAATTAATTGATCATGCATTTAATTTTTTTTTAAAAAAGCTTACTAGGTCCCCAAACTCGAATGGTTCCATCATCTGATGCACTTGCAACCATACCAGGTATCTCAGGGTTCCAAGTAACACATGTTACATTTCGAGTATGACCTTCAAGGACAGTAATTGGCTGCTCTTTCTTAATATTCCAAATATAAACTTTATTATCTTCACTTCCACTTGCTATATAAATTTCATCGACACCACCAAATGTTGCATAATTCATATAAGTATTTTGAACGGAACCTTGAAAACGTCGAATTAGCATACGATCTTTCACGTCCCATAAATGGACACCTTGAGCAGCTGCGCTAACCAATAAAAGTGTACCAGTTTTATTTAAAGAAAAAGAAACGATTTGAAAATCTTCCTGTATTCTAATAAGAAAGAAGCCTTTAATTATTTAACAAAAATAAAGTTTGAAATTGTTTTAACTCACAAATTTGAGTCAGTAATTTCCTTAAAATTATAGGTGCGGATTCTTTTTAGTGTATCAGCACATAGAACTTGACCATCTGGTAATGTTTGAAGACATCGAACCCTTACACCTTCCCATGTTTCTTTAATATTTCCATCAATATCCTTAAATAAAAAGAAAAAAGCTTATGAATTATAAATTTAAATCTAAGCATTTTGGATTTAATTACACAGTAATAGAAGTGGCCTTTTGTTCCTCCACAAACAAAACTTTGTCCATCGGGCATCCAAGCAGCTGAGATTAGACTATCATCGTTGTTATTATTTATTCTTTTCTTAAGATTTTTATTTTCTACATCCCAAATCCATAATTCAGAGCATTCTTCGGTGCCACAGACTAAAATAAACCGGTCATCTGGACTCCAAACAGCAACACTAACACCACTCGTATGATCATCATATGTTTTATTTAAACTTAATTTATAAGTATTAGGATCAACATCCCATATAATAAGAGAACCATCTTTAGAACCCGTAGCTAAAAGTTTACCGTTATTAGAAAATTTACAATACCATACTTCATCACAGTGTTCGTTGTATACATTAAGGCAAACTGATGGGAAATCATCTCTGAAAAAGTAAGTTTTTGATAACTAAATTATAAGTAATTGAATTTTTTTAGCATTCTTACTTTGAACAAACATGATCTCGTAAAAATGACCAATTGTTAATTTGGAATTTTTCTTTGTAATTATGATACGGACATTGTATGCATTGATATTCAATAGCCTGATTTAAAAGAGTTTCTAAACGATGAGGAGGTAACATTATGTTTGGAGGTAAAAATGCTATTCAATAAAAATAAAAATTTATAGCGTTTAAGAATTAATTTAGTTTTAAGAAATTTATATTTAACATTGTAATTTATCCATCAAGTTTCTTCTTGACAATTCGTTTTTGCCAGCCCATTTACTCAATGATTTCAAATTAAATTGATCACTGCACATAAGGAAACTTTCAAAATATTTAAATTAGATTGAGTCAAGAAAAAATATTAAAATTTCTAACTTACCTGCTAAGTTCATGAAGACGCTCGGTGTTGAATTTTAGTGGAGCCAATTCATCGCGAAGACATTTTAAGGCTTCCATTATCTGACAGTCCTCAAGGCATTCTAAATACTTTTGTTCTAATATCAAGAATTTCATTTTCTTTAAAACAAAAAAAAAAACTTTAAACACCTAAAGACTCCTCATTTTATTTTATTCGATTGAAATAATACTCTTATATAGAGATGGTCTCTTTGCTACGTAATTGTATGTAAGGATACTTATTTTGGCCTCGTCTTACTTAAAAATTGACAGTGCAGCGTTTCTTTATGAGACGTAATATGGCGTCTCATGATTTTCATAACATGTCTGCGAATTAAATGTAACCGGACCTAATGTGACCTGACGGCATGCTCTAAGAAGAAATGATATTTTAAGTTTCGACACTCGTTGTTACATAATATTAATTAATACTAAATCGCGCTGTAACAAATGAGCTTAAAACTTTAAGTATATCTAAATACTAAATAATCGATCATCAATTTTGATTACTATAAAGGTTAAAATTGATTTTTTTATCAAAATTTTTTTCTACAAAAAAAAGGTTACTACATTTAACAGTCAAAAATAAGCAATTTTAACTTTTTCCCGATTTTAAAACGATACTTTACCCTCTCCGAAAAAACAACATTCGACTTTTATTTATACAAAAACAAGCTTTCGTAATTAAAGCCCTATTTTAAAATTTTTAGATAGAAAATTCTAAAAGCTAACTTTTTGCACTTTTTCAATTTTCAATCAAATATTTTCATTTTAAGGTTTTATTTTTATCGAAATTACCGTGATGTCATTCGAATCTCCAATTATTGATTTTAGACCTTCCAGAGCAGTTTCAGCCTTAAATAAAAATTAAAAATGTTTTGATTAATCTTAATTTAAAATTTATGAGTACCTCTTTCCAACTCCCATTCATTATCAAATTACAAAAATTAGTTGCGGTAGGATGTTCTAGCATACATCCAGATTCATAAATGAGACATTCTGTTGTTTTATTAAGACCTAGGGATCTTAAATGTTGTCCTATCAGTCGTAGTATATCCTTTTGACCTTGAGTGAAATTTTGAACTTGACTGGAATTTAAATTGTTCATTTTACATGAAAAATTATTCGTACCGTTGGCATAATGACAAGAGTCATTACCATTGCTGAAATTTTTAGGCTGATTTAAACTACCATTTAGCTTTCCATTCATCTCCGATTGTTCATAAATTTTAATACCATTTTTGCTTTCATTTAAGTTAGAGGTCATTTTTTGTCTTGAGGGACCAACTGATGAATTATTAGAATTGTTAAGATAGAAACGATTTAAACGCTGTCTCTTTGAAGGCGGAGCAGTGTTCTCTCCACCGTCAATATCACTATTATCTGAGCTAGATGCCAGTATGATTGTAAATTGAAATAAGAGTTTTGAGTCGTTTAAACTTCGCCAATTTAATAACCAATTTTATTGAATCTATTTTTTTTATTAAAGAATTTACTTTTTTTTTAAATATTATTTGTATGCATGCATTAAGAAACTTGAAACAGTCAAATGATTTTCTCGTTTTATTTTTTTCTAAGATTCAAAAAATTTTAGAATTAAAAAACGAAATAAAAATAAATAATTTCTTAAGATTTTTAAAGAGAAAAGTCTTCTTGGACCAAGCTTTTACTCTAAACACTCAGGGACTTGAAGGCTTTATTATCTTAATTATAGAAATAAAAATTAGTATTTTGAACAAAAGGGGGTAAATTTAGAAAAAAAAATAATTTATGAATTATTGCAAATATTATAATTACGATAAAAATTTATACAAAAGAAAAGAAAGAAAATTTTGAAAGAATTGCGAGCTTTATAATTAAATTAATAATTGTTCTCTATCAAGAAGTCATTTAATTTAGATTCAAACGTAAAATTTTTCTAAGATTGTCCAAGGATAGATTATTAATCCAAGGATAGAAAACAATAATTTTACACAAATTTGTATATTTATGAAATTATATGTAAAATGTCAAGGAAAATTTCGATGATAGAAACAATAAATAAACTGCGTGTTACGTCAAATTATGTTTGTTATATTTCGAACTTAACTAATTTTTTTTTCAAAATTAGATTAAGTTATGCAATAGTTGAATTATTTGTAATTATGATTATGAAAATTTGAATTAAGCAAATGTAAGCTACGCTTAAATTTTATAATGCCTAGATTTTGCAAAATTTGAGGCGAATAAGTTTTAAATTCAGCAGCTTTAAAACTTAAATTATTCCAGATTCATGTATTGTAAGCGTTCGATTAACTCGTTATAATTGCGCAATTATACCAGAGGGAATAAATACTATTACCAAGAGAATAAATAAATAGGAATTTATATTGATACCGTAATTATTCACCGTGGAGCCCATGTGCTTATATATGTGTCTCAGGTTTAGGCACATGTGCTTATACTGAGTTTAGAACATTTTTGCGGTCCGATTGTAATGCCGCACCACAAACCGATTTTCAAATTTGAACAGGTACCACAACCCGAAAAATTAATAAAAATAATTGAAAGTTAATATTTATAAAAATAATTAAAAAAAATTAGGTTTCGAGTTGTGGTGCAATGCACTAAAAGTCGAAATTTTGGAATTTTCAACAAATTTAAGTAAGGAAAAAAATAATTCATACCCGTGCCAAAAAATTTATTATTTCCGATTTCAAATTTCTAATATGCTTTCCAGTCAATTAGTACATTTTGATTGTAATATCGATGCTCTCAAAGAAAGCAATAATGACATGAACTAACCCGCCTAAACTAACGAAAAACCTCTACGCCGGGAAAACTTTTGTAGCCACCCTGATGAAGCTTGAAACTCTACAGGTTTGTCTTCAAACGTCAATATCCTCTGTTGGATTACCGTCAAATCGGATGCATTTGTTCGTACAATTGCATAGCTTCAGACTTCCTTTATAATAAAGAATTATCTTAGCCTCAAATTTTAAAGTGCAATACTGTATTTTATTTACTTTGTCCATTTTGTTATTTTTTGAAATCGACAACATCAAATTATTTTTTCAGAATGTGTCTATTAAAATGAAAGTTTGTTGAAAATTCCAAAATTTCGACTTTTAGTGCATTGCACCACAACTCGAAACCTAATTTTTTTTAATTATTTTTATAAATATTAATTTTCAATTATTTTTATTAATTTTTCGGTTTGTGGTACCTGTTCAAATTTGAAAATCGGTTTGTGGTGCGGCATTACAATCGGACCGCAAAAATGTTCTAAACTCAGTATAAGCACATGTGCCTAAACCTGAGATACATATATAAGCACATGGGCTCCACGGTGAATAATTACGGTAGTTGAATAGTTAAGTAGATTTTTTTAAGTAGAAAATAAAAAAATCCTGTCCATTATAGAAAAAAGTATGTTTTAGCACGAGTTGGCTATAATATTAAAGACATTAATTTTTTTTATTTTCCATTACATTTTTACAATCATGGCACAACAGAAATCATTTTCTAAAATTAATAAACACTCATGAACTTTAATAAGCTTTTTAAAATAACACATTAGACCAGAAAGATTTACTGTCTTTGTGTCAGGCTTACATTTTATGTCAGGATATTTTTTTCGTCAACTGGATCATTTGTTAATAGTATGTTCAGTTATTTTCAATTTTTGTTAATATACTATTTTGTTAATATTATTTTATGTAAGAATTTTAAAATTCCTTCAAAATAAGCATTTTAATTTTCCTTCAAAATAAGCATTTTAAAAATGAGTCAAAATGACAACCTCCCAAACGAAATGGATGAATTTTATTTAGAATCTAATGGTTATATCCATATATTTGAACCTTGTTTAAATAAAAAAGGTCGAGAAGCTGTCCTTATCGATAACTTTATTTATAACTTTCATATTTTTAATGAATTCTCGAATACTTATTATTGGCGTTGTGCTCAGAGACCTTGTCGTGCCAGTGCGACTACATTTGAAGATTTAGCTAAACTTAACGGAAAAGAACACTTACACGATTGTTAAACAGACGTTGACTTAAAAATTATGAGGAAAATAATACTCTTAAAAGAACAAGCCTTGTACACAGATACACCTATTCCAAAACTTTATTTTCAGGCAAGATCAGATTTAATCTCGGAAAACGTCGATAGTATCTATTTATCAAAATTTTTTCCTAAACTTGAAACTTTACAAAAAACCCTTTATCGCTTTAGAAATAGTAATATGCCACAACGTGCAAAAAATGTAGAGAGTATAGTACTAGATAATGAATTTATTGTATGTCAAGATGGTAAAAGTCGTTTTCTTTTATTTGACACCAATGACACTGATCGCATCATAGCTTTTGCTTCAAATGAGTGTCTAAATATATTAAGTAAAAGTGCATCTTGGCATATAGATGGTACATTTAAAGCCGCACCAGAGGGATTTGTTCAAGTTTTCACGATACATGCTTGGCTAATGGAGCAAATGTTTGCTTGCGTTTATATTTTATTAAGAGACAAAAAAGAAATAACGTATAATAAAATGCTAATTTGTCTAAGAGATAGACTTTTCGAGTTAGGTTTTACCATATCTCCAACTAAAATCCCTACTGATTTTGAATTAGCGTCGATTAATGCATTTAGTAGACAATTTGGTGTAAAGCTCAAAGGTTGCCATTTTCATTTTTTACAAGCCGTTAGAAGAGCTATTGATACAAATGGCTTAAAAATTGAATATAAAAAGCAGCACATTCAAAAAGTATTTAAAATGTGCATGGCTTTATCATTTGTTCCTTTGAATCAAATGTCTGAGGCAATTGAGATAGTAATTAAAAAAAAAGACGAACTGTATTCACTAATGGATGAACCTGTTACAACTGTCCAACAACAACAAACTAATATTTTAATTTTGGCTCGTGGAAGAGGAACGAGAGCAACAAGAGCTCGTGGTCGTGGTCGTGAAAATGAATCTATGAGCCGTTCACAGGCAAATTTAATTGAAGAGAACACACAACGAGGAAGAGGTCGTGGTCGTGGTAGGGGAAGAGGTAGAGCTAGAGGACGGGGTGTCAATAATAGACCAGAAGCTGTAGATGATACAACTTTTGTTAAAGCTAAGTTAGAATCATTTTTTGATTATTTTATTAGTACTTGGTTCGAAGGTTCAATTGAAAATGAAATGTGGAATCATTGTTTTACAGAAGGGCCAAGGACTAATAACCATTTAGAAGGCTATCACGCTAAAATCAACAGATGGTTGGATAAAAACCATCCAGATATTTATAAGCTCATCACTTTTTTTAAAATGCTAGACTGTAATACAGTTATTGAATATAACTCAAGACTTACTGGTACACCTGCTCCTGAAATTAATGACTTAACAAGAGAAAAAAATAAAATTTTAAGTGATAATTTAGAAAGGTTATTGTCTAATGAAATTAACTTGGAACAATACTTAGAAGTGACAAGACTGTTAATTAATTTTAATAATTAGTATATAATTTTTTTTTTTTATTTATGTAATTAAATTGGCAAAATATATAAATTGACTAAATATACTTTTAATAAAAGGTTAAATTGACAAAAAACTAAATCCTCAATTTTTAACAAAAAACTAAACCTGACACAAAAAAAATCCTGACAAAAAGAGAATATCCCGACCAGAAATCTTTTTTTAAAATTTATTATTCTTATATATTGTCTTTTTAAAAAATGAAAACATCCTCCAAATGAAAAATGAAAACAAAAGTATTAAGGCGACGCTTGTTTGTTAAGTAATTTTTTTTTGGCTTTAAAAAATTTTAAATATTTTTCATTTTTTAAATTTTTTTTGATTTAGCTATGTTTTTAAAATTTTTTAAATTTAGAGAAAAAAAAGCTAGCTAAATTGATAAAAAAAAAAGTACAAAGATCTTGTTCCCGCAAAAAGATAGCCTTTATCGCGACATTTTTGAAAGCACTTATTAGCATCAAAATCATCAAAAAAAGTCTCAAATATTTTCAAGTCCTCTGGTATTAAGGAATCTTTATAGCATCCTATATATTCGGCATCCTCATAAATAGAAAATTCCAGCTCATTTGACCAAGTTTCATTCCATCTTGTTACGTTATAATTAATGTCTAAATACAAAGAATAAAAAATTAAATTTTTGAATAAAGTCTAATTAGCATCTTGTTTTTGTTTCGCCGCAATTGATATTAATTTAAATTTCAAACAGGAACACGCATTCAACATGTTTTTTTCATTTTTAGAATGTTGTTAAATATGGTATTAAAATTTGAATTTTACTATCAAAACTATGCTACAAAAGCTAAATTATCAATTAATCATGCAAAAGGTTTTTTAAATAGAATCAAAAATATAAGGAAATATTTTACATCATTTTTGAAATATTATTATTGAAAATTTTTCCTTATCAGTGGAATAAAAAGTTGGATTAATAATAATTTGATTGTTAAATATACTACGAAATTCTACTAAAGTTGAGTATTCGGGTTTAACGGCGAGGTGTCATAAGATGAAAAGATTCAAGTTATTCATACAAAAATGATAAAAATTAAAACGTTACCTGGATAAAATGAAGCTCCATATAAATGAAATAATTTAATTATATTGTATAAAAATAAAATTTTTGTCATCAGGAAGAAAATTTTTAGTTGAAGTCTTGAAATACAAAAAAAATTATTTGAAAATCAATAAGATTTGATTTTTTTTTAAATTTAGAAAACTTTTTATATATTGTTAATTAATATTTAATAATTCCTTGGATTAAAAGACGTAAAGTACGGCAAATAAAAATTTTATTATTTGCAACTTTTTTTTTATAAATTTTATAGTTTTCAAATGAAAACAAATCATGAATTTTTTATTGTGCAATTGCAAATATAGATATTGAAAAAAGTAAATATTTTTAGTAATATTACTTTATTTTCCTCTCGAAATAGCTTAAAAATAACAGAACATATTTTCTCTTACTTAGTAACTTTTTTTTTACTTGCAAGTCACCCAATAAATCTTTGAATTGTTTTGCTATTTATTTTAAAAAATTTTCTAATTTATTTAAGAGATATGGCAAGTTTTTTTTTTATTTAATGAAGCTTTCTTAAATAAATAAAAGAAATTTAGAAAAAATATGAGCCTTATTCAATAATTTTTTTTTGTAAACTTAAATAAAATTTTATAAGACAAACGGTAGTAAAAATGTCCAAATTCAATATAGTTAATTAAAGAAAAAGTTGAATTAAATAGCTCTTTAGGATGTATTAATTGCGATTTGGTAAGTTGTAAAAACTATCATACCCATGTTTTGAGTCCGTGCACAAAATAAAGAGATAAATAATCAAGAAAAAAAAATTACCAATGGAAAGAGAATAATCGATTTTATATGGTTGCATATTTTTTTGATAAAAAAAATTTAAACCGAAGAAAGAAACAGCTTTATTTGAATTTTGTACAAAATCTTTTTTTTAAAAAAAGTCAAACGTTTGACTTTTGAAAATTTGAAAAATTATTCAAAGAAAATAATATTAAAATTTAATTATAATTTTTTTTATCATATTTTTAAAAAGTTCTTGTGGTTTAGTTGGTGAGTCACTCGTCTTCGAGATGCATGAGTCCTGGATCGATCCCGTTTGCTGTCAAATATTTTTAAAAAATTTAAAAACAAAACTTTAAACCGTAGGCTAGTGTTGTAAGTTAACTCTAGTTATTTTAGCTCTGACCGATTTTCAAATAGGAGAAAAGTTTTTTTAATAATTTAAATGATAAAATATTAACTCAAAAAAATAAACAATTCGTTTATAAAATTTAGAATATGATAAAAATTAAAATCGATTCACAAATATTTATTAAATTAAAAAAAAATATTCAACTAATATTAAATTTAAATTTAATTTAAAGTAATAGTTTAATTTGTCTAAAATAAGAAGAAAGTAAAATTTTAAATTTTAAGGCTTTAACTTGCTTCTTCTTTCCCCAAACACTTTAACCTGTATGGAAAAAATGCTTTTAAACAGGGACTAATAGCTCCAGATTACAGAAAACAATCGGATATAACTATTATAGGACTTTTTAAATTACGGATTAGTTTTTCTTAGATTTACTTTCTTGGTTGTTTTTCTGTTGATCGAAATTTTATTTCTCGAAATTTAATAAGTGTGAAACAATTATTTGCTTGTTTTTTAAATAACTATATATTCAAATTGTTTTGTTTAATTGATAAAAAAGTTATTTAATATTTTTAAAACTGAAACTAGTTAACCTACAAAATTTAACTTGAAAAAAAATTGTTTTCAAAATGTAAATAAAACAAAGTTTAAAAATGTTATTCTAACTATCGAATTAATAATCCAAATAGTAAATTAAATATTCAACTATCAAAAGTCCCTACCATACAACACTACCATAGGCATAGACAACATCGAATCAGCAAGCTCTTTAAAAATTATGTTGATAATTTTAATACATAAATATAAAAAATTACATAACAAACTTTAAAAATTGCTTTAAAAAAGCATTAAAAATTTTAAAAATAAATTCAACGACAGCAGGACTCGAACCTGAAAATATATTAATATTTTATTTAGAGCAAAAAAGCTGGAAGGAGAGAAGTGATTTTGGGAAACAATCAATTAAGAGTTTTTAAAAGATATATACATATTCTAAAATATAGAGATAACAGTCAAAAATAGATAAAAATCTAATTAGTCATTTTTAACAAGATAAAGTCGCTACGCTCCATTTTACTGAGCCGAGCAAAGATCCAGAAATGGTTGTTCTAAAGATTTTCAAATAACATTTAAAATTTTTAAATGAATTTTATTTTTGTTTTAAAGCCAGAACTTTTGACAAAAAGGAAAAAAATTTGTCTTAATATTTTTAACTGAATTTAAATAATCATTTTAATTCGGCATAAATTATAATAATGTTTTTTAAACTTATTCAAAAAGCTGGAAATATTCATTCTGAGCCTTCGGCTGTTAATTTTTTAAATTAGTATTTCCTGACTCTAACTTACCAATGACAAAATAAAGTTTTATTACCGTATTTGCTTGCAGAGAGGCGCAGCAGTCTACTAATAAACCCGGAAATGGCGCACTGCGCCACATCCCATTCAAACAATGATAAAAAATTTAAAAATTGAATTAAAAATTGAGGGGTGCGCCAATTCCGGGTTTATTTTCCTATCACATGATAAGTCCAAAAATTTGGCAAATTACGGCACTATAAATTTACCCATAGGCGCTTCAAAAAAAAAATTAAATTGCAAAAATATGCAGTTATAAGTTAATTTTTATTGGGTAAAATTTTGAATTAGGCTCATGCCGTTAAAGTTAAGTTTTTGCAATAAATTTTTAAATTTCAAAAAAAATTAAATGTTTTGTTTTGCTTGATTCTTTTTCGATTTACTACCTATTTTGTTGCCATGTTCGTCTAATGGAAACGGTTTTCGGCCTCTTTTTGTAACTGGTTTTGGGGTTGACTTTCCCGAATTTTCTTTATTTTGAGTTTCAAACTATTTACTATGGGCATTTTGGCTGTTTGTTTTTGATTTATTGATAGTGGCGTATTTAAATCTATATTTGTTAGACCAAGTCTCATATTTGGTACAGTTGCTTGACGTGTTGGTAAAGTGGCTTGAGGTGTTGGTAAAGTTGATTGTCGTGTTGGTAAAGTGATTTGTGGTCTTGGTAAAATCGGAGCTACCACTGGTTGGTCCAAAACAGAATAATTAAAAATTCCTTGATCTAGATAATTCTGTGAATTGTAAATTGATGAGCTGATTCGGTCATAGTGATTTATTGCATATCTGTCAAAAGTTGTTTTATATCGAAAATTTGGTGGATTAATAAAATATGAGTCATTGTAAGAACAAGCTGGTTGAGCAGGTCTCGGCAAATTAAACTGAAACGATGGAACAGGTTGCTGAGATTGAATTATCAAGCTATTTAAATATGCTTTCATGATTTGTTTGATTAACTTCTTGTTCTAAACCATCACTTACACTTTCATCATTTCCATTACCAATATCATTATCATTTTCATCATCACCATCACCACCATTAACATTTACATAACGCATGTGTAAATTTTGTTCTCCTTAATGCGCTATACTTTCTTCTCCAGCACCAGTGTCAAATTGTGCATTATCATCTGAGCTAAATCCAATAATATCATCTTCTTCTTGATAATCATCAACATAATAATTGAATGTATTGTTTGTAGATGTAAGTTCTTTAAGAGTTCTATTTAGCGATGCATTACTAGTTATTCCACAAGAGTCGAATGAGTTCTTTATTATATGTGATTCAAAATTTTTCCATATTTCAGAAAGCCATTCGATTGCTAGTGGGAACCCGGGCGACTTAGTATTACCTCTAGCCGTCAACGTTTTTTCACAATTTGCTGACCATTCTGACCAACGTCTACAATAAGCTTTTTTTATACTAGCGAACCATGCTACATCTGCAGGCTGAAGAAGGTTTGTCATACGCGGGGGTATTATAAGTTTGGTAATTCTTAGTTCTTCAAGTTTATCAGATACTTTTTTGGTCAAATGGCACCTCGCAGAATCTAAAAATAAAACCGAATCCTCTTCACTCGACATAATTTCACTTAAATATTCACAAACAACGTTTTCATTAAATGTTGCAGATTGATTATAAATTACGCGTACATTATTTGGCGGTGTATAGCCAGGTAATTCTTGATTTCTCGGTACTAATATCTTAATTATATAATTTATTAATCGATTTCTTATAAAAATTTTAAAATTTTACCAAAATCGGAAGTTTTTGACCATCGGCTGAAGCAGTAAACGCAGCAGACATTCTGACCATTTCACCCCCATGTGTGTCTATCTTAACTCTTTTTGATCCTCTATCTGCGTACGTATACTTTGACGGGCAATCAAGATAAATGGAAGTTTCATCCATATTAAAAAATTTCATTCGATTAAAATTCTTTGCACGAAATATTTCTACACACTCTTTAAAATGACTTTCCAATAAACTTTTAGTATTAATAGGCAGTTCTCGACCTGTTGTGGTAATTCTTCTATATGTTTTGTTGTGACGTTTTAGCCAATTTTTTACCCATCCATCGCTTGCATTAAAAGACTGTATTGCTGGTATATTGTTGTACAGTTGACTATATAACTCTAAAGCTTTTTGTTTGATTTGAAAACCGAGAACGCAATTGTTTTTCGAGCGCCTATCCTCGAACCATTCTTGTAGTTTAGTTTCCATTTCCGGAAAACGTCCAATTTCATTCTTTGATTTTACACGGTCTCGGTTACTTTTGTGTTTCGTTCCCAAGATTTGGTCTTTTTGTTTATTCCATTCACCGACCAGGCGCCTATCAATGTCGAAATATTCAGCCACTTTCAGTTGATTCTGAACAACAGAATACACTTGATTCATCAAGAATTGACATTTTTATAATCAAAATTAAAGAAGAATCAAAAAAATGAACAAGTTTTGAAAAATAATTTAGCTTTATAAAAAAAAGTTTCAAAATTGCATATTAAGCGTATGCGCCTCATTCGTGATATTACTGAACAAAAGTTTACTTATAACTGCATATTTTTGCAATTTAATTTTTTTTTTGAAGCGCCTATGGGTAAATTTATAGTGCCGTAATTTGCCAAATTTTTGGACTTATCATGTGATAGGAAAATAAACCCGGAATTGGCGCACCCCTCAATTTTTAATTCAATTTTTTAATTTTTTATCATTGTTTGAATGGGATGTGGCGCAGTGCGCCATTTCCGGGTTTATTAGTAGACTGCTGCGCCTCTCTTCAAGCAAATACGGTACTTTTACAATTTACTATTTTTATTATACGTTCGGATTGGCCTTTCCTTTAGTATATTTCAGAGGAATGTATTATAAAGGTTTGGGTTGTTTTAAAATATAATTTTATTAAAATAAATAAAATAACTAATTAAAAATAAAGTTTGTGAAAAATACAATTTCATAAAATAAAATTGCTCGCTTTAATAACATATCGACTAGGTATTTTATACCGAGCTGGAGTTAGTCAAGCGAATATTGATTTATAACAAAAATACAATTTAAAGAGAATGTAAAATATTACAAACTTGCATTCCTAAATAAAATACAAAAAGATAATAAATAAAATATTATAATAAAATAATTTAAATAGGTCAAGTTCCTACTATAACATTTCCCCCCCTTAAAAATAATCATTCGACCTCGAATGGACTATTTTAAGGGAACGGATAATTCAAATATTATCTTTCTTTACTGAATATAAGCTCATGTTTGATCTAAAAATTTCATCATAGGTTTCATGAATAGGTCTCGCTGCTAATGGCTTTGTTTCAAAAGTCACATTTTTGACAATTCTCTTGCCGATTCGTGAATTTGGTCGTCTTATTTTGTTTTCTCTTCTTTTCTTCAAACAAACTATCAATTTAAAGGTCAAAAAGATTATACCCAGTAAAATAAAAAATGTAAAAATTCCGATGAAAAAAAATAATCCTTAATTGATCTACTAGTTTTGATCTAATATTTGAACTATCACTCATGTGAGTATACCAAGTATAATTATAAAGATAATAAATAAGCTGACATTTCATGATTTACTACTTCTTGGAAAGTAGAAAGTAAATCTATTCCGTCTAGGAGTAACCAGTTGTGAGAAAACTGAGGTTCTTTAAAAATAATTTAATTGAGAGTCAGATGCAACCAAAGATTCGTGTCTTTGTCTAACTATAGTTTTATCTACATTTGGAAGCTGTATGTATTTGATAACTTTGTTAAAAGGAATTAAATCTGAGATAGGTTTTATAATTCTACAATTAACCTTATAGACAGTCCCCATAGTAGTTTATAAAGTAATTTTGCTTCCGTCTCTTAAATAGTGTATTAGGTATCTATCTTCTAATCTGGAAAATAAATTTAAAATATGTTTAAAATCTAAACATTCTCTTAACAAGAGTTCATTTTTATCTTCGATATCCTTAACCGACTTATAATCAGATTCAGCCATGAGTAGTTCTTTCATTTCGTAAATATTGGTAGTATTATCTCTATTGTTAGTAATCAAATTATTTACTTTAATACTTACATAAACGCCTTCGAAGGTTGATAATACTTTTAAACCACACATTTCTTTAGAATCGATTGCTTGAAATGCAAGATTGTTATTAGTTATCATAACATCGTTGTTTTGTTGAAGTGTGAACGTTTCTTGACTAATCCTGTAGAGTGGGCATTCATGATAGATAGGAGCATCCCATACAATGATAGAGTCATGTAGGTGACACTCTCTATCAGAAACCTTGCACTTACCATTAAAAAGGTAATCATTTGGTGAATTGCCAGTGATTAACTTCGGTGAAGTTGTACATGAGAATGATTCATTTGTACGTTCTGACATCCATTTAAAAATTGGGACAGGATTGCTTTGAAAAGTACAGTACTCATTTTCACAATCCATTGGAAATCCATTACATTTTTTGTTCTTTGTCATTAAGAAACATTCATATCTTGAGAGTCTAACAAATTCAGTCCTTAAAGATTCATATTTTTCCCCCCAAAAAGACATTGAGGTGGTCAGAATATGTTTCTTTTTCAAGCAATGGTATCCAGTACCATAAACTTGGTGTTGGAGTTTTCCTAGGATAAATAATTTTCTTGTAGTTGATTTAGTTCCAAAGCTGCTATTAAATTCAGAGAGGTAATTTTTGATTACTGTTTTTGTAGGACATGGTCTTATCTTACAAATTGATTTTAAATTTACCAGGTTTGTATCAAACGAGTTTGTGCAAACTCGAAATTCATCTTTTATAAGGTGTCCTTTCTGAGCGGCTATACATGGAAAGAAAAGAAAAAATATTATAATCAAAGTTAAACATGCATAATTTACATTTTGAACTTTTCTATTTCTTTTTGGGCGCTCTCTTCAGGTAAAGCCTTATCTTCTAGTACAACTTTAATTTTGTGCCTAGGATATGATTCTGGGAGTATTTGTTTTAGCGCATTTTCAACTTTATAATTCCCTCTTTTGGTGTGTTCTATAATTTTGTATGGTCCTTTAAATTTAGGTTCTAATTTACTTAAAACTCCTTCGCATTTTAAATAAACAGTAGTTCCGATTGGAATACGTTCGTTTATTGTGTTTTGCGAATTGTTTTGTATTTCAATCTGTTTTTCTTGATTATGCCTAATTGTTTCAATTGCTTTAGGATGTGTAACATCAAAAAGTTCCTTTATTTCGTTGGTCCTAACCAGAATAGCCTCCGTATCGTTTTCTTCTGAAGTATAGTCCTTAAAAGGGAGCATTTTCCTACCAAACATCAATTCAAAAGGTGTGTAACCTGAAGAGGTATGAACTCTAGATCTATAGGCCATAAGAACAAAAGATAAATATTTGGGCCAGTTCTTTCTGTCTGCTTCTGCATGTTTTCTTAGCGATTCCATTAAGGTTTAGTTAAACCGCTCTGTTTTCCCATTAGTTCTTGGGTTGTAGGCTGAGGTAACGATTTGTACAAAGCCTAGCCTTTTTTTTAATTCAGACATTATATGATTTAAGAATTCCTTTCCTTGATCTGAGAGTAATTCTGAGAAAGGTCTAAAAAGGGAAATATATTCTATTAGAATATCAGCTATTTCTTTGGCTGATTTGCTTTTAATTCCTTTAGCATATGGAAAATTTGATAAAAATTCAATAATTACCAGAATGCCAATATAACCTTCTTCTGTTTCATCTAGGCCAAGAATTAAGTCAATTTCTACTCTTTTAAATATATTTGAAACTTGAGATACTTGAGCAGGATGGTACTTCGTTATCGTTTTCTTATTTCTTTGACATGTTGTACATTCTTTAATTGATTGTTTTATATCATCAACCATACCATGCCAGTAATAATCATCCTTTATTCGGTTATAAGTCGATTCCGATTGGAAATGACCAAATGCATGAGCTTTATTTATTATTTCTTTACGCTCATCAATATCAGGATAAATTAAATGAATATTATTTTTAACCATAAATATTTTCTTACCATCAGACGCATAAGATTTTGCTATATTCTGTAATTTGTTAGCAAATTGTTTGGAAATACAAGATCTTACTTTTTTATGATAATTAATTCTTTTAGCAGAACATTCTTGTATGGATCACGTGATTTTGGTTCTTCTTCGATGTCAACTTGATCAACAATAAAATTTATAACTGGTCTGCTGATGGCATCAGCATTACCATGGAGTTTTCCCGGTCTATAAGTCACTTTGAGGTCAATATCTTGTAATTCTAAGGACCAGCGACCTAAGCGTCCTTGAGGATTTTTAATCGAGCTTAACCATTGTAAAGCATAATGGTCAACAACGAATTCAATATCCCCGTAATTTCTCCATTCTCGGTTACATTCAATAGCCGAAAGACATTGTTTCTCGGTTGTGGTTTAATTAATTTCGTGTTTGGAGAGTATTCTCGAATAACAAGCGACGATATATTCTTTCCCGTCATCATCAACTTGAGTTAAAATAGCTCCAATTGCAAGACCTGAAGCGTCCGTGTATGCCTTAAGGGGTCTTTTTGGATCTACGATTCTTAAGATCGGGTAGCTTGTTAAAGCATTCTTTAATTCACAGAATGCTTCTTCGCATTCTGCTGTCCAGATAAATTTATTATCCTTATTAAGTAACGTAAAGAAAGGTTGTGCAATGTATGAAAACATTGGCACAAATCTTCTATAAAAATTACATAGACCTATAAAACTTTGAAGCTTTTTTACAGTCCTAGGAGCAAGGCGATTTTTGATGGCATCTATTTTAGAAGGATCCATCTTTATTTCGTTTTTAGACACCATGTGGCCTAAAATTTTCACTGAGCGCGCAAACCAAACACATTTTTCTGGGTTCAGTTTTAATTTTGCTTTCCTTAACAACTCAACACAATTTTAATGTGTTCAATATGTTCCTCAAACGTCTTAGAGTGAACAGTTATGTCATCTATAAATGACTCAACGAATTGGATTAAATAAGATCTCCTTCATAATTCGACTAAAATCTACTGGAGCATTTTTTAATCGGAATGGTGTCACTAAGAATTCATAATGACCATCGGGAGTCGAAAAAGCCGTTTTATCGATTGAATTTTCATCCATTTCTATTTGATGATAGCCGGATTTTAAATCAAAAAGAGTGAACCAAGAGGAATCCCTCAATCTATCAAATATGTCTCTTGGGTCATGTATGGGCCATTTCTCAATCTGGGTAACTTTGTTTAATTTTCGGTAGTCAATACAAATACGCCTTGAATTATCTTTTTTTCCTACCACTACGACTGGAGAGGACCATGGAGATCTGGAAGGTCAAATAATATTAGCCTTTAACATTTTGTCAACCTCATCTTTTAAAAAATTTCTCTCATTTTGAGAGATTCTGTAAGGCAGGGTGTATAAAGGAGCAATATCATCATTGATAAGCCTAATTTTGTGTTTACTAACACTACACTTTCCAAGTTCGTTAATATTTCTCGCGAATAATCCCTTTGCTTCTTTAGTCAAAGAGTTAAATTTAAGCTTTTCGCTAGCATTTAAATCACTAGCAGGTACTATTTCTAAATATTACATATCCCAGTAATAATCCTTGCTTAATTCGACGTCTGTTTGGAATATATCAATAGTCTTATCATCAAAATATTCGATGTTTTCTTGTTCATGAACGTAATCATTTTTAAATTTTAAAATTCCTTGTGATTGAAAAATTCCACATTCGGTATTATTTAACCAATCTAACCCTAATAATACATCATGATCATCATGATCAAAAACTAGAAATACTAAAAAGCACTTATTTCCATTTATATCAACTTCAAGGGGTTTAGTAATCCCGCTAATGTGGCTTATGTTTCCGTTTACGGTACGAATTTTAAGATCGCTTCTTAAAATTTCAATATCGTTCTTAATCGCAGTCATATGATTCATGACTGAGTTAGTAGCGCCACAGTCTAAACCTATTTTAAGGGGCTTTTTGTCTACAAGACCTTTAACTGAACAAATATGTTTAGGACCTTGTTCTTCGAGATGAACAACGTAAACTTTTTCTTCTTCATTTATACTTATTTTAAGTGAATTTACTTTATTTAAATTAGCATAACATTTGTTTGCGTAATGACCTTTTTTCTTACAACGCCTGCAAATTACTTCGTTACAATCACTTGATTTGTTTTTACTTTGCTTAAAATGTTCATGTTCTTTCTTAGCATTTTGGAAAAAGTTTTTTTTTTTCTCAAATTTATCATTTTTTCTACAAAGCCTTAATTCTTTCTTTCATTTTTATACAATTTCGTATTATTTTTTTCATTCGGTCTATATTTTTTCATAAATTTACTATTTCTTAAGTAATTTATCGGAGCTACACTATTCTGAGTTTGATCCAATTGGATTGCTAATTGAATAGTTTCGCTTAGAGTGTGAATGTTTCTACACATAATTTCCTTTCTAGTATTTTCTTTTAGACCTTCACGGAAAAATAATAAATTTTCTTCATCAGACATATGAGGAACCATATTTGTTAACATGTAGAATCTGTTAACATAATTCTCGAAAGGTGTGTTTTCCCTATGATAATGCTTGGATAGTTGAGATCTTACCCAATATTCCTTGTTTATTTTGGTGTAAGTGTTTCTTAGTTCCTTTTCAAAGAGTTTCCAAGTGCTAAAGTTAGTTATGTGTTTTCTTAATATTTGAGCCGGAACCTTTTCTACAAAATTTACTACTGCGTTTAGCCTGTCTTCTTTCTCATTTTTGAAGAAATAAATCCTTGTTCGATGTTGAACAGCCAATAATCAACATCTTCAGACGGAGAGCCAGTAAATTTTTTAGTGTTAGAGTCTAACTGTTTTGATTTATTGTTACCAGCAAGTTCGGCAACGTATTTTATTAAATCTAAGGTTTCATTATTTGATTGGAGAGATTCAGACGATTGAGGAGGGTTAGTATTTAACTTACCTTTGTTTTTATCGTTGGCACAAGTAATTTTGCTCGTACACTGTTTATTCTCGTAATTATTATTCATGAATTGCGAACGAATAGGTGTTTTTAAAATCGAATTTGTCATCAGGTTCGGTGCTGATGGTTTAACGCTTGATCTATCCTTATTTTGGAATAAAGTATCTAGGTTTTGTTGGGGTGTAAGTTTTGAATCAAAATTATTATTATCAAGAAGCATAGATTGGTCGGTAATGTTAGTCAATTTGTAAAAATCGATGTTAGGTTTAATTTTACTTTGATTAATTTGGTAATCATCATTTTCTTCTTCTGAATCTTCACTTGTTTTATCCTCGTCCGATTCCTCGTTATCATTTTTGTCCGATTCTTCTCTTTCTTCTTCTTTCCGGCTAACTGATTCATTTTCTGAAAACTGCACGGTTTTTTGTTGTTGAGCTGTTCAGTTAAATTCTTTATTAAATCATCCTTTTGAGTGAGTTGGAATTTGAGTTGCGACTGATCAGCTCTTAAAAAGATTAATTCATCTTTTTCGTCCAGGTCATTTTCTGGTGATTTTGCATCAGCAACAATTGGAAGGAGCTTTTTCAACTCTTGTTCTTGCACTTCGATTAATTCTCTTCCTTTGTCCTCTGGGAGACTACTCTTTGCTACATCTTGGGCTTTGTCGAAATAGTTTCTATTAATGCGTATAATAGCGTCATTTCTATACGCTAATTTCCTTAATTCGGGTAAGGTCATTCGGATAATAGAATCCTATTGCTTTTTAGGTTGGCTTTCAATTTTCGTTAGTAAGTCGTTATCTTGTTCGTTTTTAATTTTCTCTTGTTCGACGGTTTCGGGATTCATTTTCTAATTCTTTTTTATTACTTTTTTAATTGTTTTTATTATTATTTCTAGTTAATCGTTAATTTTCTCGCTGCTCCCATAAATTATACGTTCGGACTGGCCTTTCCTTTCGTATATTTCAGAGGAATGTATTATAAAGGTTTGGGTTGTTTAAAAATATAAATTTATTAAAATAAATAAAATAACTAATTAAAAATAAAGTTTGTGAAAAATACAATTTCATAAAATTAAATTGGGAGCTCACTTTAATAACATATCGACTAGGTATTTTATACCGAGTTGTAGTTAGTCAAGCGAATATTGATTTATGACAAAAATACAATTTAAAGAGAATGTAAAATATTACAAACTTGCATTCCTAAATAAAATACAAAAAGATAATAAATAAAATATTATAATAAAATAATTTAAATAGGTCAAGTTCCTACTATAATATTTTCAATTTTAGTTTTTGAAAATGCACATAAAAAAAATTCATGATTTGATTTAATTTGAAAAAAAAAATTTGAAATTTAAAAATTTTTACAAAGTAATTTTAAGTAATTTAAGTAATTTAAATTGTAAATAGTAATAGTAATAAAACTTTTTTTTGCTTTATCAATTATAGTATCGATAAAATTTCTTTTGAAAATTGTGATTTGTTATAAGCAACTTATTATTCTAAATTTTGAGGTAAAATGATTTTTCAGCTATTTTTTGAAAAAACTATTGTTTGAATAAATTATTGAATAAATAATGTATGTAATTTTAAAGTAAATTTATTTCTTATTTATATTGGTTTTTTTTTATCCTCAAAAAAAGAATCCTTAAGAAAATTTGAAATTTTATCAAATCACGTGACCTAAAATAAATTTTATTTTATTGTAAAAATAATGGAAACAACAGAGAGTCCTGTGTCTGATCAAACTGATGTTATTCACACACCAATCGAAACACCTAGTAAATAAAAGCAAGTTAACAATTTGCATTACACAACAATGCGAGCCATAAATTACCTAATTTAATATTCAAAATTAAAAAATAAAATTAAAAAATAAATAAAATTAAAAAATAAATAAAATTAAAAAATTTTAAAAATACAAGTATTACATGTACTTGCCAAAAAAAAAATTTAAAAGTACAAGTATAACTTGTACTTGAAAAATACTTGTAAGTACTTGTTTTTTAGTACTTGTAAACAAGTCTGCTTAATTCAAGCAAAAATTTTCTATTCCAGTATCAATAATTTTAAAATTGCATTTTTTACAAAAAATCTTAGTTTTAGCGCCCGCGGTTATTTCAAAACTTTCATTAATAAAATTTGATTTACAACGGCTGTTAAATGTTTTTTGTTTTTTTTTATTGAGCGGTTATAAATCAAGTTTGAGTGCGGCTAAATGGCCTATTCCTGGGTTTACCACATGGTAACTTCGTGTATAATGCCTTAGGCGCGAAAAAATTAATTTCTTCATTTTTAATTTTTTTATTATGGAATGAATGGGATTAGGCGCACTGCTATTAGGGTAGGATCCCTTTTTAGCTGCTGCGCCTTTCAATAATTTTTTTTTTTGAAAAAAAAATCAAAACAAATTTTATTCCATATTAAAAATTTTGTGCTTAATCGTTTCTTGGTATTTCTGACATATTCTCTTCTCGATTAAGAGAATCTAGATCTTCCACATGGCAAGTTCCGTAACCACCCAGACCGAACTTTTAGGGGAGTGCACAAAAAAAATAACAAGAAATAAAGAAAAAGAAAAATGCTTTTAGATAGAGAAAAATTTTCTCTATAAAAACATATTATTATTTTACATTTGAAAATTTATCATTAAAAATAATTTACTTTTTTTAAAAATTAAATTTAAAGGAGGTTTTTTTATTTAAAAAAAAAAACTCACAGTAAAATTTTACTAAGTTCAAATTTATCGTATTTAATATTATTTTTTATTTAATATTTTCTAAGAGTTCTTATGGCTTAGTTGGTGAGTCACTCGTCATCGAGATGCGAGAGTCCGGGATCGATACCCGTTAGCTGTGATTTATTTTTAAAAAAATTAAAAAAAAATTATTTAAGTTTACCTTTTTTTTGACACAAAAAATTAGTGAACTTTTTTTTAAAGTTCACATATCACACTTTAAGCTTTTTGTTGTTTTTTGGGAGTTCACATACTTGATATATGCAGTTGATTTATTTTTATTTAAATTTTTTTTTGTCTCTATTTTATATAATTATAATTAAAAATTAATGTTTTTTTATTTACCGTAAACGCTTGCTCATAATTGCGAAATTGTACCGAATCATTGCCGTATAGTAACATGTAACTATAACCGCATAGAGGGTGTTTTTCTTCCTATTATTATTATTGGAGTAATTAAAACTGAGAATTTAAAAAAATTTTTTTAAAGAAAAAGTAACATTTATGTACATTAACATTTAATTTTTGCATGAGAAAAAATAAAAATTATTTTCTATGTTTCAATTTTTTCCATAATTTTTTTTTAATGGTATTAAATACAAACCTATTAAATTGATTTTTTTATTGTTTTTTAGATATTTTTTTTATTTTTAAAAATTTATTTTTTTTCTTTTGATTATAAATTTTGATTATTTTTTTTTATTTTTTTTTATTTTTATTTTTTTTTTTAAATTATTTTGAAAAAATTTATTCTTTTTAATTAATTTTTTTATTTATTAAAAATATTAATATTACCTTATAAAAGAAAAATTTAAACTTTCGGTATAATATTAATTAAATTTTTTATATATTTTTTTTATTTATATAAAATTTCTTTTCTTAAATATTATAAATTTATTTTACATATATAAGGCCCTGACTTAATATTAAAGATCACTAACTTATTATTACACATCTAAGAGACTTGGTATAATTACAATTAAAGTATTATACTCGACGGTTATTCGCGTTTATATTTTAATAGAGTAAATAGAAAAGTAGAAGGGTATGTTTTTATTCCAAGACAAATTTAGATGTATATTAAGTAGAGGATGCTATTCTTAGTTGTAGTAATGTCGAGCAAATTGTTGTTTAAAAAAAGGTGATGAAAAAATTCTATTTATAGCCAACCAAATTGTCAATCTATAGAGAGCCTAAATGCATCTTTAAAACGCGTTAGAGAGCTCTCCGATTCTGGACTTTTCAGTGGAACTTAAATTTGTGGTGATTTTAATTTTAATTTTAAAATGGTAACCCAGTAACTAATTATATTGAAGGTTATACCGTAAACGCTTGCTCATAATTACATGTTATACTTACGGTTGTTTGGGTATAATTGCATGAAATACTAACCGCATACAGGGCTTTTTTTTACTAGTTATAGTTACATGTAACTATACGGCGATGATTGGGTATAATAGCGCAATTATAGCCGAAAATATTTTTTTTAATTCGAATACATTTTTTGGTAAAAATTTAAAAATATAAATTTATAGATTTGATTCCTTTTTGATGAAATTTAAACAAAATTATTAAAAAATTTTAAAAAATTATATGTATATATTTATAAAATTTAAAAGCTATTTTTGCTGATTTATGACTTTAACTCGAATCGTTTTACAAATTTTTAGAAAATATGTTTTTTTTCCGAATTTTTTAATGCTTATTTAAGAAATGAAGAAAAGTGTTCCTAATTCTTTTCGGACTAAAAGTTTAGCTTAAGATCGAAAAATCAGCAAAAATGGTATTTTTATTTTTTCCCATGCAAAAATTAAATTTTAATGCTCATATATGTTTTTTTTTTCTTTAAAAAAATTTTTAAATTCTCAGTCATAATTTCTCTAATAATAATAGGAAAAAAACACCCTCTATGCGGTTGTAGTTACTTGTTACTATACGGCGATGATTGGGTATAATTGCGCAATTATGAGCAAGCTTTTACAGTAATTTAGAAAATAGCTTTTTGGAAAATTTTTCCGAGTGTTTTTTACATCAGCATGTGTTTTTTAATACCTTTTTTAAATCTGACAATCAAACAACGAATGTTTTAGATTATTTTATAAGTGACTCTTCGTTTAGAATAAATGAACTTGAAATCGGACCTCAGCTAGGCATGAGTGAAGTATCATTTTTGACTATTTATGTACAGTTAAATTATCAGAGAATAAAGAACAGAATCAAACTAAAAAATTTAATTACATCAAAACGAACTTTTGAGAGTCCAATGAATATTTTTCAAGTCTTTATAGGAACCAATTATTTAAGGATAAAAAAATTGATGAAATGTATGAAATATTTTAAACTACGAGGTGGCAAGAGAAATGTTTGTTCCTAAAAAGAAACAAGGTCAGAAAAGAAATGAGTAGATGAATGAACAATTGCGTAAGAAATATGATAAATGAGAAATATAAAGCTTGGAAACGTTATTCAAGTAACTAAACGAAAGAAACCTAAAATTATCTATGATTATATAAATGAACAGAATGTTCCAAAAATCACTTTAAATCAATTAGAATAAACAATGTTCTTGAATCAGACTCACAAAAAGTTGCAAATTTTTTAAACGACAATTTTAGTTCAATTTTTAATTCAGTAGATGATTTAAATCTCCCCATATTCGAGTCACGTACAGATTTAAAATTTGATTTGAATCTTGAAGAATCTTTCTCCCGAGCAGAGATAAAACAAAGACTTGAGAGACTTGATGAAGGAAAAGCTAACGGACCTGATGATGTATTTTTAAAATTTAACGCTAGCTCATTAGCTTTCCCACTCTCAATATTGTTCAAGAATTCTCTAATAAATGGCACCCTGCCTAAACTTTGGAAAGTTGCTTATGTAACCCCTCTCTTTAAGAGTGGTTCTAAGTATGATTTCTCAAATTATCGTCCTGTATCTTTAACATCTATTTTATGCAAAGTTATGGAGAAGATTATTAAAGATAAATTATTCGATTACTTTATTAGCAACAAGTTTATTTGTAAAGAGCAACATGGTTTTGTTTCTGGCAAGTGCTGTATAACATTGAAGGTTATAAAATTATTTTGTACATTAGATAACTCACTCTCAGAGAAGGAACTTCAATTAGATTTGGACAGAATAGTTTTATGGTTAGGCATTTGGGACTTTCCCTTAAATAAGAAAAAATGCAAATTAATTCTTTTTGGCAAAGCAGAAGTAAAGCCAAGTTTTTTAATTAGAAAACGACATGGTTCGTCTCAAAAGCTTGAAATTAGTGAAGGAGAGAATGATCTTGGGTTATTAATTTCAAGTGATCTGAAATGGTCAAATCATGTAAATAATGCGGTAAACAAGGAAAATCGTATGCTTGGATTCTTGAAAAAAACTTTTTAAACATTTGGATTTTAAGTCATTTCTTTTGCTCTATCTATCTCTAATTAGACCACACTTAGATTATGCCGTTAGTGTTTGGAATCCGAGTTTAAAACATGGTATTCAACTGATTGAGAAAGTACAAGAAAGAGCTACAAAATTAGTAAATTGTTTGTAATATTTAAAATGTGAGGATAGATTGATAAAACTTGAAATAACTAGCTTAGAAGTGCGAAGGGTGAGAGGTGATATGATAGTATTTTTTAAGATTCTTAGAGAATACGAAAAAGTAATTTTGAACAAACCTTTCAATCAGCAATTACTCGACGCGTAGGAGTGTTTTTAAATTAACTAAAGAATTAATCAAGAACTGTACACCGAGATCAAACTTCACGAATAGAATTGTGAATTTGTGGAATAAATTGCCGAATGAAGTTGTTCAAGCAACAAATTTAAATTTTTTCTAATCGTTGTTAGACAAACGGATGAAAAGTAACTGCAAAAGCCTGTTAGACCTTTGGTTCTGCATAGTGAATTTTATGCGCAGTTAAATTTACTACTACTACTACTACTATTTTCTGTATTTTTTGACAATGGTGTAAAGTGGGGACGCTTTAATCGGAACTTTTTGGGAATATTTAAAATTAGTTCGGATTAATAAATTTGGATTAATTGATTATTCAAGTTTTGCCCGAAAAAAATTTTTTAGAGTTTTTTTCTGAAGCTATTAATTCTAAAGTTAGTTAATATCAATGATTTTATGTCATAAATTAAGAATTGCTTTTTTAAGTTCCAATTTTTATCTCATTTTGTGTTAATGTTCAAACTTAGACTTGTTCTAATTTATAACTATTAATTTGAATATTGATATAATCTTTCTTTGCTGAACTTTTTTTTGCCCTTTCGTTATCTAATAATTTTTTTGTTTAATATATTCGAATATATTTCTATATAAAATAAATAGTTCGATTAAAAAAAAACAAAATACATACACTGTAATTTAAAATGTTTTAAGGAAAAAAGTTCGAATGTCGAATTTAACATTTGGTTCGAATTATCGAATTAAATGTTAATGTAATGTATTTGCGAAGGGGTTAGGGAATATAGGAATATAGTTCGAAAAGCGAATTGTTCGGATAAACGATGTTCTAATTAAAGCGTCCCCACTGTATAAGGTTAATTTACAAAACTATTTCAAAATGATAATGTTTGTAATTTTATAGTAAAATTATTTCTTATTTATATTGGTTTTTTTTATCCTTAAAAAAAACTCCTTTTTTTGTCTCTCAAACACACTTTAGCGGGAATTATTTAGTTAATATTCGTCTATACTCAAGAAGTAATTAAAAAATAATTCCAAGTTATTTACATAAAATAATCATCAAATAAAAAAATTTTGAATCAAGTTTTATTACAATCATAAAATAAAAAATCTTTTCGGAATATTTTCGAATTTTCAGTTACTCATAAATTTAAACTAGAATTTGTAGCTTTTAAAATTTGTTTTAGATTTCTTCATTTTGTTTTTAGAACAAACAAAATTCATTAAGTCGATTGAAATAATCAAACAATAAAAGAAAATAATAAAAAGAATAGCTATAATTGCACTTGTTGTTCTTACATTTTGAATTATGATCAAACTATTACTTTTAATTTCACAATTATCACCGCTATAAAGTTGAAAACATTTACAAAAGGGTTCATTTGACGAATTTTTAATACAAATACCATTGAGTGAACATGTTTTATTTTCGCATATATCAATTTCAAACTGACAATTAGGACCGTAAAAATTTTTATCACATTTGCAAACGAAATCATATTGATAGGAATTTAAAGGAGCGTTGAATTTAATTATATCAACACAAGAGCCCGAATTTAAACATTTGTTTTCTGTTTTGCAAAGCTGTTTTATCATATTGCACGATGAGCCATAATAATGCTCGTCACATAGACATTGAAATTTTTTATCAATTATTTTACAAGCTCCTTGATTGGTACAATTGATTAAACAGCCTGTAAGATCATAATCAACATTAGACAATAAATTGATTTTTACATCATCTTTTAAGGCAATTAGTACATTTTTATTATCTAAAGGGGTTTCTAAAGTTGGAATAATTTCAAGTTTTTCTTGAGTGGTATTTGAAATATAATATTGACTCGTCAGAACAAACTGATTACTTGATGTATTTTTAAAAATATCATCTGTCAAAATTACCGTAGTATTTGCAAATAAATTGATTTTTGTTTGATTAAATAAGCTTATTTCCATAGTGTTTGAAGAACTTTTCATCGTTGTTTGAAAAGGTGAATCTATTTTAGTAGTGTTTGAAGGGAGTTTCATTGATGTTTGTAAAAGTGAACTACCTTTATTCATAGTAAATTTAGTAATAATGGTTGTCTGAAAGGCAAAGCTTGTAGTTTGAATCACTATTTCATTTCCTTTAAAAAAAAATTTTAAAATCTAGGTGAAGAGCTAATTTTAAAGCCATAGATTGTTAAGATTCGAGTTTCTTTTGCTTGTTTAAAATAATTTTTTTACGAAAAAAATAAATGAAAAATAATTAAACGTCCCTTACTTATCTAAGAAAAGTCTTAGATAAGGTGCTCAAAATCATGAACCCTAGTTGACAAAAATTATATTGTAATAAAGTCAAGTTCGTTTCACTAAAAAGTCAAGTTAAAACTTGACTTGAAACCAAAAGCTAAAACTCAAGTCGAGACTTTACTTTAGAAAAAAAAAATTTTAAGTCAAGTCAAAAATTTACTCGAAAATTAGTCTAAATAGTAGAAAAAATTAAGTTAAATTCCGACTTTGACTTCATAAAAATAGTCATACTTGAACTTTAGAAACCTAATACTATAAAGTTAAAGTCAGACTAGTCTTTGGTTGAAAGCATTTTTTAAAGTCAAAGTCAGACTTTTACTTTCCAAAATTTATTTATGACTCGACTTTTGTGACTTTTTGACTTTTGACCAACTCTGGTTAGAACTTACTTTTTTTCGCAAATTCGTTATAACGAGGTTAATTTTTAATTAATTTCAGTTACGAAGTGTATTTCCTGTTTATCTACTAAATAGGTTTCGTTTTATAGAAGTTCGTTATAAAGAGGTTTAAGTCCAATAAAAATACATTAAGTTTGATTGGTTCTTTTTGTTTTTAACGTTATATAAAGGTTTTCGTTATAAAGAGGTTCGACTGTAGACATTTTAAGTCTTGATCATACTTGGTTTTACGATTATTATGTTATCTAAAAAAATAACAAAGGAAAAGAATTTTTTTAAAGAAAATCCTTCGAAAAAAGTAAAAATTGAAACTTTGACAATTCTTAATTCATGTTTATATAATGATACTTTTTAAATCCCTACCGGGTAATATAGAGACTTAACTGAACTACTAAATAAATAAGTTTGACTCAAGATCTCTAATTACTTAGAGGAGTTGTTTTGAAAACACCAAAAGTCTAACTGAGTTAATTATTTAAGTCACCTTAAAAGAATTGAATTAAAATTTATTTTTTAAGCATTTAAAAATTATTGAAGAAAAAATATCTTATATAATATAAAAATAAAGCATATTTAGTTAAGGTAATAAGATGCAGCATTATTTTAAATTAAATGGAAAAAATTGGGACAAAGTGGAATCTATTTCCATTCAATTATTTTACTTAAGCATCTTCTTTTTGCTAATGAAATAAAATTTTTGAAAAATTTAAATTCCTTCAATTTGTAAAATTTTTAATTTGCTTACTTAACAAAATAAATTTCTATTCGAATATAAATAAACTAGTCCTTAACAATACATGGCAGATAAATTATTTTTACTAAAAAATATTTTTTTTTACCTAAAATTTTGAACCCTTGAAAGCAGGATCCAAAACTAGCATTAATTAGTTCATTCCCACAAATGCAAATGCTAATTTAAAAAAAATTATTAAAATTTTTCAAAAATAGGTGACTCTATTGAAAGTCATAGTGCCGTTTCGATACGCTAGTACTTTTATCCAGAATTTCTTTCAGTATTCTTATTTCTGATAAGAAAAACCCTTACATGTACATTTCTCACCGTTTAGTATAAAATACGATTAAGAGAGTTTTGATAAAAAAGTGAGCATTTTAGGTCAAAAATAAGTTTGAAAAAAAAATTAGCCTTATAGTCTAACAATTATGACATGGTGACAAGGTTAATTTGGTTATCTTCAATATTAAGGTAACGAAATACAATTCGAAATAGAAATATGTTCATCCAAGTAAATATTCAAGAGATGTATAGAATGATATTAAGCTTTGACATAATTGTCCGACATTGTGAATTTTTTTAAATTTACAATTACAAAATATTCAAACGTATACACAATAGAACCTCCCCTAACTCCAAATCTCCAAATCAAATATATAAATTAAAAAAAGTAAAAAAAAAAAAATATTATTAAAATAAATAAAAAACATTTTTTTTCATATTTTCAAAAAATGCAATTTTTTTTTACGTATTTTACATGCATTAAATAGGAATTTTTAAATCGCAATTACTTTCAAAGGGAGCGTCCTTGCAGCATAATATATATATATATATGGCAAGTTTTTTTTTACTACCAGGCATAAAATCGCCTTTTTTATTTAAGACTTTATATTAACCTTTCCTTAAATAAAAAATACATTTTCAGGTAAAATAAACCATGTAAAATTCAAATTTTTTGTCAATTTCCTCTAGAATCTATTTTTTTTCAGCCTGGAAGCGGTCAAAGCTTATCAAAATTGAAATTGAGTGTAAAGTTAAATTTGCAAAAATAAAAATAATATTTTTTTTTCTATTTTTTTTCTATTTCGAAAATAATTCAACCTTTAGGCCAAGTTTTATCAAAAGAGCATCATTAAAGACCTTAAATTTTTTCTTGAGATGGTAAATTAAGTTATTTTATAAGCATTAATTAATTTAAAAGTTGCAAAAATTAAACTTTAATTACTTTTTTATTTATAACTAAAAGATAATAAAATTCAGCATTATCGGAAAATTGACCACCAATATAATTAATTTTTTTGAAATTTCTAGGATATTTAAAGAAATTTGGTCAAGTTTTATCATATTGAATTGAAAAAAAAAATTAATTTTATAACATTGGTACATTTTCATTATTTTAAATTATTGAATTGAAATTTTTTCTTTAAAATCCTTTTTTAAAAAAAGGATTTTTTGTATTTTTTTTTTCAATTGACCAAATTTCTTTAAATATCCTAGAAATTTCATGCCTGGTAGTAAAAAAAACTTGCCATATATATATATATTCGTGATAAGCTCGTCGAGATCTACAAGCTGATATACATTTTATCTTGATTTCGCGTTAGTGGAGGTTCTATATTGCACCCGTTACGCCTTATAGGTTAGTCTGTAAAATATCTGCAATTTGTGCAAAATATGAAAATTCGTTTTGGTTGTAACTTCATGGGCAAAACTGCACTATTTTGTAATTGTAAATTGTAAAAAATTCACTTATATTTTTAAATGGTCTTATAATTAATTTTTTGGTCACATAATCTGATAAAATTTTGTGCATTTTTCTGAATGTTAAGGTTTTTTGTTTTTTTTTTTTTTGACCACCAAAATCACTCTGCAAAGCTCTTAAAATCACTTCTGTAGTTAAAAAAATTGTTGCATAATGCACTAAAACTAGCTGCAATTTTTGGGCAAAGTCTGAAAAAAAATGTGCAAATTTTAATTGCGTATTTAATTTACGCTTTTTTTAATGTTGTGCAAATTAGCAGATAATTTTGAGATTTTGCATTTTTTCTGCAAATTTGCACAACATTAATAAAAGCCTAAATTAAATACCCAATTAAAATTGAATATTTTTTTGCAGTGCAGCAAATTTTGCAACAATTTTTTGAACTACAAAAGTGATTTTAAGAGCTATGCAGAGGAATTTTGGCGTTCAAAAAAAAACAAAAAATTTTAACATGCCGCATTTTTCTTTCTATGCAGATGACCTAAAAACAATTGGACTATTTGAAAGTACAGATACTTAATTAAGTTCAATTGAATATGAATAAGATATAAAAATTTATACTGTTTAAATACTCCGGCATACAAATACATTAAATTCGAACATAAGTTAATGCATTCAGTGTCATTAAGTGAAATATCTGTAATTATTTCATGTGAACTCGTTTCATAACAACCTGCCATTTTAGCAATTTTAGTACCATTTTTTGTTTCAAGAAGTGTCTGATTTAAGCCTTTAAAATTCGATTTTTTTTAAATTAAAAAAAAAATCTATATTAGTCAATATCTTACTTATTATTAAATACTGATCTGTTTTTGAGTCATCTCCGATAAAATTATAATCAGTAATCGATCGATTTCCACAAAATCTAAGACTTTTAACCAATAAAATTTCATTCTGAGACGAATTTAAGCAAAAACATTTATTTTGCATGAAAGCGATGTATTCGGATTCTTTTATTTCACACACGGCTTTACATTTTGACATCGAAATTATACTTCCCTCAAAATAATCATCTAATAAAGTTTTGTTAAATAAATAGCAGCCTGTATGTTTTAAATAATAGTTGTTATTTGTTTTATTATTTTTTTTCATCGCTTTGTAAACGCTTTTTAAATAGTAATAAGTACCGCCACCAAAATAGGGTTTTCCTGCATTACAAAAAGCATTACTATAATCCAAACCAACTAATTCCAATTTATTTTCTGAACAATAACATGTGCTAAAAAGATATGAAATATTATTAAAGAATAGATTTTAAAAATTATTATTATAATTACTTGTAAGATACTAATGATCTTGATTTTTGTTTTCCCATACAGAAATTAATGCATTCCGAAAGATTATTAGTTCTGTTGTTTAGAAGCCTGCTTACGTTAACTGTAGTACATTCCACAAAATCTCCATAATATAAGGAATCTAATTCAATAGAATTTAGCGGATAATTTTGGAAATTTATTTTTTGATAAAATTTGTCAGCAAAATAAATTTCGAATGTGAAGTTTCATAAGTACACTACAATCTCAAACAAAATTGAATAAATTTTTCTAGAGGAAGTAACAAATTGATTTTCCTATTTTCAAGGAAATAAATTGTTCACGAGGTTTATCAAACTAAAATTTGGTTCTTAACTTTAGACTAACCACTAATTAAAGGATTTGGTTTTAATTTTTTTTAAATCTAATTAAATAAGGTTTCTTTCGCTAATCTAATTCAAACTTTGAAAAAAAAAATGTTTCATTTAAAAAAAAAGTTGCCTTATTTTGTAAATAGAATTTATTTAGAGCGAAGCTTACTAATTGTACAATCGAGAAAGCTGGAAAAATTTTAATGTCAGAGAATTAGAAAGTAACAAAGTTGTTAAATTAAATAAATGTTGAAACAGGCTTTCTCAAAGAAAAGGTGGGAAAACCGGCCAAAAAGGCAAAAAATTAAGTAAATCAAAGTTTAAAAAAGTAAAAACTAAAAATTGAATGAATGTTTAAACAATCAAACTCTAAGTAAAGGAGCAGGAACAGTTAAATATAATAAACCAACCATATTAAATCGAATACAACTGAATTAAAAGTTAAAAGAAATTTAATTTGGCGAAATTGGAACTTAGCGACACTAAATTATTAAATATAAGTGTTGGATCGATCGAAAGATGTAAAGAATGTAAAATCTATTCATATGAATGATCTCATGCTGAGAAATGTTCTCATTCGAGAAAAGATACCTGATAAGCTACACAGAATATAGATTCTAGCATCTCGAAGCTTCTTAAATACATGACAAGAATATGCAAGATTAACATATCTCTTCGCATCAGCTAAAAAGCTGATATCTTAATAATGTTATTTCGATAAATTTTGTCAACAAAATTTTTGAATAAAATAATTTATTTATGTTACTTGGATCAGATATGTAAACACTGAATGGTGTTAGATTTCTTCCTCCACAAATTTCACTTTTATTTCCTGTACATACTAGATCGCATTTTGTATTGTACTTTGGTCTATTAAAACTACCAAATGTATTTCCACATGAACATGAATCACCATTATAAGTAGCCGAATAATTAGTCGAAAAAATACCACAAAAATCTTGACAAAATTTATTACTCATATTTCGCTTATTAACATAAATAACATTGTGAATTTCAAATTGATATCTGTCAAAAAAACAGCCCTGATAATCATTTTCTGAATCAATCTCGACAAAAGCTCTCTTAACTTTTAAAAATGTTAAATACTAGAATACTTTAATAACATTTTGCTTAGTCACCAAAAATCATAGACCTGTAATTTTTTACTGCCTCTCATTAAGACTAAAAATATTTTTAAGTTTAAATAATGATTTTTTTAACATTGGGAAAAATGATTTTTGGTTTAATTAGATTTAAGTTATGTTATTTTAAATGCTTAAAGTATAAATTCTAATTTATTTTCAGTTTTATAAAATCGTCAAGTTCTTTTGTGTGTTAGATTACTGCAATAAAACGATTAATTGAAAAAGCACCAAAATAAAGGCAAAAATAAATTTCTGCTCATATTCTTATACTCAAAATTTAATTTCTTTCACATTACAGTCGAACCTCATTAATCCGGACCTCGCTAATCCGGAAACCTCGTTTTTCGGCATGATTTCTAATTTCCATTTCCATTTGGTACAATGTAATTTTAACTCGATAATCCGGTAATTTCGATAAACCGGCATAAAAACACTCCACCAATCGAGCCGGATTAACGAGGTTGGACTGTATATTACACCTAAAATTACTGATCTATAAATAATTATAAAGAAAAAAAATTATATGATTTTAATTTTTTTTAAGGTTTATGAATTGGTGTACCCATAATCTTGTTAAAATTACTTATGACTAAAGCCGAATTATTTAAAGGTGTATTCATAAGAATCGCTTTTATTCTAAATGTGCCTGTTTCATTGTAAATTTTTTCAATTATAACCTCTAAATTAGGCTGAATAGAAAGGTTTCTTAAATCCTGATCTCCAAAATCAATTTGAATAGTTGCATTATTGTCTGATTCAAAATTGGACACTTTTAATGGAGATGATGACGATGATGGTGATGTTATATTAAGATAAATAGAACAATTTATTTTTTTGTATTTTTCTCCACTTTTTGAACATGATAAAAAAAATTGAACGTTTATTATTTCGAAAACACTGACTCGGTTAAATCCACCACAAAATTGTGATTGATTACCATTACATTTATAAAAACATTCATCATTGAAGACAAGATTAGTTTCATTTAAACTATTTCCACAGAAACATTCAGTACTTATGAAATATTTCTTAAACAACTTTCTTTTTATTTTAATTTTTTTTTAAATTACCCGATCAACGAAGCGAAATCTTTTTTGATTGATTCACAAAATTGAATACATATTTCGTTTGTTAAAAACCCAAAATTTTCACGAATTTGATTGCTGAGATTAGCTATGTAACATCCTTTATATACTCCTTTAATCATTGTA
>NTPY01000715.1:117785-135915 GCA_002922825.1 Brachionus calyciflorus
TTGCAGTAGGAAGAGGTACTTAGAATAGAAAAAAATTTAAAAAATTATTTTTCTAATTTTTAAAAAGTTATCTTTAAATTACTTAGCTCGTAATGCAAAAAAAGGAAAACCATTTCGTTTACATTGAGATGAACATACTTCTTGATTATAAGGTAGATACTTATGATTATTTTTTTCAAATGAACTATCATCATTAACACAACCAATTAATTCTCCATTATCTAAAAATTTAAAAATTTTAATACGATTAGATGTTTTATATCAACTTATCAATTCAATTTTATAAAAATTTAAATAGATTTTCCTTTTCAAATAAAATAAATTAGACATAAATTTTTTTTGTGGCACATTATGAAAAAATAGTTTGTTTGAATCAAAATATTGAAATAAATATGGAAACTCTAAAGAACTCAAAATCTCTAAAAAAATTTATACTTAAAAGTTGCAAATTTTTGCATCTAGTTGCATACTTACGTTTAGTTCCCCGTAGCTGCGATTTATTCCCGAGGGAAATAAAACGTGAGTGTTTTGTACTTCAAAAACGTGAAAAAACAGATTAAGTTCAAAATATTTTGCACAATAGTTATTTTTAATATTTTCAGGCGATTTTTAAAAATTGATTTTTTATTTTTAATTTTTGTTTTAAAAAAACTTTGAAAACACCGAAAAAACGCCGTTTTTTTTCTAAAAATAAAGATAAAAATTTGTGTTTTTTTTTTAGGAAAAAAAAAACATCTCTAAAATTCACTTCTAACCTTCACGAAATAATGCTTTTTTTCTAGTGTTTTTTTCGCGATAAAGCGCTCATGTTCGGCCCTATAAATGGCAACTTTTTTTAAAAATAAAATTAAAATCAAATAGGCGAAAAAAATTATATACGAATTTAAAAAGAAATATTAGCCTTATATAATGATTTTTAGCGCATCTAATTCTTCGAACTAAACAAATGGTCGTATTAATGTCCAAATTCAATAAAGTCCCGTATTACTCCCTTTTTTAGAACAAGGGGAAGTAGAAGTAGTTATAACTAAATAGATCACATTACAGTCTATCGGATAAGTCAAATCAAAAGACAAAATTCATTTTTGACAGAAATTTCAAAATCAAAACTTATTTTTTTAACAGAATGTTTCCCGAGAATTGTAGAGAAACTCATTAGCTTTAATTAAAAATAAAAATCATTAAGATAAGTGAAGTCAGAGTGACATTTTTAGTATTTTCTGTCAAAAAATCTAGATAGATAGTCATTTAATAAGATCCTTCAATTATATGACTATCTATCATTTATAATAAATGGTCAAAAAATTACTGAAAATGGTAACATCACTATTTAATTCAAACATTCTTTCTTCTAATTCATCAATTACTAAATTTAAAAAAACAATTAGAAATAAATGTTTTTTTAGTGTTTCCTTTCTAAATTTACTAAAAATATCAAATTGAAAATCAAACTCAGAATCAAATGAATTAATCATAATTTTGTATAAGCCTTTTTGAGTATAAGCTTTATGAATTATTAAATCTTGGTTGATTGTAAAATTTCTCATTTCTCTATCACCAAAGTCAATCCTCATTGAGTAAAATGAATCATTTGAATTAAATTTAAGTTGAAATGTAAATGTTTCATTCACTTTGCCTATTTGACTTGGCATTACTGACAAATTTAAAGTTTTAACTTGAAAATATTTTTTTTTAAATATTAAAATTTCCAAATTATTAATTAGTTAAAATTTACTTGTTATTTCATAAAAACTTCTCCTTCCTAAATATCCACCACAATTCTGCGATGAATTAGCTGGACATTTAAAATTACAATACTCTTCGCTTATTCTTTCATTTTCTTGAAATAAAGTATTAACGCAGTTGCAGTAAAATCTAAAATATTTTCATAAGCTAAGGGAAACAAAAATTTTATGGTTTAAAATTACCCATCATGTGTAGAAAAATATTTAAAGTTATAATTTAAGCAATGTCTTAAGCAAAGTTCATTAGTATTAAATGAAATATAAGTGGTATTAGTGTTTAAAGGCATATCAGAACATCCCATATAAATACCTTGAGCTATTTCATATTTTTTAAAGTCTTTCAAAAATAATTTAAAAATAAAATTTAGATTTAAAAAAATGAATTAAAAGATTAGATATTACTTTCAACCTTGTAAACTAAATAATAAGAATGGCAACCACAATAATATTCTAGTGAACCAAAACACGGACATTTACAGTAATTGTCATTAACTTTTTCTAAAACTCCATATTTCATTGAACAGAGACATGAACTTAAATTATATTCTAATTTTTTTTTATCCAAAAAAAATGGCGATGTAAATTTCTATTACAAAAATTTAACTAAAGCTTCTGTAAATTAAAACTGTCAAGTTTATTTCTATTCAACATAAGGTGCACCAAATCATAAACCTTAGTTAAGATTTGGCTGTTTTTGAGCCTTAAAAACGCATGCCTATTCCGATAAAAATAAACAGAAAATATTTTGAACTATAGAGTTAACCATGCTTTATAAAAATTGGTGTTGATTTTGAACAATTTGATTCATAATAACCAAAATAAAGGCTACTAAAGTTTCAAAAAAATAAATTTTTAACGAAAATAAGGTTTTTCTACAAAAATACTTCAAAATAAAATAGTTTTCTAAAAAATCGAAACCATCTTCGCGATATATTATCATTATATATTTAAATTTTTATCCAGATAATTTTCGGAATCGCTTATTAATTAAGGAATTAAATTTAAAGATTCTAATTATAATGAGTTGGGATACCTTACCTTTATCTAAAGTTTAAACTGCTAAAATTTCTTCTACATCTAACGAAACGGAGAAAAAATATTATTTCAATAAAACAAAAAAGTTACAGTGCTGCTACGATACAGTGTGTTTACGAAAACTTACGTGAATTCGGGTAATTTTACAATTTTTTACTTTGGTAAATTTACGTAAAATTACCAGATTTAACGTAATTTTACACGATATTTTTGTAAAAAAAGGTAAATTAAAGTAAAAAATAGTAAAAAAAATTTAAAAAAATCGCTTAGTTTTTTTGAAAAAAAAATTCAAAATAATTTCCTATTTTTTTCTGGTATTTTTTTTACTATTTTTTACTTTAATTTACCTTTTTTTAAAAAAATTTTGTTTTAAAAAAATTTGTTGTCGTGCATTTTGCAGTTAGTATTTAAAGAATTTGCAGAGGATGGATAGTAAATATTAAAATATTGGACTTTTATGTAGAATTTACAGAATAGATTTATTTAATTTCACAATAAAATTAAAAACGGTTTTTATTTTTGTAAAGTAAATTTTCAGATCGCCATAAAAAATTAGGATCATGTCGAATATGTGAACACTTGATCACCAAAAAATGTGAAAACAAAATGATCACAAAGTCGACATGATACTCAATGTCACATTTTTTGGTGATCAAGTGTTCACATAGTCGACATGACCCAAAAATTAAAATTCAAAAATTACTTTTCTCCAATTAATGCATAAGTATAATTTAATCCTTTACATTTTTTGATACAAATCGAAGGTTTTCTATTCCACGTCCATATTCCAGGTAATTCATTTCTAAGATTTAAATACCACATATAATAATAGCATCCTATGTATTCTCCATATTGAGGAAGTTCTATCAAATTATCTTTATTTTTTCGAAGAAGAAAATATAACTTTTGAAATAAAATTTTTTAGATAAACACGAACGCCACGCACTACGTATAACAATAGGCAAAATATAAAGAACCAAAAAAATCTTTATTAAGGAAAAAAAGGTATGAAAAAACTTGAGATTTGAAAACAAAAATGATAAGTTAAGGAATAAATAAAAGTTTAAAATTAAATTTTGTGACTCACAAGTTTGATCGAGTGATTTATTTGTGATAAAACTTCTATTTTGATCTTTGACTAGAAACAAAAAACAGAAATCTATTGTTAGTTAACTATTGTAATGTTTAAAAGAAAAATCTACCATAAATTTGAGGATTCAAAGTTAAATTTGAATCTAACAATTTTAAACTCAAAGTAAACAATCCTTCTGTTGAATAATTTTTTTGAATTTTAATATTATTTCCACGACCATTTAGGTTTACAAATTGACCATCTTCAAAATCGATTTCTATATTATAACTATTATTTAACAATTCCAGTTTCAGATCACATTCAAAATTTTGATTTAGATAAACAAAATATGGACATTTAATTGTTATACTGTTTTCTTAATTAATAAAAAAATTAAAATATTTTAAAAAGATTTTAAATTTTTATTAAAAAAATAAATTTACTTTTTATATAATAAATTGAAATAGCATCACTTTTGATACAAGATTCATTTAAATTGTTGTAACAAATACCACAATACGTATCGTCCACAATTAGTTCCATATTAATCTCATCAAGGCATGTAAAGTGAGAACTTTAAAAAAAATTTTAAAAGATAAATTCAATTAAAACTATTTTTAAGGTTTTAAAACCTGTTTAAATTCGCCGTAAAATATTTATTCAAATCTTCAAAACATTTTTTAGATGTCAGTCTAGGTGTAGCCCATGACTTGATTAAAAAAAGTTTGTCTTGGATAGAATTAGCAAAGCATCCAATGTTGTTTACTACCAATTCATAGCTTTGAGTTCTATCTTAAATTATTTTTTTATTATTAAGTTTTTTTTTCAAAATCATTTAGAAGAAGACAAGAATTTTAAGGTTAATTTGAACGTTTTTTCAAAAGGTAAATTCAAGTTTTTGATCAAGTCGCTCGTTTCGCTCAATTCAAAATAATAAGAAAAAAATCTGTCTAATTTCCTTTAAAAAAGAACTTTTAGGGGGAAAATCAATTTGTAAAATAAATATATCGTTTTATAGCTCTCGACCTTATCACCTTATGATAAAGATTATATAAACAATTTTATAGATGAAAAAATGCGAGATGTTGAAAAGAGTATGTTTTCTTTATATCCAATTGGATGTAAACCAAGTTTTTTTATTCAAGCATTTTTTTCAATCGATCCTAAGATATTCATTTGACATATTATTATTGATAAAAAAAATTAAAGGAGTAAAATATTCGACAAAACATTTTTGTCAAAAACACTATTGGTATTGGTAAATACTTACGTACTAAGCCTTTGTATGAGGCTTTAAAATTAGAGTAAATTTCACAAATTTTTTTTTTTTCCTAAGGCAAATTTTAAATTCATCTTTTGAAAGACAAATCCAAATTTTTAGAAGAAAAACTTAGTATCAGTTTACATGAACATAATTGTAAAATTATTACTGAATTAATTGAGGATCTATTCGAATGTGAAAATAAAGGCCTTGTTGGCTCTGTCAAATACATTTGTTATCAAAAAGGAATGTCATTCATGAATAACTCAGTATTTTCTTTTTTTTATGATAATTTAAATCTGATTCTTAAACCAGGAATAACCTTATTAAGGAAACACTTTTTATTTTTTATCTTTATTGCTATTTTAATTTTTTTATTTCTTTTTTTTTAAAAATACTTTTGTACTGCCAATGAGGCTGAAACTAATAAATAAATAAAATATGAGAGTTTGTTGATGATTAAAAATTTATTTAACGTCAAGAATACCCATATGTAATTTTTTATTAGAGTGTAGATAGTTTAAAAATATTTCTTTTGTTTCTTTCGAATTTAAAAAAAAATCTTACTAAAAAGTTTGTAAACTCTGTTGTAAATATCTATAGAACAACCACAAAAAGTTTTAGGATTTCCTTTACATTTACATTCACAGCGCCAATCATCATTTTTTTCTTTTGTTCCATATTTATTGTCACATAGACACAAATAAGAGCTCCGATTTCTTTATTTTTAAAAAGTTTAGATTTTTAAATTAATTATTTTAAAATTTCAAAATTAAAAAATCAAAATTTAAATCATTTTAAATTAAAACTTGTATTTTTTAAGATAAGTTTTTAGCTTTGCTTTTTTTTGTTGGTTCTTTTTTTAATTATTATTTTCAGTTTGTTTTTTTAGAATGGTAAAAAAACGACTTAATAAAGTGATAAATCAAACAAAATTACAAAGATCTCGTTCCCGCAAAGAGATAGCCTTTATCGCGACATTTTTGAAAGCATTTATTCGCATCAAAATCATCAAAAATTATCTCAGATATTTCCAAATCCTCTGGTATCAGGGTATCTCTAAAGCATCCAATATATTCGGCATCTTCGTAAAGTGAAAATTGCAGCTCATTTGACCAAGATTCATTTCTTCTTGTAACATTAAAACCGATCTCTTAATAAAAAGAATTTTTAAAAATGTAAATCAATTAGGAAAAACTAATTAAAGCTTAATAAAATTTGATAATTTTGAAATTACCAATCAATAGATCAATTCATTTTTCAATTCAATAAAATTAGATATCATTGTTTAAAATTGTTTAGGGTGATGCAATACGGTATGTCAAACTTAGAAAATTTTTTAAAATCGATTTTGTAAAAAGTATCCCTTACAGAATAGCATTATTTTTGTATGTTAAACTTTCAACAATAACTACTACGTAATTATCAAAAAAAGTATTACAAAAATTGATTCAATCGAAAAAGAAATATTGCTTTTTTAAGTTGAATTGATCGAGTTTAGGCGAACGAAAATTTTAGCTCATTTTTCAATTTTCATTTTTGCTCAAAAAATTTAAATACGCAACAACTTGCAAGCTGAATTTTTTTAAAGGGCCAATTCCTTTTTTAACACTAAGTAATATTATTTGAAAGCTCTTAATTGAAAGGATTAGCACTTTAAAAAATTCAGAGCGCAAGTAGTTGCGTATTTAAATTTTTGGAGCAAAAATTTTACTTTGCCACGTTATTTAAAATTTAAAGTAAAAATTTTTGTAGATATTTTCCGAAAGTAACTGTACTTTTCGACAATAATATTTCGACGAATTGATTTCGTATAATAAAAATTAGACAAAAAAAATTTATTTCTGTACGAGTAAGCCGTTAATTCGCGAGAAATTTAGTTAAAAGTTAAAACAAAACATAAAATAATTACCGTATTTCCTCAAATAAAAGATCGAGTCGCTATCTTTTGAAGACCTTCTATTTGAAATTTTTTTGGTCTTAAAAAATGACTCAAATAAAAGAACAAAGAGCTTTTATTTGAATCTTTTACAGAAAGAAAAAATTAATGTTGTTGATAATTCATTTGTTATAAAGTTATGGGAATTTAAAATTTTAAATAAAGCAATCTTTTAATCGAGACAATTTTTGAATCGAAAAAAACTCAAATAAGAGGGTTTTTTGCCTCAAATACAAGCCTCGCCCTTTTATTTGAGTGAGCTTGTATTTGAGGAAATACGGTAATTTTTTTATTTATTAAATAATAATAATTACATAAAAAATCAATTAATAATTTTATATAGATATTTTTTGTGTCCACTTATTTTTTTTGTCTAATTTTACCTGTCCATTCTATTTTTTTGTCTTAATTTCTTTTTCCGAAATATACATATTCTTTCAAAATAAATATAATTGTCAATCGACCCACTCGTAGTCTGAATATCCTAAACTTTGGTGGTCGAGTAAGTCAAATCAAGGAATAAATTTTCTCTTTCCATCAAAAAAAGGGTCGATGTTTGAATCAAAATTTCTTTATTAATTTTGATATTTTAAAAAAGCAGACAGTTTTTGATTAAAAATTTGTATGCTTAAAGCAGGGTTTTTTTTGATGCAAAAACATATAATTGCATATTGCAAATATGTTGCATATCTCATATTTACACCCAATAACAATTTTCATAGTGAGAAAAATTGAAAATATATAAAAAAAATGACTTTTAGACGGCGTTTTTGTACTAAAAAAAGGGAAAGTCTTAAAAATATCGATGTTTAATTATATATTATTTTCTATCCTTTAAGAATATGTAAAAATTATTTCAATCGAAGTTGTATATTTTGCATATATCGTGCATATTAATTTTGCATGATATGCAACATTAATATTTTTTCTTGAGCTGTTCAAGACGTTTTTAAGACATTTCTCATTGGATTTTTATTAAAAAATATGAAAAAGAAATAAATTTTTGCGAAATTAGATTTAGATCGGATGAAAATTGGTCACTGAGAATCTTGACATAATTTTGAATGATGAAAAGACTAGTTTTTACTTACCTGGATAACCTTCAGATGAAATATTGAAATATTTGAAATATAAATGAAATATTTGAAGATATTGATAAAAAAATAATATTTTGTTAAAGTATCGAAATAAGCAATTCATTTGAAAATCTATGATCAACTCAATTTTTTAAAAAATTTCTTATTTTAAAAATCCAAAAATAACCAATAAATTAAAAAAGAAAAATAAAACTGTTTTGAATATTTTATTATTTGATTTTTTTTTATTTATCTATAATTATTAATAATTTTCTAATGATTATTTAAAAAACTTAATATGATCTTTTTAATTGTCTATAAATATTTATTTTTCTAGATATATTTATTTAGTCAAGTTTAAAAAAAATCGAACAAATCTTTTAGAGCAAAATTTAAAAGATAAACAAAAAAGTAAGTTTGAAATCAATTAATAAATTGAAGAAAATAAAAAAGTAGCAACTAAATTTTTCCAATTTAGACAATAGAGGTTAAATTTCCAAATGGAATGAATGAGAAATTACGAAAAAAATATCAATAAATAATTCTTGGTTTCAAAAAATTTTTCTTAATTCGGGTAGATTATAAACTTGCGCACTTTTCTTTTCTGTGTGATGATCGTTTCGAGAATAATCAGATCATTCCAACAAGCCACTCCCTACTTAGGTAACAGCTCAAAGTTGCTATCGACTACCAGTAAAAAAACCTAAACTATCTTGTTGATTTCAAAAAACTGAAAAATGAATTAAAATTTATAATTTAAACATTTAACATTTTAAAATCTGTGATATTTAACTGAAATCTTGTTTAAATTTTATAAATTTTTTAATTTTGATATTATTGAGAAAAAATTTTTTTTACCAGAAATGAAAAAAAATGATAGATTAAAAAATTATAATAAAAAAAACGAAAAAAGAGAGAGAGATTTATTTTTTAACAAAAAAGTCTACAAAATGATTGTGTGTAAACTAACACCAAATGATTCTATTGCGATGAAATTATTTCCTATGATTTTATTTCTAAATGATTAATTAAGGATTCTCTTCTCAAATCTTAAAATATGATTTTCCAAACTCTTAAATTAGGATTTTGTTACCAAACTTAAATTGATGAATTTGTTCTAAAATGAAACTATTGCTAAATGATTCCGATATGAATTTATTGCCATGATGATTTTCTTCCAATGTGAAAATTTTAAAAATATATAACTAAGACTAATTGGTCTGATTACTTGGACAAACAAAATAAACTTAAACTTGAATTTTTTCTGCCGAAACAAGTGCCTTTTTTAAAATAAAATCGACATAATTTCCATTGTTACAAAACAGACTACTAAGTGTTAAATAAATGCGCTAAAGACGAATATTGATCTGAAAATTACTATTTTTAAGGCTAAATTTTTTAATTTTAACGAATAACATCGTAAAGCTTCAAAAATTTTTATTTGTCGAAAGCAATTTTTCAATTGAATCAAAAAAAAAGTTTACACCAAATAGTTGTTTTTGATAATAACATTTACTGGTGGAAAAACAACAATAAAGAAGGTTCTCGAATTTAATTGTAGCTTAAAATAAATTCTACTTTGAATTAAATCATTTAGTTAGAGTTTCCTTTTTTTTAAGTTTTTTATTTCTTATTTTTGCTTAATTTTAATTTGAAAATAAATTCGACTTTGGATAAAATCATATAGTAAGAGTTTCCTCTTAGGAATAAAGTCTTTAGTAATTATTTCCTTGGGAATAATTTCATCGCAATAAATTCACTTTCTGCAACTTTGGTAAACAAAACGAAGGGTGAAACTTTTCGTATGAGAAACGTTTTACGAGCACTCTTGACTTTCTGTTAAATACTCCAAAATTAGATTCATCATCGTTCTGAGCCTTTTTAATCGTCCAAAAGCATTAAAAAGATTGACTTTTTTGTAGCAGTTTATGACTGTATATTTTTTTTTAATAGCATTTTTTACGGGATCTTTACTAACACTAACATTTGGAACTCAAGTCAGATTTTAGCTGTCTAAAGCTTTTTTAAGATTGATTCCGAACTTTTTAAAAATGTAAGGTAAGCATTAGGAGTCTTCAAGACGTTGCTAATTCTTTGGCCAGGAAGGTCTTTTATTAATTACACTTAGTTATAAACACAGACTTTCTCGAAACTCGATCAGCTTTTTCTTCTTGACATTTTGTCTCACCATTCAATATTCCAATAATTTGCAACCTTTTAGTTTTTTTTAACCCATTTTTATTGAAAATCAACAGTTTGGTACAACTCAATAAAATCAAGGATTTTAATAACGAAAAAAAAAAATTATTAAGATGATGTAGTTTGCATGGATACCTGAAAAACACCCCCATTTTTTTTAAAAAAAGACACCCGGGTGTATTTTCATAGTGAGACAAGCCTAAATGATAATAAATATACCAAAATGTTCCTTGATGAATTCATAAGCATGAGGAATTCATATTTAGCATTATTTTTTGAATCATGCCTCTTGTTTTTTCATTTTTTGACTCTTTTATTCTTAAAACCAGAAAATGCAAATCATCAACATTATCTTCAGATATCAATTTTGACCTCAAAATCGTAATTTTTTAGGGGTGGGTAAAAGATTTTTTTGGTTGAACTCCCAATCAATCAAAATTAAATGGAAACAAATGGAAATTGGTACAAATTCCAAAAAAATCCTTATTCGACTAAAACCGAAAAATTTACAAAAGTTACAATTTTTAATTAAAGAAAAAATTTAATTTAGTTAAGAAAATGTATATTATTATTTTAAAAGAAACAACGTGTTGGCTCTTTTGTGATATTTGACTCAAATCGAAATTTAAGAAAATTTCAAAAAAAAATTACCTCAAAAAATATTTGATTGAATAACCTATTAACTCTTTAGTTAAATTAATTTATTAAGCATTTTCTTTGTCATAATAAAAAAAATATAACTTTGCTTTCAGATTTTAGCAGAATTAGGATTTTTATGGAATCTGTGCCATTTTCCATTTAATTTTGAATGACTGGGCTATAAGGGTTCAAAATTTCTGAAATTCCGTTTGTATTCCAAAACAATTTTTTTTTTAAGTTTCATTTAAAAAATATCAACCTTATGAATATCTCATTTAATTTTAAGAAGAAGCCCAGGCCCAGGGCTTATATGTATTTTAAAATTGATATTACCATGGGCTTATGAATTAATTAATATTGAACTGACCATAGGCTTATCTACAATTTTTTTATTAAATAATGGAAAATCGAGAAATTTTTGATATTTAAACCCTAAATAATGTTCAATTTTTGTTTTTGGAAAAATATGAATATTCTCATCATCCGATTCAGTATAAGTTTCCATATCTGATTTTCATCTAAATTGTTTAGATCCGTGATAGTCGATTCTTCGCTCTCGTAAAACTCGTCAACGTCTGGAGCATTATCGTGGGCTACTTACATTGTCAATGATTTTTTTATTTAATAGCAAGTAACGGATAATGGATGTTGTGATGGTGGATTTTAGTTCCTCATAGAAACTTACTCTTTCTCTCAGTTTTGGGATTCTTCTTTTGAAGGTCTACCTACTCTTCTTTTTGGTAAACTTGTTTTCATTTTTAAAGAAATGAAGTTTTTTTATCAAGATTTAATAGTTATAATTAAAATAAAAGGACTGAACTTGAAGTTCCTTAAATTTAAAATTTAAATGCAAAACAAAATTCATATTCTAATTCTTTTTTTAATACCTCATGAGCTTGTGTTTAATTTTTTTTTAATCAATGAGGTAGGATTTAAATATAAGTTATTTAATTAAAAGACCAGGGCTTTTATGTATTTTATGGGATGGGCTTATATCTTCCAAAAGGAGGTTGCTTAAAGGTAATTCTCATGTTTAGTTTGTCAGATATTACGGTAAGCTAAAATTTACACAATTTGGGTTAAATTTGCTCTAATTAAGTAAATTTTAAAATAAATTTGTTTTAAGTATTGGATTTAAGATTTAATACAGTAATATTATTAAAGAAGCAAAAAAAATAAAATAAAATATTTATAAAAATATGGCAAGTTTTCTAAAAAAGGGAACATTTATAGGGGATGAAAAAATTGAAACCACAATTTGAAATATGTTTTAAAAGCTAAAAATAGCGGTTAAAATTTTTTTTATATTATTTTTTTCATCCCCTAAAAATGTTCCCTTTTTAAGAAAACATGCCATATTATTTTTCAAATTATTAAATTTGTAACGGGTGTTCAAAAAAGGTTTTCGCGGGATTTTTTACGATAAAATCTGGTGATTGGTTCATCCAAAGCTTTTGATATTTTATACAAAGAGAAAAATCCATCTTCTCACCACTAACCATGTGAAAAAGCGTTTCACATTTTCAAAGCTTTGGAGGAAAAAAATTAATTAATTTAGTTTTATAACTTTGAAAAGGTGAGACTCTATTTATTACAAAAGAAAAATCTTGCCTTTTATAAAGCGTGAAGGAAATCGTTTATGTGGAAAAAATAAATGCCATATACGGCAAATATAAGCAAAAACTATTGTAGAAATAAATTAATTGATTATGAGTTATAAAACTAAATTAATTAATTTTTTTCCTCCAAAGCTTTGAAAATGTGAAACGCTTTTTCACATGGTCAGTGGTGAGAAGATTGATTTTTCTCTTTTTATATGGCTACGAAACAAAATTTTAATGAAAAAATAAATTAGAATTTGATTACAAAATTTAGAGAATTCAAAAGGAAATTATTCAAATAATTAATAAACTTTAAAAAAAATTAATAAACTTTTTTTTTGTATTCTGATATTAAAATACAAAGGAATAGTATTGTTTATTTAATAAAAACTCAGCTCATAAGCTTTAATTTAAGCACATAAACTAATACTATGAACTAACTCTTATAAAAAAATTTTTCCCTAAAGTCTACCATATATTTTTTATAAAAAAGAAAATATAAAATAGTGAAGAAAATGATAAATTTTAAATTTTTCTATTTTTTTAAAAAGGTGAATAAAATTTTTAAAAGTGTTTAAAATTTGGTGTAAAAATCTTCTTCCGTTCAAAAGTTTTACGACCAAAATCAAATATATACCAAATTTTCACTTTTTAGAATAAGGTTAAAATATAAGGGTTTTTTGAGTATTTCTTATGAACCGAATGTAATAAAAAAAAAGATCTATATATCATTTTGATCCTTATTTGATTATTTATCAAATGATATATAATACTTATTAAAATAATATCAATAACTAGCAGGACATTAAGATTATTTAGGTGGGGTCAATATCAATAACTAGCAGGACATTAAGATTATTTAGGTGGGGTCAAGGTTATGGTGTTTATTTCTGGTATAAACAAAGTAGATATATGAGCCTTTATAAGCTTGCAACTGCTTTTTATAAAATTTGTTTTTTATAAGCTTGCAACTGCCATGATTGGAACAATTAACTAGGCAACCGGTTAAATCGTAATCTATTTTTTCTAAAACTTTAACTATTTCTAATTCACTTAGGCTTTGGAATTCACTTTGATCTGAGTCTACTTTAGTTTTAAATACTTCAGTTGTAAGATCTTCATTAATTAAAATCTTACTAGTTGAAAATTGTTCAGTTGTTAAAATTGGTTTATTAAGAACTGGAGTTGTTTTGAAAAAATCAGTTGTTAAATTTAACATATTTGAAATTGTACTTGATGCAAAATTCTCAGTTGTTATATTAAAAAATCCATTCAATGAATTAGAATTCGGTTTTTCATAATTAGTAGTTTGCTGAGTAGATTGCGTTGTTTCAAGACTCGTTTGAACAGTATTTTGAATAGTCGTAGATATTGCTTAAATTTTTTAAATTAATTTTTTTTTCAAATTTTGTCGGCTTTTTTTTCTGTTTAACAATAATTTTTAATTGCGTAAATTAAATTTTTTTACAATTAATTTGCATGTTGAATTTTTACGCAATTTACTTAAAATAAAATAGAAAAAAAGTTTTCTTTTTTTTTAGTTAAATCTTACCAGATAGTAGCAGGACATTAAGATTATTTAGGTGGGGTCAAGGTTATGGTGTTTATTTCTGGTATAAACAAAGTATATATATGAGCCTTAGTGTTTTGATATCATGGAAGTCTAATGTTTTAAAATAAGAATTAGCATAACAATATAAAAATAAACTTGATAAAGAATATTTTTTATTGATAATTAGCTAGTCAAAAAAATGTACTGTTTTTCCTCGTTATCTATTAGAACATGGTCTCTGGTTTCATTCAGATACCTATGAAACAGTACATTTTTTTGACTAGCTAATTATCAATAAAAAATATTCTTTATCAAGTTTATTTTTATATTGTTATGCTAATTCTTATTTTAAAACATTAGACTTCCATGATATCAAAACACTAAGGCTCATATATATACTTTGTTTATACCAGAAATAAACACCATAACCTTGACCCCACCTAAATAATCTTAATGTCCTGCTACTATCTGGTAAGATTTAACTAAAAAAAAAGAAAACTTTTTTTCTATTTTATTTTAAGTAAATTGCGTAAAAATTCAACATGCAAATTAATTGTAAAAAAATTTAATTTACGCAATTAAAAATTATTGTTAAACAGAAAAAAAAGCCGACAAAATTTGAAAAAAAAATTAATTTAAAAAATTTAAGCAATATCTACGACTATTCAAAATACTGTTCAAACGAGTCTTGAAACAACGCAATCTACTCAGCAAACTACTAATTATGAAAAACCGAATTCTAATTCATTGAATGGATTTTTTAATATAACAACTGAGAATTTTGCATCAAGTACAATTTCAAATATGTTAAATTTAACAACTGATTTTTTCAAAACAACTCCAGTTCTTAATAAACCAATTTTAACAACTGAACAATTTTCAACTAGTAAGATTTTAATTAATGAAGATCTTACAACTGAAGTATTTAAAACTAAAGTAGACTCAGATCAAAGTGAATTCCAAAGCCTAAGTGAATTAGAAATAGTTAAAGTTTTAGAAAAAATAGATTACGATTTAACCGGTTGCCTAGTTAATTGTTCCAATCATGGCAGTTGCAAGCTTATAAAAAACAAATTTACATGTAAATGTAACGAAGGTTTTTCTGGTACATCATGTAGCTTAAATAAAAAACTGTGTGAACTGGAAAAAAAATGTTTAAATTTTGGAACTTGTGCTGATACACTAGAATTTAATGATCAAACTAAACTTTTTTATAATAGTTATAAATGCTTTTGCAATGAGAACTATTATGGTCGAAATTGTGAAAATGAAATCGATTTATGTGAAAAAGTCAACTGTTCTGGAAATGGATACAGTCTTCCCTCGTTAATCCGACCACTTTGGGATTTGAGTGTTTTGTCGGATTATTGAAGATGCCGGACATCCGATAATCCAGAATTTTAAATTTTTAAAAAAATGTCGGATTATTGAAAATTTTATTTAGAGATTGAATTTGATTCTATTTATAAAAAACGATCAAATTATTTATTTAGAATTAATGTATCAAATTAACAATTAACTAGTAAAATCTAAGTTAATTTTTAATACCTTGTTAGATCCGGGTTTAAGATTACTCGGTAAAAGGATTTTGAATACTTTAGTTTCCAACTATTTGAAAGGATCAACTTTGCATGAGCGGCATATTTGAACCTACAGATTACAGGAACTGGGTAGTTTCCGGTTTTTGATGATATTCTAATAAATGCCGAAAATTGATACTTAATAATTTTTTTAAAATTAAAATATGAACGAGAAATTTCAAAACTTTGAAAAAAAATTTGAAAGAAAAAAATTTCTCTAGTAAATAAACTCTACTAAAATTCGATCAATTTTGATTAAAAAATAAAGTTTTTTTTAAGAAAAGGTTATCATTAAATAGACCCTCACTTACTCCTGATAACCTTTTCTTTCAAAATTTGCTATCGCTAAAGAATCAACTTGTTTTATTTAGGTCGTGTTACTTTTTGAATAAAACTTAATCTATTTAAACGATTAAAAGATAATGCAATTTAATTCAAATTAAATTGAATAAAAAGAAAAGAAATTGGAACTTCTTGTAAAAGGACCATAAATAATCTGAAATGATGATTAGATCAAACTTTAAAAAAGACGAAAATGCCAAGTGCGCAAACTTCGACTCTTGTATAAGTGAATTAAATTCCAGCATTATTAAACTAAATTGTCTCTTCGAAGCTTCATTTAACAAATTTATACGACGAAAAAAACTTCATCAAGTAAAATCTAAATCATCGAGAAAACAAATTGGTAATCCAGGGGTTGTCGTACAAAGGAAACGATCAAATGCAAGTCAAAAATCTATTTGATTATATTGATTTAAAATGGCTAACGGCATTTATTAGAATATCATCAAGAACCGGAAACTGCCCAGTTCCTGTAATCTGTAGGTTCAAATATGCCGCTCATGCAAAGTTGATCCTTTCAAATAGTTGGAAACTAAAGTATTCAAAATCCTTTTACCGAGTAATCTTAAACCCGGATCTAACAAGGTCTCAAAGAATCAAAAATGCAAAACTTAAAACTAAGAGGACAACCGAGAAAGTCGATGGAACGAACTTTTTGACTAGAATTAGCGACTACAAAAATTGCTTTAAAGTGAAGTCAGTAAGAATACTTAAGGAAGAAGATTTGTAATTTTTAAAATATTAAAAATAAAATAAAATTTTTAAATCAATATTTCTTTCGACAAAGAGGTTGGATTCTACAAAGTTGGACATTGGATTCTTTCCAAAAAAACTTTTTTTTCAAAAAAGATCAATGCTCTAACGTATTTGCCGGAGTTTTAAGACATGTTATGAAAGGAAAGTTTTCTGTTGGCGTTAACACTAAAACTGTTATGTTCAAGTAATGCCATAAAAATCGAGTATTTACGTTATATTTTTAATAGAAACTTAAATTTTCTAATAAGCTTTGACGATTTCCCAGGCAACTCAATTTTGAAGAAAAATCAAAGTTCATCAGATGATCTTTGATTTTACTTCAAAAAAATGATTCAAAAATGATGAATTTAAAAACCATTTTTTTTTATTTTAAAAACTATAATTTTCATCTAGTTTTCTTTATTTTTTAATTAATCGTCTCACTTTATAAATATTTTTAATTAATTTAACCAATAAAATTAAAGGTTAAAAGTTAAACGACATTCAACTTGTGCTTATTTTTTTTATTTCTAAAATCAAGAGTAATAAATTCTAAATTTTCAAGTCATAATTTATTATAAAAACATTGACAAATATCTTTGAGCTGAATCGGCTCCCTTAAAAGTTTTTTTAGGTGATTCATGTAAAATCGATCAAAGATATATAATTAGTCTAGCATAGATAAAGTAAACATTTTTGCCGTTTACTTTTATCATGCGGCTTCTTCTAAATTACACCTGTAAGGTGTGAAATATGAAATTTTTAAAATTCTTATCTGTTAATACCACTTTTAAAATTATTTAATTATAAAATCTTGATCGAAGAAAAAATGATGAAAATAGTCTATCATTCATCGAAGATCATCGATGAATGGTTGGCTATTTCTTCGAATTATCATCGATGATTTTTTTCCAAATTTCTTCGATGATCCATCAAAATTGAGTTGCCTGGGTTCTTTTTTAGTAAACTTATTAAACAATTTCCTTTTGTTATGTTTAAAAAAATAAATAAAACAAAAAATTTGTTAAAAATTTAAAACTGTAAGGTTTGAAGAACCGATCCCAAACAAATTAAGAATTTCTTAAGATATATTGAAATAATTGAATAAGTCGGTTCTTTTAAATGAGCTTTGAATTTTTATTGTTTCATATAATTCCTATTTATTAATTAATGTTTGAATTAAAATTTTTCAAAAATTTAATATCCAATTATTTTACCCTATCGATTATAAAATTGTGGAAACTTGACGGAATGTGAACTTTTGCATAAGTTTGACATTTTTTCAATTCAAGGCGGCTAAAAAGAAAATTTTTACTATCTTTTTTTTTTAGGTTAATTAGTACACAAAGGCCGA
>NTPY01000715.1:137187-185709 GCA_002922825.1 Brachionus calyciflorus
TTTCTGTTTAACAATAATTTTTAATTGCGTAAATTAAATTTTTTTACAATTAATTTGCATGTTGAATTTTTACGCAATTTACTTAAAATAAAATAGAAAAAAAGTTTTCTTTTTTTTTAGTTAAATCTTACCAGATAGTTTGTAAACATTCCAACAATTACTTGTAGCTTCGCCTCCTAAATTTTTCCCGCAATAACAATAACTTAAGTATATTTAGTTTAATTATAGTTTTTGGCAATTTATTTTTTCTTTATTTTTTTGACGGCCAAAAACACAAAATATTTTTCTAAAAATTTGCCTAATGTCAAAAAAAAACCTAAATTAAATCGAAATTGAAACCAAAAGAACAAATTTTTGTCACATAAAATATTTTTTAGAGTTTTCAGAGATATTTTAGCGATATAAAAGAAAATTTTATCATTAAAAAAAATTGTTTAAATTGGTTATTCAAAATAAACGAAGAATATCCTTCGTAAATAAGGGGATGTGACCAAGTGGTCTTGAAATATGTGACCAATACCACTTTGCTCATAAAAAAAAATTTTATATTGATTTATTTTCAAATTTTTTAATCCGGACAATTTTTTTCCAGTCCTAAAATATTCGGATTAACGCGATTCGACTGTAAGATTGACTTTTAAAAATCAAAATATTTAAAGTTACTTGAAAATTTTTTATCCAATTTCGATTTAATTTTAAAAAAGTTACTAAGTGTTAAATGTAAATCGAAAAGAAATGAATGATTGATATTCATTTATTTACTTTATTCTGAATTCTGCATATGTATAATTGTGATTATAGCAAAAAGTTTTGCATTCAAACGTATCCTTTAAACTTAAAGCGATGACTGTATGAATTAATGTTTTGCATAAACCACTGATATATTCAGCATAGAAAGTGTTATTCATTACAAAGGATTCATTTAAATCTTTTTTAAAAAAAATTTTTATTAAATTTTTTATTTTTTTGGGATATAATTTTTTACTTTTAATAATATAGTGGTCTGTTAAGTTTTGGTTGTTAACCCCAATAAAATATCCTTCCTTTCGAGATATATCTCCACAAAATAAATTTTTTACCAATTTTTTATCGTGTTGAGTAGAATTCAGGCAAAAGCATATTTGTCCCATTGATGCAAGCACATTTGAATTGGTATAATTACAGTGAATCATACATTTTGAAATACTCATGTCTTTAAATTGAATGTATTCTGATTGGTTTCCAAGTTCAAAGCATCCAACATGCTCCAAATATAATCTCTCTGTATAGTTCTTAATTAACGGTCTTTTTACTTTGTATACACTTTTAATATAGTATTCAGAGCCTCCAGCTTGATCTGTATAATCACACAGCGCATTAGTGTAATCCAAACCATTTATTTCATAGTTGCTCATAGAGCAGTAACATGATCTTAAAAAAATTTCAAATTGTGTTAAATTTTTACAATATGGAATTTTCTTTATCGAATTTTTCAGAAGTTAAAAATGGTAAAAAAAGTACGGTAATTTTTTGGTACGGTAATTTTATAAAATTTTTTTTTGAAATTTTTCAGAAAAAAATTTTATTTTTCTGTTTTGGTCCAAACCGTACGAGAAACGGCTATTACTAAAACGCAGATCTCTGTTTTTTTCGAAAAAACTGACCACTATTTTTTTCTTCAACAAAATTTTATACCAACTCCGGTCGGTCAAAAGTCTGTAGAGAATTTTGAGAGCTTTCAGAAAAAATTATTTTCAACTTTTCCCGACGAGTTTTTAAAAAGCTATTCACCATAAACGACAAAATTCGAATTTTCGAAAAAACTGATCGGTAGTTTTACTGAAAACCATCGAACAAAATAACTCCGGTCACTTAATATTACTTAGAGAATCGGCTAAATTCATTTTTAGAAAAATAAAAAGTTCGATAAATCTAAAAATTATATGGTTTATTCGCAAAAAACTAATTAATTCAACATGGCATGAAAAACCATATAAAAGTATTTTATGCTGAATCGGAATTTTTTTTAAGATTCAGGAGTATAAAATTTATGTTTAGCTTCAAAAATTTGTCTCTTAATAGCTTTATAAAGTTTTTATTCTTTGTTTTAGACTTTTTAAAATTTATACTAAAAACATTAAAATTTGACGAATTTATCTTTAGTGTATTTTTCAGGAAATATTGTTATTTTTCCTTATAAAAAACCTAAATTTTTAAAAAAATTTTAAAAATTTATTATTTTTCAAATTAAGTTTTGAATTTAAACACATTAAAAATTCTTATCATCCTATTTCGGTTTCTAATTCGAAATAATAAATTTCTATTGTTTTTTGCGAATAAACCATATAATTTTTAGATTTATCGAACTTTTTATTTTTCTAAAAATGAATTTAGCCGATTCTCTAAGTAATATTAAGTGACCGGAGTTATTTTGTTCGATGGTTTTCAGTAAAACTACCGATCAGTTTTTTCGAAAACTCGAATTTTGTCGTTTATGGTGAATAACTTTTTAAAAACTCGTCGGGAAAAGTTGAAAATAATTTTTTCTGAAAGCTCTCAAAATTCTCTACAGACTTTTGACCGACCGGAGTTGGTATAAAATTTTGTTGAAGAAAAAAATAGTGGTCAGTTTTTTCGAAAAAAACAGAGATCTGCGTTTTAGTAATAGCCCGAGAAACATACTAAAAAAATAAAATTTCTGAAAAGTTCTTTTTTTCGTACAAAAAAAAAATTTTTTTTAGTACGGTTCGGTACGGGTACGCTGTTAATTTGGTAGAAACGCTGTCTAATCCTTTAACGTCAACCTCACACGTCAATGTTTAATCAACTCGATTTACTCCTCAAAAAAATTCCTAATATTTTTAAAATATTCATAAGAATATATTTGTTTTTTGGTGTTATTTTAAAATTTACCTGTCATTAATAATAGATTTCGTATAATTTTGTGATCGACACCAATATGAACATTCTAGTCGGTTATTAGTCGTTGTGTGTTTTAAAGTTTCAACATTTACTGTCGTACATTCTTCAAAATCTCCATAATATAAGGTCACTTAAATATTTTAAAAAATAAGTAGTAGTTTTTTTTATGAACATGCTCGGCTTACGCAGAATTCAAAAGGTATAGTTTAATTATTGTAAATTTTTCAATATTAAAAGATAGAAAAAATGCCGTAATATTAACCTATAAAACATGATTGTTAGTTTACTGAGATTGTCTTAATATAATAGCTTTGGCAGCCTAATTCATAATTATCATAATTTACCAAAGATAGGATCAGTACAAGGGTAACCAGTATCGGTACAGTACTAGTATTTGAATGTTCAGTACTAAAATCAATTGGCAGTACCTCGAAAATTTTTTTTTGTTCTTTGAAACCAGGGTTTGACTTTGAATGCAAATCCAAGTTAAAAATTGAGCATAAGAATAAGCAAACTTCAGTCATTTACTTAGACAAAAGTTTTTTTTAAGAGAAAACTTAATTAAATCTAGGAAAACTTTTTCTACTCATAAGTGTTTACAAAGGCACTTTATTAGAGAATAAATATTAATTGCAAAATCAAAAAATATTATTTATACAAACTCTTTATTAATTACACATATAAAATAAAATTATCACAATTTAATTTTTATAAGTGTTGGATCGACCGAAAGATCTAACGAATGAAACATCTTTTTATATGAGTAAAGTAATGCTATGAAATGTACACGTAAGTGCTTCTATCGGAGATAAGATTCCTGATAAGCATCCTAGAATATAATTGTCAGCATCTCGAAACTTTTGAATGAAACTTCTAGATTCTCAGATACATGACAAGAGTATCTATTTGCATCAGCTAAAAAAACTGATATCTGAATAATATGTTATTTTGGTAACACATTAATTACACAAAAAATTTATTTATTTAAAACTATGCTTTAAAAATAAATTTATGCTAATAATTGGTTTATTCTTTTGTGTTCTATAACAACTTTACCTACAAGTTTGAAATTTCATTAGAAAAGTGCGATGTTTCAAAATATTTCAAATATTTTGAAACTTTTTAAAAAAATATTTGAATGTTTTTTTTTTTAATGAAGGTGAATCAAAACAAAATATCTTGATCTAAATAGCCAAAAGAATTTACTCATCTCAACCAAGTAGCGTATTTTGTTTTAGTAATTTTCTAAATATTCAGAATAATCTGAAGGTCTATGTTTCAGCAACTTTTAAATTCAAAGGATCTTTTAATTTATTTTTATTTTTTTAAGGGTGTTTATCTCATTCTTAATTTTGATTGGGGATTTTATCAGGAAATTAGACAAGTCTTTAAAAATTTTCCTTGTCTAAACTAAAGAGCGTATTTAGTTATAGTGATTTAACAAATATTTAAAAAAAAAAATTAAATTTTTTTTAAAAATTAAATTATTTGGAAAATTTACTTTAACTAAATACGCTACTTAGATCAAGCATATTTAGTTTTGATACATCTTCATTGCAAAAATAACACTCAAATATTTTTTTCAAAAAAATATTTTGAAACATCGCTCTTTTCTAATGAAATTTCAAACTTGTAGGTAAAACTGTTATAGAACACAAAAGAATAAACCAATTCAAAAATTAAATAAATATAAACATTCAATTTCAGTAAATTTTTAACCTTTTAGCTATTTGATACTTCATTTAAACTTACGATCTATCAATTGATTTTAGAGAAATTGATTATCACAAAAATTTTTCCGATTTTTAAGATTTTGAAACAAAATTAATACTCTGTAAAACTACGTAAACCGACTAAGATAATATTTATTTTTACTAGGATCAGAATTGAAAACTCCATAGAATTTCAACTCATTACCACCACATATTTCACTTTCATTTCCCGAACATATTTTATTACATGTCTCGTTGAATTTAGGACTATTAAACAAACCAAATGAATCGGCGCAAGAGCATTTAAAACCACTATAAGTTGATGAAAAATTATATCCATAATTTGCACAAATTTCTTCACATATTGAATTTGACATATTAAATTTATTAACATAAATGACATCATTCATTTCAAATGGTTTTCTATCATAGAAACAACCTTGATAACTATTTAATTTATCAACTTCGATTATTTTTCTCTTAACTTGAATATAATCTGTATTATTCAGAGGAGTATCAAATAAAACAGTCTTGATTTTGTAGGTTCCTGTTTCATCATAAGTTTTATAAAGAACGGTAGATTCATTTTCTTCAAGGCTTATATTGCGAAAATCTTCACCATCTCCAAAATCAATTGAAATATTAAAAACGTTATGATATTTGTCGGAGGTTATCTTAACTGTGCAATTTGTTTCTTCATATTTATAGGCGATCGGTTCACAGTTTAAATAAAATTTCATATCTGCATTAAATGAAAAATTATATTTTTAGTTAAAAAAGACAATTTATAATAGTTCAGCAAAAAAAACTTTAATTATTTTGTAATTACTTTTACTAGCTTAGAACACTTACTAATTATTTTGAAAACGCTTAATCTGTTTAACCCACCACAATTTTGGGTTTGATTTCCATTACATTTATAAGAGCATTGGTATTCTTCCAATTGTTCATTAATATTCAATGAATTTAAACAATAACATTGAGTACTTTTGCTTGTTGCTGAATATGAGGAACTTCTTGAGTTGCAATATTGTAGGCAAACATCGTTTGTTAGAAAGCCAATAGTAACATATGATAAATTTTTGAAAGATGCTACAGAATAGCATCCTTCATATTTACCAACAATCATTGCACTCATGTTTTTAGCTTAAAAACACTAAGAAAAAAAATAATTTACTTTTAAATAAAAATTTATGATACTTTCGGTTTTATATAAAAGTTGGTAAGAATAGCAACCACAAAAACGGTTAATTGAATAAGCACAAGCACACATACAATTGGAAAATGATGAAATTTCAGAAACATCCGAGTTGCCACATAAACAATTTAATCTCAAAAAAAAAATTAAAATATGTGGCAAATTTTTTTTAATTAGATTTTTTTGATCCCCAAAATTTTAACGCGATTGAAAAAGGTTCTATATGCAATTTGTAATATTTTTGCAGACCTATATTTTTGAGTGTTGCAAAATTGTTACACTTTGTAGTAATTTACATAATAATTGTATTACTTACCGTTCAAAATTTATTCGAATTTGCATGAATTGAAATGAAGAATTGAAATTTACTGTATAGAGCCCCTTTTTATGTAAAATTGAAGATCAAAAAAATCTTATTAAAAAAAACTTGCCATGTTTAGAATCTTATTTTAAGCAATCACGACTTACTCGTAACTGAATGAAACTGATGAATAAATGAAAGATTCCCGTTTACATTGAGATCCGCAAATTTCTTGATTCTTAGGAAAGTATTCATGATATTTTCTTCTGAAATTGGTATTTTTCCTACAACCTATAAGCATCCCACATTCTATTTAAAATCGTATTCAATAAGAAATAAAAATTTTAGATTTGAAATTATTTTAAATATGCAGTTATCTTAATTTTTTTTTAATTTGACCTTTTAATTTCTATATCTACAATTTTTAAGTTGTGGTATATACCCTCTCGTACACCAGTCTACTCACATTTTATTTTTTTTATTTTTTTCTCTTTATATAAGAGCATTTTTCATTTATTTTTAAAACATTTTGATAAAATCAAATAATTAATGAAATTGAAAAAAAGGAAACTTTCAAAATCAGCGAGCAATAATGCTTTACACAAAACTTAAACTCACAAAAAATATGAAAACAATATTAATAGAAAAAATTTAATCAATTCACTAGAAAAATTAGAGCGTTTTATATTTTTGTAACAGAAATTCACATACCCTAGTCTGATGGCTTGTAGCCCTTAAAACTTTGGATATTGAAAAAACAAAGCAACCAGTCTGGTCATCTTCTTAACATCAGACGGAGAACGGTAACGTCAACAACGTTTGATCAAAATGACCAGCTTATTGTTTACGTCCAAGCTGATTTTAAAAATTAAATTTTTAATTTATCTCTAGGTGTTATTTTACTCCGAACGTCAGAAGCCATTTTTAATTTTTTAATTGCGAACTCTATTAAATAGGTGTCAGTTCGCCAATTCATGGCTCAAATCAAAACAACTAGATTTTAGAAAATATTAAGATATGGAAAATAACACGTATTGAATTTTATACCAAAACAATAAGTTAAATACGAAATTTAATACTATATCCTTATTTAAGGTTTTTATTACTATTTCTTTTTTTTAAGCATTTAAAAATAAATAAGAAGAAATTAATTTTCAAGAAAATCGTTTGGGTCTTGTCTATTATGTGACCAGTATTTTTTTCTGGTCACATTAAAAAAGAGATTATACCTACTCTAAAAAACATATTAAAATTATTTTCATTTTAATTTGATACTTTTCGTTTTCTAAACTTTTTAGGAACACTCTTGACTTTCTATTTAATACTTTAAATTAGATATGGTTTATTCTTTTGTGTTCTATTACAATTTTACCTACAACTTTGAAACTTCATTAGAAAACAGCGATGTATCAAAATATTTTTTTGAAAAAATATTTAAGTGTTTTTTTTTGCAATGAAGATGTATCAAAACTAAATATTCTTGATTTTAGTCGCGTATATAATTTTTATAAATTTTCAAAAATTTAAAAAATAACCAAAAATTATTAAGACTTGTCAAATTTTCTGATTAACTTTACAATATTATTTAAAATTAAGAATACGATAAAAACTCTTAGATTATAAAAAATAAAATAAAAGATCCTTTAAAATTTAAATTTGGTGCAACAAAATCTTTCAAAATATTCTTAATAATTTTTGGGGATTTAAAATTATAAAGAATTATGGCAAACGAATTTTCTTTAGTGGGCATTCTTACTAGAATAATCCTTTTTTCTTTTTTTATAAACTAAAAAAATTTATTCTGTAAATTGTACCAATATGACAAACAATTTGTAAATTTATTATCTAGTCTCTGCAAATTCCATTCAATTTATCTGTAAAATACATCTCTTAGGTAATAGAATATATTCTGTTGAATTTTAGGAAAGAATTAGGGTTTAATCAAAATATAAATTAAAAATGCAAGATCAAAAAATAAAAATGGTTAATTTTACGGTATTATTATGATATGAAATATAAATTTAATGCGTTAGAAAAACGTTTTAAACGAAATTTTTCTTTCCTCAATAACTTTACAATACTGAGAAAAGATATTTTAAACAAGAGAATCAAAAAAACTTTTGATTATTTTTTTTTTAAAAATTGGAAAATTTATATTGCACTGTTTTTGTAGAGTTTTAACATGTTAGTTGCATAATTCAGAACTAAAAAATCTTTTCCCATTTAAAAATTATTCAAAAATTAAATTTTTTCTTGAGACGAAAAGTCGAGGATGAGTTGAGGAACAAAATGCGTACAAGTTAGTTTTAATTTGTATTGTACTTAATTGAAACTAACAATTTCTTAAGCGAAACTTAATATCTTCTGAATAGTTTCTTGGATTAGAATTTTAAAAATATAATTTTTTAACAGAAAAAATCCTGGCAATTGTGAACATGGTATTCAGGCTACTAATCATTTGCTGCGAAGTTTATTTCTATTTACTCATTTCAAATCATTAGAAATGATATTCTTACAAAATGCATTTTTTCTTAAGATTAAGCCTTTCCAATTTATTACATTTTTGATAGATCCAAAAAAAAAGAAAAAATTTTATTTTCAATTGTACTTTTTCTTAACAAGTAAGGGTCGCATAGCTCCTATCTCAAAGCGCACTAATATATCTTTTTGTTTCTTTTTAAAACATATCTAAAGAAAGTTAAAATACTTGTTTTAACTTGATTTTTTGGGAAGCTTTGAGTCTTTAAAACTGTGTTTGAAACTCTTCTTTTCACATATTATGAAATTCCTCAAAGTCTCACATTTTGATGCCTTACATTTACAAAGTTTCGCTTTTAATAAATGGCTTTATTTTGAGTTAGATTGATGGTTCTATGATCAATAATTTCTCTTTATCAAATTTTTTCTTAACACGTGTCATGAATAAAAAAAACAACATATTTACCATAAATATAAATATCCTTATTGGGAAGCCTGCTTCTTTCAATTATGGAACCATTAGTAACTTAAAATGTTAAAGTTATATATTTAATAATAAAAAATATGATTCTCATTCACTTACTCAATACATCGACTTTTAAACTATATTCAAAATTTTGTCTTTTAATTTTAATTGTATAGAGACCTTTCTCCGTATATTTTTTATCAAAATAAATTGTATGATTTAAAATTTCTAAATTTCTTCTATCATTATCACCGAAATCTATTTCAAATGCTTCTATATCATCGCTAAAGTTTGATTCAAGTTTAAAGGTTAAATTTTCATTTATTTTTCCGACTTGATTCGATATTGAAGTCAAATGAATATTTCTCGCTGAGAAATTTTGAAAAAAAAAATTTATTTAATTTATTTTCTAGGAAAAATAATTTTAATTGAAAACCAACTTAAAATTTTATAAAAACTTCTAGGTCCAAAATATCCACCACATATTTGACTACGATTGCCAGCACATGGATAATTGCATTTACCTACTTTGCTGAATGATAGTGTGATATTTTCATTTTCGCAATTGCAATAAAAACTTAGTCAAAATTAAAATTAGCTTTTATGAAAATTCGAGTATTTATAAATTTAGTTTTACCCATTGAATGTTGAAAAATAAGAATAGCCATAAGTACGACAGTAGTCTAAACAAAGGCCATTTGTGTTATAAGAAATATATATACTATCGTTATAAGTGAAATCAAATGTGTAACATCCTAAATAATTTGCTTGAATTACGTCAAACATTTTGTCATCTTAAATTAAAAAAAACTGTAAATAAGTGTTTTTTAAACCTCACACAAACGCTGAAAACTTTTTTTAGAGGCTCAAAAAAGTTAAATAAAGCATGTTTAAGATGATTCTAATCGATCCTTATGAAATGATTCTTAAACTAAACAGAAAAAGTTTAAAAAAATAGTCTACAGCATTAAAAATTTAATTTTCGGGTTCGTTTTAAAGAAGAAGGCAGCATGAAGTCTTGTAGGTTTGTACAGTACGATTGTGATAGAGAAATGCTGGAAAAAAAGAATGGCATTTCTATAATCATAATGATTTTGTACACCTGAAATAGTTTTAAATATTTCCAGTTAAAGTCTTGATTGTCCTTAGTTTTAAGAAGAAATCGACTAAGAAAGCTTTTAAGTATCAGGTATTTTGTAAAATAATTTTTTTAGGACGATTATTTTTCAATAACCAAAATAGTATTGTACAAATTGTACAATATTACATTAATAACGAAATATACCGTAAACTCCCACAAACGGTGAATTGAAGTTTGTGATCAATTCGCTCAATTCAAAAATTTCAAATTTTCTTGCAATTTAAAAATTAAATATTTGTTAAATTCATGTCCTCAATAGTTTTACATTGAAATAATTTAGTCTTATTGTTTAAAATCGTAAATTTGGTTTTTAACCCAGTGTCTAACACGGTTTTTGGACATTTTTACAGAATGCTTTTAAGTCGGTACATGCGAGTTTACGGTAGATCAATCAGAAATCGATTTGAATCGTACAAATTTTACTCTAAGAACTAGTCATAAAAAATTGAATGATTTCAAATATTTTCCTAGAACATAAAGGTCCTTTAAACATACTTGCAAAATTTCAATAGATTCTGATTTACAGAAAATATTTTATCAAATAAAACATAAAAACAACCTTTATTGAACACCCGTTAGTTTTTTGTCAGCAATGGACAAAATTTTCTAAAAACTAATTATTCGTTATACAATTATTCACATTATTAGTAGGGCGTTATTTGAACTGGTAGCCGACGTCGTTTTAACTACCAACCTATTACTTACATAAATTCTTTTAAGAAAACCAGCCCAAAGACCAGAAATACGAAAGGAAAAAACGGGAAAGTTAAAATTTTTTGTAAATTTTATTTTTCTTATTTTTTTATCAACAAAAAAGGCTATTGCTAAAACGCAGATCGCTGTTTTTTTTTGAAAAAACTGACCACTATTTTTTGCTTCAACAAAATTTTATACCAACTCCGGTCGGTCAAAAGTCTGTTAAAAATTTTTGAAAAATTTAAGTTTTTTTAACGATTTGAATCTAAACACATATAAAATTTTAATCATCGTATTTCGGTTTCTAGTTCGAAATATTAAATTTCTATTTTTTTAACATGGCTAAGCGAATAAACCATGTAATTTTTAGATTTATCGAACTTTTTATTTTTCTAAAAATAAATTTAGCCAATTCTCTAAGCAATTTTAACTGACCGGAGTTAATTCATTCAGTGGTTTTCAGTAAAACTACCGATCAGCTTTTTGCGAATTTTGTCATTTATGGTGAATTCGTTTTTAAGTATTCGTCGGGAAAAGTTGAAAATAATTTTTTCTGAAAGCTCTCAAAATTCTATACAGACTTTTGACCGACCTGAGTTGGTATAAAATTTTGTTGAAGCAAAAAATAGTGGTCAGTTTTTTCAAAAAAAAAACAGCGTTCTGCGTTTTTTTTTGCACCTGGTTTCAGTCTACAAAAATTGTGCAATTGCGTATTTAATGTTCGAATTAAATATTTTAACATCAGAATAAAATCAGACTTGTAATTTTATTCAAGATTTATTCATCGTATTTTCTAAAGGACTTACTAAAAAATTTCCTTTAAATAAATTTAAAAAAATTATTTTCTATGTTTTAAAAATCTTATTTGAAAATTCTTTTGTAACCCTGACTAGCTCTCTATCTTAAAACAAACCTATGTCTTAATAAAAAAAGCCCATAATAAAAATATCCTAAGTATTTTGATTAAGAAAAATAATTCGATAATTTTATATTGAACAATCATTTTCGATTTTACTAAATAACGCCTCTTATTTACCTGTATGTTAAGAATTATTAGAGAAATAGGAAAGAAAGAGTCGAGGAAGAGGAAAGGAAGAGTTGAAAAAGAGTCGAAGAACAAAATGCGTACAAGTTAGTTTTAATTTGTAATGTAGCAAATTTTATTTTTTTCTTTATTTATTTTACTGCCAAACATTGTTGTTAAGTTAGTAATTTAATTTTTGAATTTTGAATAAGAAAAATATATTTCGTTTCCCGACTTCACCTCTAATCAAGGCGATTCAATATTTGACCGTCTAAGGATAAAAATATTCTTTATATACCTCAAATACAAGGATAACCATCAACTAATAAGATTATTAAAATTATTAAAAAATCAAAATTTAAAATTATGTATTAGATAATCCGATAATGAAAAATTAATTTTAATTTAAGCGTCTTCGCTCCTTTTAAAATTGGGCGCAGTTTCTTTATTTATACTGAAAATTTTTAAATTAAACATGCTTTTAATTATTTTGTGCAAAAACTAATTAAAAATGGCATCATTAGTTTAAAATAAATTTTTAAGCATAAAACTAAATATTTTGGACATAAAATAAATAAAATTGACAAAACTTTGAGCAGTAAACTAATAATTTTTAATTCACAGGTAATATTGAGGTAAATATAACTAATTAAAACTAACATATTAAGAAAATTCTTCTTTCGGTAGAAAAGATTCTAGAAAAGGTGATGTGAGAGTAAAAAAACCATTTCGATACATCAGAGTTGGTCAAAAGTCAAAATCTTTTTTCTGTACAAATGTCTGCTTGTAATAGACAAATAAGGAAGTAAGTAGTGTTTATTGTAGCCAAGTTTCTACATTTTTAGGAATCAAATGTTAAAAAAAAAAGTAATAAAAATATTTTATATAAGATAGATTTACATCTTATTTTGTAAACGATTGAAGTTTTTTCGCATCCACAATGATTATCAGATGACATTGAGCAAATACATTTGCAAGAAGTATCTTCTAATTTATTTATCATCCCATACTTAGTTGAACAATCGCATTTTCCACTTAATTATTAAAAAATTTATTACTTTTTTTTATAAAAGAGCTTGGTCAACCTGTTGTTTATGCGCACATATTTTATTTTAATTTTTAAAAGCAACTTTTTTAATGACTGTTTAAGTAAAATAATTTTTTAATAGACATTAAATGTTAACAATATCAGCATAAGACTCTTGTTTGTATCTAAACAACCTGTAAGACCTTAAGTATTTACTAATTATTTACTTTTGACTTATAATTACATAATTGTAATTATGTTTCATACAGAATTCCATACATTTATAAGGTGTTTCGATTCCAGTTACTGAATTATAAACATTATCATATTGATTCTGAAAGGCAACTTCTGAAAAACAACCTATATAATCAGCAAAGTCAGCATAAGAATAAACTTAAATAAAAGAAATAGTTCAAAATAAAATTGATTATTAGATCTTAAATTTTTAACGAATACTAACCAAGACTTTGAAATGAAGTTTCATTTGTTGTATTTGTTAAAATAAACGTTGAATTATTCAAAACTTAAATAAAAATATAATTAAATTAAAGCTGTTTTAATTATATCAGGCATTTAAAGAAAAACAGTACCAAAATAATCAAATTTGAATAAAAAATTAAAAAACATTTCTGCAATGAAAAAAATATGCAAAGAACTGCAACTTTAAAAGTTGCAGCTGAAAATAATATGATATAATCTATCCGAGAAAATTTAAAAAAAATTATAAAAAATTCATCTTTAGCAATCGGAACAAAAATTCCTACTGATCTGTGTTTGAAAATTTTTAAATTATTTAGGAAAAAAAGAAGATCTACTTGAGATCTGCTTGACTTTTCAGATCCCCACAGCACAATTTTATTGGTGTTTTTGTACTGTTTCCGAGACTCATACGTAAATTACGCGGTGATCATTTCGTTCACCAAAAAGCTGTTGAACACTCAAAATGTGAACATTTTTCGTAAAATTTGTTCACGAAATTTTTTTTTTTCACCAAAAATACGTTTTAAAAATAAATTTTAATCGTGATGATTAAAGCCATTAACAATATTAGCATGTTTTTTTATCTTTTGTTGCGATTTTGATTTTTTGGTTTTTAAAGGGGAAAAAAATGATTCCAAAATTAAAGCAAAATTAAATTAAAACATCTAAATCTAGGATTCCGAAATTCAACATTCCTATTTTCATCAAAAATTATTTGTTCAGAATCAAGGCTAAATTAAAGTTATCAATTAGCACACTTAAAATTTAATTTCGGCACTTCTTATTTTATATATTCTAATTTGAAACAGTTATATTTAATTTCTTATCTTAATTTTCCACGTATGCGAGTCTCAGGCTGGTGGTTCCATTTTACTCAATGTATCACATTCTGATGATGTTTAATGTATTTCCCATGTCTCATTTGAGATTCTCACGACCATATTCTCATGAGATCTCAGTCCTCATTACAATACATTTACATGTAACTCTATTTGAGATCTCATGAGATTATGGTCACCAATACTTTCTCATGAGATCTCATTGAGATTCTTACAGGGGTTGTGATCATTTTTTTGCTACTACGGTTGTTCAAAGACTAACAACCATTTAAAAGGGTTCTACAGTAAAATAACGAGATATTTATGCGCATCACATCAAAATACCGAAGTGCCTTGTATAATAACTCTTAGTCACTAAGTCACTCGTAACTCAAGAGACCATGGTCTGACTATTGAGAAGGGTTGGTCTCTTAAATAAAAGGAAACCATGTCTTCTATCTAAAAACATAAACTAGACCAGATCCATTGGCTCAGAATAAGTTTTACTACAAAAAACTAGATAAAAAGAAAACTTAATCAATAAGTGATTTTTTCGTTTAATCAATATATATTTGTCTCATTTTAATTTGACCCATGACCCAAAACTACGGGTATTTACATTGAAATCTACCCCGTAAAACGCCCTAAAATACAACAATTTTACTGCAAAAACATTGACGTTATCTACGCTGTAATTACAGCGTAAGATTCGAACCAAAAAAGTCTTAATAAAGAATCTAATTTTACAAAAACCACGCCGAAAAATACGGTAAAATGGATAAAAATCCTTGTTTTTTATAGGAAACCGTAAAAATCTTTTTCATTAATGACATGTTTAGATATCAATAAAGAGCTTCTCCTTTTATAAAAATCAATTTTGAAGAATTAAAAGTGTACCATTTTTCAAAATAAAAGCAATAAAAATTCTTTTTTTTTTAAATCTTACCATAAATTTGAGGATTTAGACTCATGTTTCGATCATTTATTAAAATATCTATTGTAAACAGTCCATCTGTAGTATAAGCGTTACTAATCTTTAAATGACTACTCATATCAAAGTTTTTATTTTCTAAACGACCGTCTCCATATTTGATTTGTAAAGGATATGCTGTTGTGTTATGAGATTTAATGTCAATATTACAAGTAAACATTTGATTGATGAACACAAAAGTTGGACACGATACGGTAATTTCTGTTTCTAAAATTAATAAAATCTTAAAAATTTTATTTCACTTACATCTTAAATGTGCTTGCGTTTTAAATGCGTTAAATAGTAGCTTGTCACCTTCTTTTGAGTGAGACAGCTAATCTTCTTATACTCATAATATCTAAATTTATAGGGAAATCACATGCGTGATAATAGGATGTTGAATAATGATAAAAAATTAATGAGACTTGCATTAAATTAAAAAAAAATTGCATTCAGTATTTAAGTCGGTTAATTCAATAAATATTATTTATTAATATATTATTTATATATAAATATTATTTATTTTAAATCTGATACAGAGGGTAAGGGTAAGTCTTTTTCATTAAAAAATCTACAATCAATAAATTAAAAAAAAAATATTTTAAATAATTCTTTCTAAAGGATAAGATTCAATAAATATAATAAAGCAGTAAAAAATTATTAAAAAACTTGAGTTTCAATAAAAATGACTCCAAAAATATAAAAATTTTTAAATTTATCTAAATGTTCTTTAATAAGCTTCTTCAAAAACCATTTACGGTTAAGGGAATACCGAAATTAATCTTGTAATTCAGGAATTTCTAAATTTCATAAATAAAGATTTCATAGAATCATTCCTAAGAATAAATTTAGAAAGAGATTTGGCCTATAAGTAAACTCGACGTTAAGAAGATTGTAACCCAGTCGATTTCAAATCACTTAATTAATACTGATAACTAGTGTTGGGAGTCGACTTGCTTTTTTTTCCAGTTTTTTTCTTAAGTCGACTTGAAATTTTTAAGATTTAATAAAATGATTAGGACGATTAATATATTGAAGCTCCATCGGTCAACAGCTTTAAGGCGAAAATCGACAACTTATTTAATTAAGATTATATTTTAAGTTTTTATTTATGATTTAGTGATTATTGATTTTATTTTATTTTTTTATATTGTTGCACATAATCTTTTTGATTTACGTATTTTTACGTTGCAACTACTACTACTACAACCGAAGTTAGTGTCGGCAACTGCCTGCGAACATCTCACGGCTAGCTGTATTAGAAAAAGATGAACAAGACATTTATTTCTTATCTTCCTCACATTGTCTTAACCAAGAAAGTATTTGCGAATCATATTAAAATTCTTGACCACCGAGTGACCAATGCAACCTCAAGCTAGTGGCTGTCGCGAATACTGCCGGAATCAAAGATATCTTAAATTAAATATTTCTTACATATCCTTTAGAAATTATCCTTGGAAATTAATTTTTTTATATACATTGGTTGTAATATACATGTAACGTCAACCGTCAACCGTAACTTTTGACCGTAAGCCATGTTAACTAGTCTTAATTTTCAATTTTTAGATTTTTGAGCTATGGTTACGGTTACGGTTACGGTCAAAAGTTACGATTGACGGTTGACGTTACATGTATATTACAACCACTGTAGTAAATACTCAAAATGGATATCTAATAGTTTTTAGATTCGTCAAATCAAGAAAAAGCTCCCCATTTTTTTTCAGTCACAGTCACTGTAATTTCGGAGTTGTTAGTCACATAATATGTTAGACAAATTATCTGAAAATAAATTAGGGAAAACAAAAATCAATGATTAAAACAATGTTTTTTTTTGTTAGAAACTTATGAATTAATACAATGACTTTTACTGTTTATAGATATATTAAATTGTTTTTTTTATGAGTGTTTACACTCATACCTTAGCGATGTAATTTATACCGTATTCGCTTGCTGAGAGGCGCATGCGGCTAATCCCATTAAAACCATGTTAAAAACTTTTTTCCTTTAATTTTTTAACATGGTTTTAATGGGATTAGCCGCATGCGCCTTTCAGCAAGCGAATACGGTACTTGTCTTCCAAAATAAAAAAAAAGAATGATTTTATTTTTTTTTTAATCAAAGTTATAATGAAATAAGGCTAAAATTTTTGTAGAATAAAAAAGATTAACAATTTTATTCTTCAAATTAAAATAAAAGACCAATTTAGGCTTGATTTGTGACCGACCTTTAGAAGAGCATAACTTAATGCTTTTGACTTTTTTTTTCAAAATCGAAGAACAAACAAACCTACAGTAGTTTCCGATTATAATAACTTCAATTTTACATGAGATTTTATTTTTATAGACGAGAATTTATTATAGACAAAAAACGAAAAAAAAAATTTCTTATATTTTGTCAATCAAAGAATTTAACTCGATAATTGAGGTTTTTTTTAAATTCAATAATATGGTAAATTACTATATTAAAATCAAATTTAAGTAAATAAAGAATCGAAATTTTTATGTCCTTCTTTTTGAATAACTTTTTTGTCCTATAGTCCGCCTTTATTTATGTATTACTTTTGGATATGTATTTAATTAGTTCCAATTTATAATAAACGTGTAAACTTTATTTATAAAATATTCAAAATGTCTCCTCAATTCAGTTAATAACAAGCGATTATTTATTATTAGTAGTTTTATAATAGCCATATAAATTTACATTATAAACATATCAAATTTTTTTGTTTTTTTAAAAAAATTTACTATAACTGGAAATTTTTTAAAACCGGATTTATTATAATCGAAAACTACTGTATTTAATAAAACGTGCCAATTGAAAAGATAAAATTTTTTTAAAAATTTTGCAAAGTTAGTTGTTTATGTTTAGATTTTATATATTTGTTTTCAATTTCCGACAAAAATACCGTTCCTGGTAAAAATCAGATTTCGAATTCTTATTCCTCGTGCGAAATTAAGAATATCTAAGTATTTTTATATTTTTTGTTTGATTTGTTGAATTTACTAAAAAACATTGTTTTCACATTTATAACGATATTGCTAAAAATAATGATCGTATCCAAATTCTGATTTCAGATCCATCTTTCTTGAGCAAAATTAAGCTAGAAAAAATATTCTCAATGTTTGTTTTTTGCATTTTTTCTCTATCATACACCTAACTTATAATTTTGGAATACTTTCTAAAATACGTTTAAAAAGATTTAGAATCCAGAAATGAAGGGTGTTAATGAGGGTTATACAGTATGTCTAGAAAATTTAGAACATTTAATATTTTTTTAAAGGATTTTTTTTAAAAAGCTGCGCGGCTAAATAAAAAAACAAAAATTAGTTATTCTATTTGAATCTAATTGAGAAAAAATTTTTTCATCGGAAAAGTACAAAAACTAGCATAGATTAAAAAAATCGAAATGAAAAATTGGCAAGATAGAGATAAAAAAAGAAAGAGATTTATTTTGTATCACAAAAAAAAGCCCACAAAATTTAAAACATAAATTACCGACTTTAGCTTTAAAACTCTCAGAGACAGGTTTTGGCATAGATTCAATCGTATTATTAACTAATTTACTAAGAATTTTTAAACATTCATTAAAAAAAACGCTTTCTAAATGCTCTACTGACTTAATCTTTGTAATGACCATTGATCTGATCAAAAAAACTGTTTCTTCTACACCGACATTTGGTAACTTAGCATTAAAGTCAGATGATAGCTGTCTAAAGCTTATTGTAGGATTGATTCTGGCCTTTCTATAAATATAAGACTCATTTCAACTGGTAAGCTTTTGTGTCTCCCAGACCTTGGTAATTCTTTGGTCATGCAAGTCATTTCATAATTAAACTTAGTTGGAAACACACATTTTCCCAATACTCCTACTCGATCAACTATTTCTATATGAGATTTTGTATTTTCTCTCAATTGTCCAATTTTTTGGCACCTCTTGAGATCAGTTACTTTTTTTTGTCCATTTTTATGGAAAATCAGCAGTATGGTACAACTCAATAAAAAGAACGATTTTAATAACCATAAATAATAAATAATCCATACAAAGTACAAGTAAACAATAAAAAGACATTACAAACTTTGTATGATAAAAGAAATGGGAAGGATTGTCAAGGTGTGATAAAATTTTTGGAAAAATATTTATGTTCTAAACTTTGTAGACTAATTTTTTTAATTAAATTTTGTCTGTGTATTTTTTAAAAGTATTCTGGAGTGTTCAGAAATTTTTTTTTGGACAATTTTGATATTAAAAAAAAAAATAAAAAGATGATTAAGTTAGTATTTCAAAAAAATCGCTTTTAATTTCAAATTTTGATTTCTTTAAAATTTTTTGAATAATTTTTTTGAGATGTTCTAAATTTTCTAGACATACTATATAAGGGTTGACTGAGTGTTTAAAGTGTTTTATTTTTTTAAACATGTTTATTTAATTTTCTCAAAACAGAAACTCAATTAAAACCGACGGAATTTACTTACAGTGGTTGTAATAAAAGTGTAACGTCAACCGTAACCAAAGCGTAACCGTAACCGTAACCTTAGTGTAACCAAAGCGTAACCGTAACCGTAACTTTGTGTGACCGTAACCGTAACCCAAGTGTAACCGTAACCGTCACCGTAACCGTCACCGTAACCGTAACCGTCACCGTAACCGTAACCGTCACCGTAACCGTCACCGTAACCGTAACTGTCACTGCGAAATTTCGTGAAATTTAAAAAAAAAGACTCATTTCAATTAATTTAATCAGCTAGCGTTCCAGCATACGGTTAAAAAACTGACCAACATATTAGACTGAGATTAGTAAATTCAGCTTTTTGGGATAAAAAATTTTTAAAAAAACTTGTAAATAAAAAAATCAGAAATTTAAATTTTTTTAGGAATTTTTTTTTTGTAAAAATAATAAAATATCATTTTCCTTTCAAAATTATAATCATATAAATTTTTTAATTTCTTAAAAAAAAATTTAAATTTCTGATTTTTTTATTTACAAGTTTTTTTAAAAATTTTTTATCCCAAAAAGCTGAATTTACTAATCTCAGTCTAATATGTTGGTCAGTTTTTTAACCGTATGCTGGAACGCTAGCTGATTAAATTGATTGAAATGAGTCTTTTTTTTTAAATTTCACGAAATTTCACAGTGACAGCTACGGTTACGGTTACGGTGACGGTGACGGTTACGGTGACGGTTACGGTGACGGTTACGGTTACGGTTACGGTTACGGTTACGGTGACGGTTACGGTGACGGTTACGGTGACGGTTACGGTGACGGTGACGGTTACGGTGACGGTTACGGTTGACGTTACACTTTTATTACAACCACTGTAAATACAAAAAAAAAAATTTTCCTTTTTTTGAATGGTTTATAGAGGGTGTTGCGTTTAGTCATAACCATAACCGGTCATAACATTGACCAACATATGGAACGATAAGAGTAAATTTTTATTTTTAGAAAGAATATGATTATTTTAAAAAAATTACTTAAAATGTAGTAAACGCTAAAAGCTCCGTTCTTTAGACACTTTTCACTTTCAAATGAATAAAATGTTTCATTCAAATATACGTTTTCGTACATTTCGTTAATTGCTTTAGTTTGTAAGCAAGCAAACGAACTATTAAAAAAAAGAAAATTTATACAAAAATTTCATTGAAAAAAGTCAAATCGTAAAATTATCACCTGTTAAAAAGTGAAAAAAAATTAAAATTTTGTCTTGAACAAATAACTGAAGGTATCGCATTCCAATTAGATTGTACAGCTAACAGTTGAATTTCTAAAAAGCAACCAATATATCCAAATGAAATTTCACTAATTTCGGTCCTATCTTTTAATTTTAAGGTTTTAAATTTAACTTTTATTTAAATTAAATTTTAATTTTGCTCCTTTTAAATCCTTTGAATAAAATAAATACATCTGTCTTTTTCTTGTTTTGAAATTTTGAGACATTGATAGTTAGAGTTTAAAATTTGAGAATTTAAAAAATACAACACATGATTAGGACTATTTTCGAAAGGATGTCCAGTATGAAAACCAGCAAAACTGGTTTAACCAGTTTATAATTTTTTGTAGATACTGCAGTTCTCCCGAATTAACGTCGTGCCCGTACCCCTACTCCACTCATTTTTGCTGGAGTACGGGTACGACGTTAATTCGGGAGCAGCGCAGTATATTCTGAAAATATATAGAAATATAAGAATCAAAAAACTTACCTAAAAAAATTTTTAAACTAAAAACTCTAGACTCGAGATAAAAATGGCAATTTATGTACTGGCAAAAAATAAATTATTTGCTGATATATTTTTAATGACAAAAAAAATTAAAGCATTGACTAATTAATTTTTATCTGACTAAAAGAATTTTTTTTTTTAAAAGGCTTAATAATACTCCTTTCGCCAAAAAAAAATGTAAATAAACTAAAGGAAAGATAATAAAAGAATTAAAGACATGAGATTAAATGTAAAAGTAGATAATAATTTTAGAATAAATTGCAAATTTGAATGAATTCTGGAAAATTAAACTTAAGGGTGTATTAAATTCAGAAGCTCTAGAACTTTCAACGAAAGTCCAGACATAGTCATTTATAATATATGTAATTAATATATTTTTATTTACAACACAGTTCCTTACATATCGTATTAAAAGTTTTTTAAGACGCTCATATATTGTGTCAATATTAAGATCGTTTAAGAATTTAAGCAGGAACTCGGAAAGGGTATCAAAGGGAAGCTTAAAGATTGATTTGATTGAAATGTTTTGTAAAACTTGCATCTTAAGAAGGTTAGTTATAGATACCAGACTAAAGATGAAGAAACTGTAATCGATAATTGAACCTACCAGGAAGTTATAAATAGACTGAAGTGCATTTTTACTCAATATCAAGATTTGTGAGGAGAATTTTTACGGCAAAGAGAAATTCTTGCTCATCTGCTCATGCTCAATTATTTATTTTCTTAATAGCTTTTAAATGGAAGTAGATTTTTAAGATCTGCAAAATGCTAAATTATGCAACAAACATGCTAAATTTTATTTGAAGCTCTGCAAAAACTGTGCAATTTAATTACGCAGTTAGTTTCAATACTTTTACATTAAGTGCATTCTGTACTAATTTGCAAAGTTTTTGCAGAGCTTTAAATAATATTTAGCATGTTTGTTGCATAATTTAGCATTTTGCAGATCTTAAAAATCTATTTCCATTTAAAAGCTATTAAGAAAATAAATAATTGAGCATGAGCAGATGAGCAAGAATTTCTCTTTGCCATTTTTACTTATATGTCGATTGAAACAAAGATTTTCGTCAAATTTGATTCCTAGGAAGATTCACAATAAGGGATATTTTTGCCGAAAAATCTCAAAAAAAGATCTTGGTTTTTTGAGGGATTACCAGAGAAAATTATATGGCAACATTTTTCATGGGCCATTTACAGTCTTCATTTTTTGAGCCAAGATTATATTTATTATTGCATAAGATTTTTAATTTGGCCATATTATTTAAAAATAAAAAAGGAAACTAGGTCGTCGGCAAAAAGTCAAAAAACAAAATTATAATTTAGAAAAAAACAATACAAATCTACATCAAAGGACCTCTATAAATATATAATTTTTTTTTTGATTTCAATTTTTGTGAGCAAATAAAAAGAAGGCAAAATTACAATGCAAATCCGGTAAGGTCCTTTGAAAAAAAAAACTTACGATTCTAACATTCAAAAATTATTTTTATTGCAAGGATTTCCTTATAATTATTGATGAGAAAGAATGGAAACTATGTAAAGCTTGATTCCAATCAAGAATTAAAATATTTAAATGGGTGGGGAGGTAAGGAGACATGTGGTTATGTATCGAACAGTGGTTGAAAAATCGAACCATGACATGCTATAAAACCCGAAAATAGGCATTTTTTCGAAAAAATTTTTACTCGAATAAAATCATCTAATTGAATGAACTGATTTCAAGCCACCAAAATTTATTATTTTATTATAATAAAAATTTAATTTTAGGCTTGAAAATTTGTACAAATTTAACATTTCTTAAATTTTAATATCTAAAAAACTAAATATTTTCAATTTTTTTTTAATTAAAATTAATCTATTTGTTGTGTTAAATAATCAATTTTTTACATTTATCTTATTTTCCATTTTAATTTTTTATTAAAATGTGTGTATATAAGAAAATGCAAAATAATGTTTTAACACTCATTGACAAGCCCTGGTAATTAAGGTTAGGCAGTAATAATAAACGTAATGTTAATCAACTTAACATTTAGAAAATTTTAATAAGTAAAATCAACAATCAACAATATTGTTAGATAAAAAAAAACAGAAAAAATAAATTTTACTTTTCACCCGATAAACTCGGTTATAATTCTTGCATCCATAATATTCATAAGGATTATTTTGACACAAACATTTCGGAACTGTATTTACCGATTGATAAATACCGTATCTGTTGTCACAAAAGCAATAAAAAGAGCTTTTATCACTAAAAATAATTTTTTTTAATTTATAAATGTTAAATTTAATTTAAATAATATAAAAACTTTAATCTATATTTAAATGAAACGCTAAAAAGTATTTTAGATAATTTTAAAAGTATTTTGCTGATTATTATAGATATATTTGAACAATGAAGCCTTAACATTTTTTAAAAATTTTTAGGCCGTTTTAAGTGAAATTTTACTTGAAAATTAACAAAATATTATAAATTAATAACCTTTATGCAGAGATTACCTAAATTCTAACGGGTTTTGGGTTTGGAAAAATTTGATTTACTTTAGTTATTCACCGTGGAGCCCATGTGCTTATATACTGAGTTTAGAAGATTTTTGCGGTCTTATTGTAATGCCGCACCACAACTCGATTTCCAAATTGTAACAGGCACCACAACCCGAAAAATTAATAAAAATAGGTAAAAATTAATATTTAGAAAAATAATAAAAATAAATTACGTTTCGACTTGTGTTGCAATGCGCTAAAAGTCGAAATTTTTGAATTTTCAACAAATTTTCATTTTAATACACAGATTCTGATGAAAAGTATTGATGAGTTGTCGATTTCAAATGATAATTAAAGAAATTTTAAAAATTATGTTCAACAAAATGGACAAAGATATCATAGAAAAAAATGAAAGACCGTATTATACTTATGAAATGAAAATTTTGTTCTATTATAGCAAGTGAATTGTAACTCTTTTCTTTTTTGCTTAAATTTTCATTCTTTGTAAAGATTCATAATAAAGAATTATATTAGCTTTAAATTCCAAAGTGTAATACCGTCTTTCATGATATCTTTGTCCATTTTGTTGACATTTGTCCATTTTGCGCATTGCACCACAAGTCAAAACGTATTTTATTTTTATTATTTTTTTTGGCTTTTTTATATGCTATTTTTAAATCTTGAAAATATCGAAAAATACGGAAACCGCAGCCGGTTGCGCTGTTTATCGTAAATTTGAGGGTGCGCTTTATTCAAGGTTCCCTAAATCCCAACTCGGATTCAAATTTTTATTCAAAAAATGGAAAAGCCTAAATTTTCCCTACAGTCATCTCGCAATTGTGTCCCTACTCTTTTATGTCCCATTTTGTTTATATCCCCGAATTGTTTTCCTTTTCGTATGTTACTTTTAAAAATATCAGCATACAATGCCTTATTATTTCATTCAAATAAAAATCATTCAAAAAAAACAAAATTACTTATATTGAGTAGCTGCTAAATCAAAATTGTTTTCACGACAATATTTAAAGCAATTATTTACACTATAATTATTCATATATATTTTTTCATAACGCAAATCACGAAATTTCTCGTTATCTATATAGCAACCAATATAATCTGCATCTTCATAAATTACATTTTCCAGAGAGTTTTTACCTTTTAAATTTGTAAATGTTTTCCGAACATGATAAAGTAAATCTTATTAAATTTACTTGAAGAAACTGAATGGCTAAAACAAACAAGTTTTAAAAAGACTATTATGAAAAATATCTTCATTCTAGTGACAAATAAATTTATGATTCTCTATTCATAGAATTTTTTTTATAGAAAATCAAAATTTTTAAAAAAATTTTCCATTTAGTTAAATAAAAAAATTATTTTCTTTTTTAATTATTGATTTACTTTTTGCTACCTTTTACGTTTATAGAAAATAAATGTAAATATTAATAAAGTTATTTAATCTTCAAATGATTTGAATATTCTTTCTTTTATATTAATTTTAAATTTCCAAATTTCTAAATAGGTGAAGTCATAAAACAAAAGGAAATTAAAAAATTTTTGTTATTTTTTATATCTCAAAAAAGAAAAATTCTAAGAAATCGACAAAGCTAAAATAAATAAATTTTTAAAATAAAAAAATGCTAATTAGACCGAATTTATCTAAATATGGAGTAAATTTTTGAAATTTTATAATGCATTACATATAAGACTTTATTTCTCTTTATTTAGTTATGTTAGTTAACCAAACGTTAAGTCGACCAACTCTGCCAAATTTGTTTTCGAAAATTGGTTAACCAAAATTTTGGTTTTCGAAACGCCTAACCAGCTTAACCAACATCACTACATTTTTTATCAGCTTATTTTTCTTTGGCTTTTTTAGGATTATTTAAACTTCGACTTTTCTAAACTTTTAAAAGTTTTTTTATTTCCACTGCTTCAGGAAACTAACGGAATCAACATCTTTTCATCATTTTGGTTTCTAGTTAATTAAATACTAATGAATCGACGACTTCAGACTTTTTTTATGTCTAAACCGAGAGACATTCAATTAAGAATGTTCATCAAATTGAAAAATGTAAATAGTAATAGTAATTAAACTTTGCCTAATTGAGCACAGGTAAATGAAAAAAAGAAACGGTAATTAAAAATAAAAAGCATTTTACTTAAAAATTTTTTATGAGATTTTCAAATTTAGAATAGGAATAAATTACTGTGATTTTGTATTAATATTAAAATTCCTTTTTATATATTAATTAAAAAAATTAATTTTTTAATTCCTTGGTTTTTTTTAATAACTTTTTTAATTTATGTTCTTTCTCCATAAAAGATGCGGCATCAACATATATATTTTAATTAAACGTGCGACATCAAAGGAGGATGTCGGATTTCAATTTTGAAAAATTAAAATTTTTTTTTTAACTTACAAATTTATGTTCATCTAAAAGCTCAGTAAAAGAGCTTTCTGTTAAGTACATTTTGATACAAAAAAAAAGGATAAAATTAGTCACATTTAGTGATCAAGTCATAATGGAACAATAAAAATCACTAATCTTAATTTTTTATTTAGTTCAAATTTTTCATGAGAATTATTATAAAAAATTGAAAGTGTAGATATTAAATTGAATAATTGTAGTGCTATCTAAAGATAGATAAAAAAATAAAAATAAAATTTAATTTAAATTGAAAAAAAATAAAATAAAATTGAAATTTGAAAAATCTCAATTTGAAATATTTAAATTTTAATTACACCTCGCTCGCATAATATTGCAAATTATAAATTCAATATTTAATTTTATGAATTTATAATTTAGCAATTTAAAAAAAGTTAAATATTAAAACTTTGAAAACTTTAAATTTTTTTACTATTTATAATTTGTATTTTTTAACTTTTAAAAAAAGATTTTATTTTATAATAAAAGACTTCAAAATAAACTTAACTTTTAGTTTTGTTTAATAATTTGAAAAACCTCAACTGATATTTGAGTTAGCGGTAACTCCGTAGCGGGAGGGTCTGAAAGAGACCACAGGATCTTTATATTAAGTTTTTAATTAAATTAAGAAAGAAAATTGCTCTCTTATAATTGGTCGAAGATTTATTTATAAGTGAAAATCCTATTCGATCAAGAACCCAAATTTTATTCCTAATACAAATTCGAATAATCTAATTATTCCTAAGTCGTGTTAAGTTATCGGCACGACATATATCTGGTGACAGCAGTAATAGGAATAAAATGACGAGTCAAATTGATAAAAATATCATTATTAAGGCTCTACAAAACATTTCTAATTGCCTAAGGAAAAACAAAACATTTACAGATGACTCTTTCGATAATTTTATAAAAAAAGAAAGTTTGGGAACAAAAATTTTGGAATTAAAAATTAACTCAGTAGATTCGTATATGGAGTGGTTATTTAAATGTACCACATTGTTGAGATAAGGCTAGAGGCAGAGAAAACAAAAGAAAAAATTAAATCTGAAAAATTTGAAGTTTCAGATATAGTTAAGTCAATTTGGATAGAATTTGATAAAGAGCAAGCGAAATTAAATAATAATAAGCTAGAATCACGTAATGAATTAAAAGATTTTTTATGTAAAGTAATCAAGAATCTTGAATACAATGTGTTGAACCGAAAAAAATTTACACAACACTGTTTAGAAAATTTTATAAACGAATCGAACCACCGCAAGTTAGCTGAAAAATTTAGGATTGGTTTCGATTCAATAGATTACTATTTAGAGAGCACATTCAAGCTAATCGAGGAATTAGACGATGAGTATTTAAACATAGCAGCTAAAAAAGTTGTTTATTGGTTTCAACAAAGAGAAATTGAGATACCGGAAAGTGTTTGGGAAAAATGGTATCAAGAAACGCTAGTGCAGATAGACCAAAGTGCGTCAAGTGAAAATTCGAGCAAAGGAGAGACAAACAATGCTTTATTAACTACTTTATGCAGCTTAACTAAACAAATGAGTGTAAACAAACCAATTAGAATTGAAACATTAAGATCATCATCACAGGATGTGACAGAATGCTTTGAAAAATTTGAATCACAAACAGTTAAGTGGGATAATGATGATAGAGCGAGTCAAGTAGTTTCGTTTTTCGAAGACATGGCTTTCGAAAAATTTAAAATTATGGCAGATGAAAAGAGTGACTACGTAAAGATTAAGCAACACATGATAAAACATTTAACTCATGTAAATGTTAAGAATAAGAAAATTGAGTTCTATAGTGCTAAACAGAGGATAGATGAGAATGTTGAGCAATTTGGACATAGATTATTAAATTACTTGAAGGATTTAAGCACAAACGATAAAACTGAGCTCGAAAAACACTTAACCGAGATTTTTATAGATGGTGTTAGTAAATCTACACGAAGGTTAATTATTAATGATTCAAGTCTAACTTTTAAGGAGATATGGGAAAAAGCGAAAAAGATTGAGAAATGTACAGATGAGAAAGAAGAATCAGTACTAGCAATAAACGAGACTATAAACGCAGTTAGTGATGGAAAACATCAACAAGTGGTTGAAAATTTTTCTAAAAAGCCACTTTGTCAATTTTGTGGAAAGTCACACTATACGATTGATTGTAACCATTGGAAGAAATTTGAAGAGAACAAGAAAGACGAAGGTAAATCAACCCGAAATTATCCATCAAGACAAAATCAAACAAATTCAAATCGCAGAGTAACGTTTAGTTCTCAGAGTTATAGTCGGTCAAAAAGAAATTCGACACCTGAAAGGAGAGAGAGTCCAAGAACAATCAAATGCTATAAATGCAATGGTATTGGACCTTTGCAAACAAATGCAATTTAAACAAATAGAAGCCAACTTTAAGGAGGGAGGAAGTTCGGCTAAAATATAAGACTCCTAACAAAATAATGTAAATATTAATCGTAATAATCCATATTTAATCAAAACAAACGAAGTTAAAAAGAAAGAAAACCGAAAGAGTCGAAAACATTTACCTAGAGAGATCGTTTCAGATGTAAACACTTCTCGTAAATGCTCGACTTCAGCATTTATTATTTTAAACGACATATCAAAAGAATGTTTAATCGATACTGGTGCTAAGACATCATTTATTAGTTATGATTATTTTATTAAACGAAATTTTAATCGGTCAAAAATTATTAAACGTAGAAATTGGATTACAGCAAATGGTACACAATTACTAGTGGATGGACAAACAAGCATTAAATGCAAAATATGTACTAAAGAATTTGAAGCTAATTTTATTATATCACGTCAGCTCTCACATGACGTAATTATTGGTACAGACATTTTAAAGCCACACAAGTTCATTATTAATTTAGAAAAGAACGAATTGGTATGCGGGGAAGATAAAGCGAAGATTGTGTCAGAATCAGTTGATGACACACAGATAAAATGCGCTCTTTCACAAATTGAAATTGAGCCAGATAGCAAAGTATTCTACAAAATAAAAGGAAAATTCAAAGATCCAAAGAAGCCAATATTAGTCGAAAAAATTGGAAAGTATCAAGTCGTAGAAACAGTCGCGAATATAGAAAACGATGAGATTACGGTCTGGTTAGTAAATCACACTCCTACCAAACAAGTGATTCGAAAACATGCTCCCATTTGCAAGATTAGTTCTTGTGAAATTTTAGAAAATATCAACAGCGAGCAGAAATTAAAATGCTTCATAGGATCGGAAAGTCAAAGAGAGTATGTGAACAACATTTCAGTTAGCAATGAATTTTCAAAACCTTGGAAACCAAGTAAAATAATTAAAATTAACAATAAGATCTTGACAAATGAACAAATAAACAAAATTAGAACACTTGTAGACAAATATTGGATGTGTTTTTCAAGGAGCGATGATGATATCGGTACTGTTGCAGATAAATTTGGGGAACACGATATTCAATTAAACGAGTCTAAGCCGATAAAACAAAAACAATATAACATACCATTTGCAAAAGGCAAAGTAGTTGAAGAATCGGTAGACAAGATGTTAAAAATCGGTATAATTGAGCAATCGAATAGTGAATGGGTTTCTCCGATTGTACTGGTGAAGAAACCGGATGGTTCAGAGAGGTTTTGCGTCGATTATCGTAAAGTAAACGGAATAACAGTAAAAGACAGTTTCCCAATGCCAAATATCGAATCAAAATTGAACAAATTACATGGATCAACAATATTTACTTTGTTGGATTGTACCTCAGGCTATCGGCAAATTAAGATGAGCGAGAAAGCAAAACAAATATCGTCTTTTATTTGCAATAGAGGGTTATTTTCATTCAAAGTAATGCCATTTGGTTTATGTAATGCGGGTGCAACTTTTCAAAGAATTATGGAATTGGTTTTAAACGACCTGAAAAATTCAACAGCGTATATTGACGACATTTTGACTTTTTCGAAGAATTTTGAAGTCCACATGGAACATCTAGAAGCATTATTAATTCGACTTAAGGACGCAAATCTTAAAGTGAAAACGTCAAAATGTAAGATTGCTTCAGAGGAAACAATGTTTTTGGGATACAAAATATCACCAGAAGGCGTTAGTATTGACGAAACACGTACTAAAGCTATAAAAGAATATCCAAGACCAAAAACACAAAAGCAAGTCAAACAGTTTTTAGGTATGGCAAGTTATTATCGTCAATTCGTACCAAACTTTTCAAGCATAGTAGAACCGTTAAATCGTTTAACGAGGAAAAATTTTAGATTTAAATAGGATGATGAATGTCAAGAAGCATTTAATAAATTAATTCATCTTTTAACAAATACACCTATTTTAGCATATCCAGATTTCAGCAAACAATTTCATCTATCAACAGATGCATCAAACATGGGCGTCGGAGCGGTTTTAAGTCAATTCGATGAACATGGACGAGAACATGCTATATTTTATGCAAGTAGATCTTTAAACGCACGCGGAAAGAAATTATAGTACCATTGAAAGAGAACTACTAGGCATCGTTTATGCAGGAGAGAAATTTAGATATTATCTTTATGGTACAGAATTTGTTATTCACACTGATCAAAATCCATTGACATATTTACAGAATCTGACAATAAGTTCATCAAGACTTACAAGGTGGAGATTGAAATTATCAGAATATAATTTCACCATTAAGTACAAGAAAGGAACTCATAACAAAGTCGCAGATCCTTTATCAAGGATCGAGGAAGACGTAAAGTCACATGAAACTTCAAGTAAGGAAGACAAAATCGAAGCATTATTTAGTATCGTCGAGGAACGCGATAAACCTATTAATCATAGAATAATTTATAATGAATCATCTATCAGTGAAGCAAGAAATATACCAGTCGCAATGTGTATTTCGAGGAATTATAATAAAAATGATAGAACATGTAAGATATTTGAGGGTTTAACTCTGCCTAACAAGCAAAATTTAAGAGTTGGGGAATGTTACAAGAGAAGTTACGCCGATGGACGCATCATTGTTTTTCTCATAAGTAAGAATCACCCAAGAAACAAACCTTCTATCGAAAATCTTGAAATGTGTATTAAAAATTTGGCATTAGAGTAAAATAAGTGAATTGGCATTTCCTAAAATGAATAGTGGTTTAGACAAGCTTACATGGGTCAAAGTATCGAAGTTATTTAACAAAATTTTAATCGATCAAGGTATCACATGTCACGTCTTTACAAACACTTTCAATTCAGGAAGCAGATGATTTGAATATCGATGATCAAATCAGGAAAATGCAGAAAAAAGATCAGGAAGTAGCTAACCTGATCAAGGAGTTGAAATTGAATAAATCGAGAGGATTTATTCTGGAAAATGGAGTTTTGCTGAAAGTGAGGAGAAATAAACAGGATCGTATTCTCAAACAACTTGTTGTACCAAAGGAGTTATGATCGGATATTTTTAAAATGTGTCATGACGATTTCTCAGGAGCTCACTTGGGACAAAAGAAAACTTGGATAAAATTAAATAATAGATTTGACTGGCCAAATGCGTATAGCGAAACAATAAATTATGTCGATTCATGTGAAATTTGTGCGAAAATTAAAGATGCTCCAGCAAATCGTGCTAATTTAAAGCCAATTACAGAATTCGAGAAACCATTCGATATGATCGCAGTGGATATTCTTGAATTATCTAGGTCAAATAATGGTAATAAGTATGTAGTAGTATTTACAGACTATCTAACAAAATGGGTAGAAGCTTTTGCAATTCGAGATACACGAACTGAAACAATTGCGAAAATTTTTGTTAACGAAATTGTTACACGTCACTCAGCACCATCTAAGCTTTTAAGCGATCAAGGGAAGAATTTTCTTTCAAATCTTGTCAAGAGTGTATGTGATTATTTCAATATTAATAAAATTCAAACAGCTCCATACAACCCGAAATGCGATGGTCTCGTAGAAAGATTCAATAAGACTTTATGTAAAATTTTGAGTGCTTATTCTAACTCAAATCAAACAAATTGGGATCTTTACTTACCATTAGTTTTATTTGCTTATCGTACTGCAGAACAATCAACAAGTGGATTTTCACCATTTTCTTTGTTATATGGGAGAGAACCGAGACTTGGGGATTTAGATAATTATAATCAAGGTTATGAAGCAGGCAGATTTATAAGCGATTTACATAACAACTGGCTGTTAGAAAAAAGCAAGATTTGCAAACAAGCAGAAATTAATCTATATGATTCAAATTACAAGAAACAACCAACAACATATAATGTAGGAGACAAAGTTAGAGTATACAAGCCACAAACGAAAGTAGGTTTGAAGAAAAAACTTAGAAATGATTTATGGAGTGAACCATGCAAAATAAGTAAAGTGATGTCAGAACAAAATGTTGAAATTGAACAATACAATAAGAAAAAAGTAGTGAATGTCAATAATATAAAGAAGAAAGAACCAGATAGATGCAGCAATGAAATTATTAGAGAAGCAACAACTTATACAAAGAGTGGAAGGTTATCAAAATCACGCTTTTTTAAACAATTTTCCTAAGCCGATTAAAAGATTATAAATAACAGTTAAAATTTCATTTAGTTCATTTTATTTACAAATTATTTTTAGAAAAAAAAACAACAAGCAATTATCCATATTCACTAAGATGCCAGGATCCAAAGCAAGAGCATGGAAAAGAGCCAAAGCCAAAGAAACATATGATGAACATTATGGAAACGGATACCATCTACCAAACATCAAGCGGAAAAGAGAAGATTCTCCCAATACAGCTGCCAACAGAAGGCTTCTAAAGGAAGAAATGACGAAGCGTGATATGGGGCCAAAAACCAGCAAAAGTTGCTCAAGTGGTGGTAAGGCCGATCCTAGGTTTAGTTATGAAAACCTAATGAGAGAACGTGACGAGAGTTATGCTTTCAAAAGCTCTCTTTATAAAATGAAATCTGAAGATAGAAAGAACTTCACAAGAAAAGACAGGAGAGAAGATTGGGCGAAGAAGAACGCTACGAAATCGCCTGAAGAAATCAGGAAAGATGAAGAAGAAAAGAAGAAAAGAGAGGAAGAACAACGACAGAAAGAAGAAGAAGAAAGAGTAAAAAGAGAAGAAGAAGAAAAAAGGAGGCAAAAGGAACGAGAAGAACAACACAGAAAGCAAGAAGAACAGAAGCGTAGATATGAAGAACATCGGAGAAAGAACGAAGAGAGAAAGCAAATGGAGGCAGATCGTAAATTCATGTTGCCATCTGGAGAAGATACAAGGAAGATTATGGAACTTGGAAATGATTTGACAACTGGTAACATAAGAAAGATGTATTTGAAATTGTCGTTAGTTTATCATCCAGACAAAAGTGAATTTCATAAAGATGGGACAATGTTCAGGAAACTCAAAGAATCATATGAATGGTTGAAGAAAATGTATGGAATGGCTAAATGTTTAGAATATTTTATTTTTTTTAAAAATACATTTTTATTTTTAGTTTATTTTGTTTTAATAAAATTTTTTTTTCTAAGGGGGGAGGTGTAGTGCTATCTAAAGATAGATAAAAAAATAAAAATAAAATTTAATTTAAATTGAAAAAAAAAATAAATAAAATTGAAATTTGAAAAATTTCAATTGGCAAGATTTTTTTTCTATTTTACATTTTAAAAATTTTTTAATTGCGTAATTTAATTTGTTTACAATTCATTTTCATGTAATTTTGAAATGTTATTATGCAATTTTTTAGAAAAAATTAAAATAGAAAAAAAATCTTGCCAATTTGAAATATTTAAATTTTAATTACACCTCGCTCGCATAATATTGCAAATTATAAATTCAATATTTAATTTTATGAATTTATAATTTAGCAATTTAAAAAAAGTTAAATATTAAAACTTTGAAAACTTAAATTTTTTTACTATTTATAATTTGTATTTTTTAACTTTTAAAAAAAGATTTTATTTTATAATAAAAGACTTCAAAATAAACTTAACTTTTAGTTTTGTTTAATAATTTGAAAAACCTCAACTGATATTTGGGTTAGCGGTAACTCCGTAGCGGGAGGGTCTGAAAGAGACCACCGGATCTTTATATTAATTTTTTAATTAAATTAAGAAAGAAAATTGCTCTCTTATAATTGGTCGAAGATTTATTTATAAGTGAAAATCCTATTCGATCAAGAACCCAAATTTTATTCCTAATATAAATTCGAATAATCTAATTATTCCTAAGTCGTGTTAAGTTATCGGCACGACATAATTATTCTTAAAATTTATTTTTCTATGAAAATTTTCATTCAAAATTGTTTCATGCAGTTTTTTTTTACTAAAAACTTACACCTAAACTAAACCAAAAATTTGCATTTAGCTTCTTTATTTGGTTTGAAAAGGATGAAGCCCTCATGGTCGCTCTTAGATATCTTGGCCATTGATTTTTACATGATTGATCGCCTCATAAACAAAAAATCTAAGCGCGACCACGGGGGCTTGATCATAAGGCTATTTTCTATATAAATCATGCACCCTCCTTAAAAGATTTTGATTTTAAACGCGGTGTTTGAAATCAAAGAGACTGGATAAATTCACCGGTTAATCAATAGGGTTGGGTTAACATCGAACATATAGCTCTGCAAAAAATGTAGAATGCAAATAGAATCTTTTTTAAAGGCGTGCAAATTTTGCAAAGATACAGAGTTTTTGCAGACCTATGTTTTCAGTATAGCAAATTTTTACACTCTGTAGCAATTTACCGAATAAGTTTATCACTTTCCATTCATTAAACTAATAATAAGTTGTTCAAAAATTTCAATTTATTTTCTGAGTCGTAGATTTTAATAATTTGTTTATTTCTTTCATCTTTATTTAAAAAATCAGGCCTCAATCAACAATTTTATTTTCGATTCGATTTTGTTTATTAATTAAAGCATTTATTAGAACATAAATTGATGGGTGTTTATCTAACATTTGGGAAAAAACATTATGCCATGTTTCGCAGTAATTATTTCTGCGAGGCAAACAATCAGATCTGCGACTAAAAACATTCTATAATTTTATAGGAAACATCGGCTCAGTCAAATAGATCTTTATGAAAAGTATACAACTGAATAAACAACTTGGGAGAAACTTTAAATATCCTGTCACAAAATAAATGATTGTTCTCTATCAAATTAGCAAAAATAAAAAATATATCTTATAAATATCATATAATCAAAATATCTCATTTTTTTGTCACTTGAAACCAATCTGGTATAAGTATCAAATCTCGGCTTTGAGGCTCGCTAGGAAAATCAGGTCTATTTTTTCTTTTTTCTCGATTAATCACCGATCGGTCGGCCTCTTAAGTTGGTAGCTTAGCCGCAACTTCGTCTTCAAATGCAAAATTACCAACGTTGCTTAAGATCTTTCTAGGTGGTTCATCAGCCAAATGCCCATTTGTTTTTATAGCCCTATGCCTCTCCTTTAAATAAAATTCAGTGGATCCATCATCGGTTTCTTCGACATGTTCACCGTCGGAACAAATATAAAAATGATATTGTTCTCCGATATTTTTTCAGTCGGTTTTAACGGAGATTTTACAACCAGTTGCTTTACATCTCTAATTGAATGGTGTTTCAATTATTTTCGTATCAGGAAGGCGGTGGTAGTTTCCTTTCAAATGTAACTGTCGTTTGCCTTTTTGTGATAAAGTAATTTGGACTTTCGAATCATCAATTGAAATTTGAGAAAACAAATTAAGTAAATTATCCATTTAGAAAAATTACTAATTTAGAAATGAGAAAATAAATAAAAGATTTTTTTTTTGGCAAGTTAAAGTTTTTTGCCTATTTATTTTTTCTTTTTTTTCAATAAAATATTTTGAAAAAAATTTAAAAATATCGAATTAAAAAATTTATAGTAAGGTGCTGAAAAAATTGCTGCATCATTTTATTTAAAATTCAATTTTTTATAATGATAGATTTGTCGGAAAATAAAATTTTTGGTAAGTTTGCATTTTTCTGCAAAAATATTGAGCAGTTAAAATTAATGTCTTAATGATATTTTTTTTAACTGCGCAATTTTAATTTCCTGTATTTTTGCACGAATTTTTTTGAAAAAAATTTGAACCAAAAAAACCTTTTTCGATGCAGCAAAATTTGCTGCAAATTGCATCGGTAATATTATTCTAAATTTATATAAAATTTTGATTCAAAATGTTGTTTTTCTATTAGAAAAAAAATTGAAAAAAGAAAATAAGTAAAAAATTTTAAAATGAAGAACTGAAATTATTGACAGAGCCACAGAGCACCCTCTCGTTTTTGAGAGACTTATTTTGCCAGAGTTATATAAAAAATATTTAGTAAAAAACTAAAAATAATCAAATATTTTGGCCAAAAATTATTTTTTTTCAAAAATGTAAAAATAATTAATTAAAATTAATAAACTAAACAAACTTTTTTGCGCAACGACAATCGCAACAAAACTGGAAATCCAATAGCTATTTTTTTTCAGATTATAGAGCAATCTGAAGATTATCACAGAGATGGTCCATTCATATATATTCTAATCTTTTTTATCAATTATCAATAATATTGTGTCATTAAAAATCATGTAATACCATGTGCATTTATTTTTCTTCAAAACAAAGAAACCAACCCTTACAATAAAAATAGTTTATTAAGACGTCCAAATAAAAGGATGCTGGTCCCATTTCTGTCAAGCTTTAAAAAAATATATTTTCTTGCAATACCTCTAATACCATTCGATTATATTGTAAAATTCATTTGAGATAATTATTGACCACATGCCACTTAAAGTATATGTAATGCTTCGTGTGGGTTTCTGATCCGTCACGGTTGAGTTGTTAATGCAAGACCGGCCCTGTGACACTTTTCTATGCCTTTTTGTATACTTTTCAATATACGGAAAAACTAGACTACTCTGTGCTTGAGTTGGTCAGCTTGTGACCATATCTTTCGTCTAGTCTCTAGAGCCTCAAAGAACGAAGCAGGAGGACTTTTTATAATAAGATACTTTTCAGTTATCCGATAGATGAATTTTTAATCACCTATATAAATAGCACTAAGATACTTTCCAATATCTTATTTCGGAAAGTTCAATTAAAAGATTGAATTTTCTTTCTAAGATTTTATTTATTTTATTATGAAAATATTCAAAAAATACAATTTAATAAATATATAAAAAATATATAGTTAACAGAGTTTTTCTATTTAAAATAACTTCAAGAATAAAATATATTCAAAATTTTATTTTTCATTTTTATTCTTAAATTAGATCTTTACATAAATAATATGGCAAAATGTAATTTACTGGAAATTATTATATTATTACATTCGAAAAAACATTGTTTTTGAGAGGATGCTCTGTTTTTTTTTGCATTTTTTCTCTATGAAAAACCTAACCTATATTTTGGAATAGTTCCTAAAATAAGGTTTAAAAGATGCAAAATCCTAAAATGAAGGGTTTTTGTGATGGTTATAGGTGTTTTATTTTTTAAAATAAATTTTCTCAAAAAGGAAACCTGATTAAAGCCGACGGATTTTCTTAGCTTAATCCTCAAGGAATTACCTATCAGAATTTTATGATTTGTTTAGAGAAATTATTATTTTTGCAAAAAATTAAGAGGGTTTCGTTTAGAAATTACTTAATTTATTGCCTAAATAAATGGTATCTAAATTCTAATACTCATAATTTTCAGTTCTTAAAATATACCTTAATCTGAAAAAACTTGATTACAATTTATTTACAAAAAATATTTGAGTAAAATAAATTAAATAGTTTGATAAATAATTAAATAAATTAATAAATTAAACTAAATTGTGATAAAATTGAGCATTTTTTGGAATTTTTTTGTTCGATTTAAGATCGTTTATTAAATATGAATTTTAAATCTCTCAATAATTAATTTTATAAAAATAAAAAGAACGAATTACTTCAAAAAGTCGAACTCGACTCGTTTCGACAACTATGGGCTTTATCAAGGGTCTAAAAAATACAAAGTAAAAATTTTAAAGCTTAAAAAAATTTTTCTTTTTTTGAAATAAATTAAAAAGAATTAATAATTTTTTTATAAAAATAAAAAAAAGGTAAAAAAAGTACAACTTGATTAAATTTTAATTATTGTTAATTTTGGTATTCAAAACTGTCTATTTAAATACATTTTAGAAAAATAAACTTAAATCCATTTCCACCGATCTAATTGTTTTGTCTTCTAATTTATCTATGATAACACACACTCCAAAACCATATTGAATAATGTGGCAAATTTTTCGAAAATACTTGGCAACTTCATTTCCTATTTTCTATACGATTTTAATGCTGTCTATAATTTCATTAATATATAAAATTTCAAAACTTCGTTTAAAGAATTTTAATATTTTAATTGTATAATACAATTTGTATGAAAAGCTTTTATTATCGAAGAACGTCATTTATTTCTCATTTAAAAAACAAGAAAAGTAACTGCCTTTTTTTTCACAAATCAAAATTAAATCTGTTTCTGTGGTTATTAATCCTTGAATTTTTTACCGGTATATATAAAATACAATTGTTTAAATAATATTTAATAAGTGTAAGTGTTGTGATCTAATAAATGTAACATTTATTTATACTAAAAATCTCGCGCTGAGAAACGTGCTCTTATGTGCTTCTCATCAGAGATAAGATTCTTATTTTTGAAAGCATTTTAGAATTTAGCTGTCAGCTTCTCGAAGTTTCTTTCTTCTTAATTGCATGAAGAGAATATGCATGATTCTTCAATCTCTACGCTTCAACTAAAATGCTGATATCTAATTAATGTTATTTGTGTAATGGTTCAATATAGAGCCCTAAGAGAGAGAAATATTTTTGCGAAAAAAAGGAAGTTACTTTTCTTGTTTTTTAAATGAGAAATAAATGACGTTCTTTGATAATAAAAGCTTTTAAGACAATTAAAATATTAAAATTCCAAATCCTTTAAAACGAAGTTTTGAAATTTTATATATTAATGAAAATTTTTTTGTGATTTTAGATAAATAAAATTTTCAAAAATAAAATAATAATTTATTTGAAAAAACAAAAAAATAAAGATTGAATTATTTATTGCTTTAAAAAACTATAGATAGGTTATGAGTCTAAGAGTTAAAGTTTCAACTTTTGGGCGATAAAATCGTCGATTAATCGATCTAAGGTCCAAAAAATCGAGGATCGGCGGTCATAAAAAATCCATCGTCACTGCAACAACAAATTGAAGCAAGAAATATTAACTGTTTTAAATCCAAGCTTGATAAATGGCTATCGAAACACACAGAGACAATTGTTAAAGCTCAATAGAGCTCTGTTTTGGAAAAATTTCCCAAGTTGCAATGCTTTTTAGTGTTATTTTTACTAATAAAAGCAACAAAAAATCGCTCGAATGTTATTTCGACAAAAATTTTTGATATAAAAACCTGGTTTTATTTTTTTAACAAAACATTAGGATTACCTGAAAAATGCAAATGGGGGTGAAACTCGATCATTTAACCAGCTATGTATATTTTTTTTGCAAAAATATTTCTCTCTCTTAGGGCTTTATATTGAACCATTAAACATGCCGAAATTATTTTACTAAACATAAAAATTTAATAAGCATGTTTCTTATGATGCACATACCTACTTATTTCGTTAAAATGTCAAGTTACACCACATTTTATTGTCTCAAAAGATAGAGAATTTAATCACCTCTAAATCAAGAGTCAAACCCTTAAAAATTCAATAGAAACTGAAAATATGGCGAAAAAGGCACACACTCACTTTTTTAATTGAATATATCTGTAAAAAATAGAGAAAAAAATTACTTACGCTTCTCCGTCTCTATGTGTTTCGATAGCCATTTATCAAGCTTTGATTTAAAACAGTTAATATTTCTTGCTTCAATTTAGTGTTGCAGCGACTATGGATTTTTTATGATTGAATTGTTAAAATATTTTGCATGAATTTAATTTCTAATGAGATTAAATAGGCAGAGCCTTTTTATATAAAAATAAAATTGTTTCGCTTATATTTTTCAAAATTTTAATTTATACCTTAAACTTAATTCGCTTTTTTTCAACGATTCAAGCTACAAAAAAAAATAAAAATTTTTTTTAAAAAAAAATTGATTGGCAAAAAAATTAAAAAAAAATTGTTCTGTCGCACTTTTTTATCGTTTATTCTTATGTTAACGGAAATGTAAACAATGCATAATCAAAAATGAAAAAAAACCGAAAACAAAAACAGGCATGTTTAAGTTTTTTTATTAATTTTCTTTTTTTCAAGTTTTTTGACAAACAAAAATCGCTCTGCAAAGCAATAAAAATGACTTTCCGTGCCAAAAAATTGTTGCATAGTGAAGCAAAATTCCTAGTCGTTAAGGTCTTGGTTCTTTTTTCATATCATTTTTTTGAATTTTTTGGTAATCTAAACTAAATAAGGTTTAATGCTAGGTAAATTGTATTATTTTTATGGCAATCTTGGTCTTAAATTAAAGATAATTAAGTTTTTCATCATAGGGAAATTTTTTGGAGCATCGGATCAATTTTTTCAATCGGGTTTAAAAAAATTTTTTTGACCATTTTTTTGCTCTGAAAATGACAAAAGTAATTTTTTTCCGATTTTGTTGAATTTTTTTCCCACTTATCGTTTTTTGAGATTTTATCCACTTTAATAAAAATTCAAAAAAACTTGATAAATTATATTATTTTGATTACCGAAAAAACAAACTAAAATTCATACCAAAAAAAATGGTCAAGAAAATTTGAGACTAAGATTGCCAAAAAATAATACAATTTACCTAGCATTAAACCTTATTTAGTTAAGATTACCAAAAAAGTCAAAAAATGGCTTGAAAGAACCAAAACCTAAAACGACTAAAAATTTTACATAATTTGAGAGAAGAGAAAAAGTTCGAAACATATCTGTATAAATTTGATTTCTTCTTTGAAAAAATTAACGAAAGGAAAAAATTAAAAAATTAGAAAATTATGTTCTAAATTTTCGAGAAATACTGTATTTTAATTAAATCTGTTTAAAAATTTTTTATTTCTTCAATCTTAAGGATCAATTTTATATTAGATTAAATGTTTATACAGACTTCCCAAAGTATGACTATAAAGAAAATACATGCTAAATTTTTTATTTAAAATGTTAAGCTGAAATTTTTGTTGCAAATAAAATTTAAAAAATAAAGTTTACTCACTGTTTGAAACGAATTTTATTTTAATTCGAAAACATTGCAATTTTACAAAATGAAACATTTCTATTTTCAAAATATTTTATATCAACGCACTTTTTATTTATTAAATTCAAGTTTGTGTATGAATTTAAAACAAAAGACGAAAAATCAAACCATTTTTAAACTAAATTTGTTAAATTAAATCTACATGATCATTTACAATAAATTTGACTATTAAAACATTTCTTATATTTTTTTTCATCAAAAAAATATGGTAAGTTTTAAAAACTATCGAACCAGCTTATTGTTTTTTGTTCTTAACGTCTATGCTCACTGCGCGGACGATGTTTTGAAGTGTCAGGTTCAAGTCTTGCTGTCGTTGAATTTTTTTTAATTTTTTAATGCTTTTTTAAAGCGATTTTTAAAGTTAGTTATGTAATTTTTTATATTTATGCATTAAAATATCAAAATAATTTTTATAGAGCTTGCTGAGTTGGATGTTGTCTATGCATATGATTTAAAATTTTTTAAAAATATTTGACAGCAAACGGGATCGATCCCGGACTCATGCATCTCGAAGACGAGTTACTCCCCCTGTAAGAATCTCAATGAGATCTCATGAGAAAGTATTGGTGACCATTATCTCATGAGATCTCAAATAGAGTTACATCTAAATGTATTGTAATGAGTACTGAGATCTCATTAGAATATGGTCGTGAGAATCTCAAATGAGATTTTGACATGGGTCACCGACTAAACCACAAGAGCTCTTTATAAATATGATGAAAAAAGAAAATTTTAATTTTAACTTAATTGTCTTTGAATAATTTTCCAAATTTTCAATATCAAACGTTTAACTAATTTAAAAAAAAAAAAATTTTGTATCAGTTCATAAAAAGCTTTTTTTTTCGGTTTTATTTTTTTGTATCAAAAAAATGTGCAACAAAATAAAATTGATTATTCTCTATTCATGGTAATTTTTTTTTTTGATTTCTAGTCTCTTTTTTTTGTGCACGGACCTAAAACATTGGTATGATAGTTTTTGAAATTTACCATATAATCCATTTTGTTTTAAGAGGTGATCAAAAAATTTTCGAGTAATTTTAGCAGAATCCGCTGAATCCTTAAGTTTTCATTTTAATTAACCTTTTAACCTAAAATTAATCATTAAATGATTTTAATAGAAAAGTGAGAGATAAAATACAGTACAATTTTGAACTAAACTAGACAGCTGCTTAAGCCTCTCTGAAACCGCTTTTTATTTAATCGGCGTTTAAACGTGATTAAATAAAAAGCGGTTTCCTCTAGAAACGGTACAAAAAAATCAGAGAAACAAATAATAAAAACAGAGTTGGGAAACTGAAACTGATTAACTGATCAGATTCAGTTAATTTCAGTTATCAGTAAAACTGAAACTGACTGATTACTGATTTCCAAAAACTGCCAGTTACTGATTTTAACTGACAAAATTCTGGTTATTTTTTAAATAAAATTAACATTTCAAAATAAAAATAAAATAGCCATATAAAGAAATCAATTAATTTTTCTAACTTAGAACTCTAACTTAAAATCATTTTTTAAACTGTTCTGAGTTACAAAACTTAACATAGGTAGTGTATTTACTTAAAAAAATTTGTATAATTTAATGTTTTCAAAAATTAACAAAAACTTCGTATAAAAACCAATGAAGCGTTTATTTTTTTTTAAAATTTCTAATAAAATAAAAGTTTCGTTTTTTTAAATAACTGAATTTAACTTATTTTTGAAAGTTACTAAAAAACTGAAACTGACTGATTACTGAATTTCATGTAACTGATCCCAACTCTGAATAAAAAGCATTAAAAAGTATTTTAACTTTTTTTTCCTGTTTTATTTTCCTTGCACTGACTTCTCTAGAAAGCTTTTAGCCGCATCAAATGGTCGGTAGTTAACCTATTTCAGAATTTTTACTGTTTTATAAATTCTTTCAAGGTTAGTTAAATAGTTTAAGTGAGAGAGATATTTAATGCTAAGTCTTTCGGCGATTTGAAGTTACGAATCAATAGCTCAATTCATAGATCAATTCAATTAAAATTGGATATAACTTTTTATCTATTCATTTTTTAAAATAACTAAGCATACATGGTGATGCGACATGGTATGTCACACCTAATAAATCAAGATTTTTTTAAAAATCGATTTTGTAGAAAGTGTCCCTTTCAATAACAGTCCATAAACTCTTTTTCTAATTTTAATAAAAGTAAACTTTGTTATGCTATTTTTTTCAATTTTTAATTTTTTTATTGCGTATTTAAATTTTTTTGAAATGTTTTTTGCATGTTAAACTTTCAAAAATAAGTACGCAATTTCTCAAAAAATAAAAAATAACCCAAAAAAAGCTATATGCTGATTTATTTAAGGTGAATTTAAAAAAATTAATTAACAAGTTGATGTGACATTGTATGTCACACAATATAACAATAATTTTTAGAAATGTAATTCAAAGGAAAAAAAGCTATTTTGTTTTAAAGTTGAATTGATCGAATTGATTTTTGCGAATTGATTCATAACTTCAAATCGCCAAGTCTTTCGGGTTTTTTAAAGTACTTAACCTAATAAGTTAGTTTTAAAATGTTAGTTAAATGAAAACTAACTCTTAATCTTCATAAATCTTATTTAAAAGAAAACGGCTATTAAGGATTTTGTTTTAAGTTGTTTTCCGTCATCCGTTTGACACAACTATGGTAATAATAACCAGACGAAAATAATACCTAAAGTCTTTTGAAATTTTTGCTGGGTTTTTAGTTGTAAATTTTTGGGTCTACCTTGATTTGTGACCAATTGGTTATAAAAAATTTGACCAATACAATTTTCTGCATTATGTGACTAAAATTTTTGAAATATTAAGAAAAAAAAAAAAAATTTTGTTCGAAGATTTTTTTGTAAAGACTGATAACTATTGGACTCCGGTTTGTTAAAAGTCTGTAAAGTTTTTGAGAGCTTTCAAAAAAATTATGCTTAAATAAAAGGCTATATTTATTTTTGAAAAAATAAAAAGTTCGATAAATCTGCGCTTTAGTAATAGCCTATATATAATTTTAAGAAAAAAAAAACTTAATTTTTGTGTTTCCGCTTTTATGAATCTTTAATCTGTCTATTAATATGAGATTAAAGATTCATAAAAACACTGTAAAGTTAGGAGCAATTTTTAAAAGCAGAGCTTTTTTAAATGCTTTTTGAAAATGAAAAAATTAATATTTAAAAACTGCTCTACTCTAAACAAAATTGTTCTAGAACTCATAGCTCGCTAGAGAATGACCTTTATCATGATCAGGGGCCTAGGCCGGATTTCTTTAATGGTGTGGCGAAATTGGCAAGTTTGGCACAAAACCAATGAAGTTTTCTATTACACATACAACTTAAAACATAAATAGAGATATTTTTAGGTATATTAATAGTAATTTTTTTGTTTCTTAAAAAAATTTGAATATACCGCAAAATAGCTTATTTAACCCCAGGGGTAAAAACCGATATTTCGTTTTTTTCCCATGAATCTTTCCTGTGTTTTGAATTTTTTTTCCACCTACTTTTGATGCAGATTTTAAACCGAATAGTTTTAACACTGCATTTCAACTGCAAAAAATAATTTTTTAAATAAAAAAATTAAATTCTAAATATTGGATGAGGTAGAAAAAAACATGAAAAAAATTGAATAAAACATAAATAATGAGAAATAAAACATAAATTAATTTGCCTTAAAAATTACAATTTTTGGAAAGTTAATAAAACATAAAGTATTTTTGACCCTAAAAATCGACAAAAAATTATAATTTTTTGTTTAATTTAAAAAATATAATATAAATATAAATATTTAAAACAAAAATTATTTTTTAACTTTTAAAAAGATTTATTTTTAGAAAAATAAAAATTTTTTTAAATCCTAAAAATTTTAATTTTATTTGATTATCAAATTATTCCGCAAAAATATCGATGATTTAGGAGTTAGTCGAGGTGAATAGTTTATAAAATTATTTTGAATAAATTTTTTTTGAAAAATAAATTTTTTCTCAAATTTTGATGAGTCCCTTATCGTCGAAAAGTCATTTTATGTGGTAATTATTGACTTTCTCTTTTTTTATGTTTTTTTATACCTCATCCCAAAATATTTATTAAAAAAATTAATTTCTAGTTTAAATGCATGGTCTTAAAATAAATATTGTCTTGAAAGTGATCCTTGGGACTAAATACGATGCAAGTTAAAAAAAGTGTTTTTTTTTCAATATTAAAAATTCTCACAACCTTTTTTTTAATTAAAAATATACACCAAAATGTAGAAAATTGAAACTGACTGATTACTGAATTTCATGTAACTGATCCCAACTCTGAATAAAAAGCATTAAAAAGTATTTTAACTTTTTTTTCCTGTTTTATTTTCCTTGCACTGACTTCTCTAGAAAGCTTTTAGCCGCATCAAATGGTCGGTAGTTAACCTATTTCAGAATTTTTACTGTTTTATAAATTCTTTCAAGGTTAGTTAAATAGTTTAAGTGAGAGAGATATTTAATGCTAAGTATTTCGGGTTTTTTAAAGTACTTAACCTAATAAGTTAGTTTTAAAATGTTAGTTAAACGAAAACTAACTCTTAATCTTCATAAATCTTATTTAAAAGAAAACGGCTATTAAGGATTTTGTTTTAAGTTGTTTTCCGTCATCCGTTTGACACAACTATGGTAATAATAACCAGACGAAAATAATACCTAAAGTCTTTTGAAATTTTTTGAAAAATAAATTTTTTCTCAAATTTTGATGAGTCCCTTATCGTCGAAAAGTCATTTTATGTGGTAATTATTGACTTTCTCTTTTTTTATGTTTTTTTATACCTCATCCCTAAATATTTATTAAAAAAATTAATTTCTAGTTTAAATGCATGGTCTTAAAATAAATATTGTCTTGAAAGTGATCCTTGGGACTAAATACGATGCAAGTTAAAAAAAGTGTTTTTTTTTCAATATTAAAAATTCTCACAACCTTTTTTTTAATTAAAAATATACACCAAAATGTAGAAAATTTAATGCTCTTTTGGATTATATATGATATTTAAAAAATTTTAAATTTTATCATTGAATACCTGGGTCTGAAAGAACAACAACTTTTTACGTTATTTTCAGACCCCTGGAAACAAAAATTTTTTTTTTAGCCCCCTAAATCGCTCAAAAATTACTTAGGCGTACGCGATTACTTTCACTCTGTTTTTTTTTAAAGGCCAATCTTTTTTAGTGTTTTTTGAAAAAAGGATTGGCTTGAAAGTAAATGCGTAAATAAATTTTTTGAGCAAATTTAAGAATTGAAAAATGGGCAAGAATTAAACTTTACCATCTAAATTTGAGATGCTAGCATTGTGTATGTTGTCATGATTAATTGAAACGATTAGTGAATTTTCTCATCACTTTAAATTATACATGAAGCTTTACACTTTGGTTCGATGCTTCTCCAGTTTATTTTTTATTCGCCTTTCCTTTTTTACGATAATATTGGGATTAAGATATAGTTAGAGCTTTTGAGACCGTTATCTTTTCAAAAGGTAAAATAAAGTTTTATTAATATTACTTTTTCCTATTTTCAATCTTATTTTTTGCAAATACACAAAAAAAATTTCATTATTTGATATTATTTGGGAAAAATTATAAAATTTTGCAAAGTAATTTTCTTTAAAATTGTAAATGGCAAGATTCTTTTTCTATTTTAACTTTTTCAAAAAATTGCGTAGTTATAATTCTAAATTAAAGATGAGATTGAATTGTTGAAAAGTTAAATTAAGCAATTAAAAAATTTGAAAATGTTTCATAATGCACATTTTCTAGCATTGTGAATTTTTTTACAATTTACAATTACATAATATTCAAACTCTTATAAAAATTAGAAAAATGATGTGTGCAAAGAAAAAATTTGCAACTTTGTGAAATTTGTCGGTTACCTGAAAAATGCACATACCCCCCTAAAATTGAAACTGCCTAGGGGGTGTAACTCGATCATTTAATGAGATATGTTTACTTTTTTTTTGCCAAAAAATTTCTCTCTTTTAGGGCTTTATATTGAACCATTAAACATGCCGAAATTTTATTATTAAACATAAAAATTTCACATTAAACATGTTTCTTATGATGCACATACCTACTTATTTCGTTAAAATGCCCAGCACACACCACATTTTATTGGCTCAAAAGATAAAGAATTTGATTTCCACTAGAACAAGAGTGAAATTTTTTTGGATATGTTTTCATAAAACACTTAAAGAAACTGGAAATATGGCGAAAAATGCAGACATTCACTTTTTTATATTATTGAAATATTACTGAAAAAAATCGAGAAACAAATTTCTTAGGCTAATTTTGACCTGAGAATTCGATTTTTGAGGTCAAATTTAAAAAAAAACCGCTTCAATTTTATGAAAAATCAAATTAACTATTTGAATGAAATTTCAGTAACTATTTTTTTTTAAAAAAAGGTAAAATTTAAATTGCGAAAAACTTATTTCTAAAAAAATAAAGTAAGAAAAATTGATTTTTAAGATCAAAAATTAAAAAAATTTATAAGTTTAGTCATTTTTAAAGACATTCTAATTAATTTAAAAGAAGTTCTACTAAATGTTTTGTAAATTTTAGATTACAAAAAAAGTTTTAAAGAAAATTACTTTAAGAATTTAGCTGCTTTTCCAAAAAGTTCCATTTAGCGTTTTTAATTATTTTAAAAGCATTAGATTAGTGGTAAAAGATACTTTCGAATTGTCCAAAAGGTAATTATGCTGGTAATTAATTTTTAAATATTCTATTTAAGGCTTCTATTTTATCTAATTTAATGAATTTAGTGTCAAAAAGATTTTTAAATAACCGGAGTTAGTTTCGGAAAGATATTACCATACTAAGTACCATAAAAAGAATACTACAGTACATTTCTGAAATAAGTTGACAGTCTGCATAAGAGGCTGCTTAAGACCGTCTTAAGAGATTTTAAGCAGTCAAAAAGCTATGCTTAAGAGGCTCTTAAGACAATGCTTTTGCTTAAGC